>OV884004.1:47328839-47688839 GCA_930367185.1 Myathropa florea
GCTCCTGGAATCTCCGCCATGCTTGCACACTGCATGCGGGAATTTGCTCGTCCCAACCAACTCCACAGCGCCATAAATTCTGGATGAGGATCTTGGCGCTTATCACAACTGGAGCGAGGTATCCGTTAGGGTCGTATAACCTTGCGACCGTGCTGACAACTGCTCTCTTGGTGGGAGTGGTGGTCCACTCTGTAGCTCGCACTTTGAATCGTATCTCATCTCTCGCACAATCCCAAACGAGCCCCAACATCGGTGCGTTGAGCTCTTTAGGGAAATTTAGCTCTTCCCCGAATCGCAGGGTCCTGGTAAGCCTTGATAGCACGCGCTGACTTGACGCCATAAACTTGCTCAATTGAAACCCGCCGGCCCTCAGCGATGCAATTATTTGTCTACACTTCCGAACCGCCTGCTCTTCCGTATCTGCACCGGTTAACAAGTCGTCCATGTAGAAGTTTTGTGTGATAGCTTCACACGCCATAGGATATACTCTTTGATGATCCATTGCGCACTGATGCATTGCCCGCACTGCATTGAAACCACTTGAGGTCATACCGTAAGTTACCACCGTTAAACAGTATTCGCACAATTCCTCATCTGGGTTTTCTCGCCAGAAAATTCGCTGGAGGTTCCACTGCTCCGAATTCACCTCCACTTGGCGAAACATTTTCTCGACGTCTGCCGCCACACCAACCTTGAAGCTCCGAAAGCGGGTGATGATTGTTGACAGATCATCTTGCAACTTAGCACCGGAAAACTGCACATCATTTAATGACACACCACTATCGCTCTTGCACGATGCATCGAAGACAACACGAAACTTCTTCGTAACGCAGTGATGTGGAATATGGTATGTTGGCTCGTTCGCACTGTTTGCCCTGTCGACCTTTTTCATGTGGCCCAGCTCTCCGTATTCACGCATGAAGTTAACATACTTCTCTCTAAGCTCTGGATCTGCACACAATCTCTTCTCGTTCTGAAGGAACCTCTTCACGGCTACCGCTCTGGTACTGCCTAATGCTCGCGCTCCGGGATTTATTGGAATAGTCACTACGTAACGACCAGTCGCTGTGCGGAAATGCGTTCGCTTGAAATTTTCCTCGACCCATTGGTCGTCCGCAGAGAATGGGACCTTCCTGCTCGGCTCCTCGGTCTCCCAGAATCTCCTCAATAAGTGGCTGAGTTCGGCATCTGATGATTCCGCCACTGTGCACATTGCTCTGATTGCCCGCTCTTGCTCCGACTTCAGCTGACCGAAAATAATCCAGCCCAAATGTGAATCCTGCGCCGTTAATCCAGATTTGAATCTCTTGATGCTGCCCTTTATGATCCCAGCCCACACTTGCGCTCCTAGAAGCATTTCTATTCTGGATGGTTGGTTAAACCTGGGATCAGCCAATGTCAGCTCGCTCGCTTCCGCTATCTGCACTTGCGTTAGGCACCTGCCTGGAAGACAAGATGTGATCTTCCTTACTACGAACATCTCGCACTTCAACAGGAAATTGATATCAACTCTCGACAGAATGTCCACGGTGACCATTCCTGTCGGCCGCACACTTACGCCTGATCCGATCCCTCTCACGTCGAAAGTACAGCGGCGCTTGATTAGCCCTAGATTCTGCACGCACTGCTCCGTCATGAAATTGATTTGGCTCCCGCTGTCTAGAAGCACTCTCGCCTCTCCATATTGTCCTGCTCTACCCTGGGTACTGCTCTGCACCTTGATGTACGCTGTCGCCAACAACGCACATTGCACTTTAACATTGTTGATCTGCTCGTTGCACTGCTGAATGCCGCCCTGCTTGGGTGACATCTCCTCATTCGCCTGCTGCTCCGTAGGTGACAGTTGCACTAACTGCTATTGTGCAGGTTGCTCGTTGACTGCTGGCTGGGTTTCCTGCCGACTCACGCTTGAGCCCGCAACAACCGCTAGCCCTGCTCCTGATGCTCGTTGCTCTGGACATAAAATGCTGTTGTGCTTCTTGTAGCACTTTCGGCATCCTCCCCCTGGACAAGCTTGAGCAAAGTGCCCAGTACGCAAGCAATTTGCGCACAGCTTCCAGAGCCGGACCTTCTCGTTCCTAGCTTGGATGGTTAGCGCCAGAAAATCTCCGCACCGGTAAAGAGGATGTTGTTCCCTGCACAGTGGGCACCTTAGCACTACTGGTCTTGATGCACTCGCTCCTGGACCAACGCTCCTTTGCACGTTCCCCTTTGGCCTTTCCGTTCCGCTTGCGATCTGCTCTGCATCGAAGAAAGCGGAATCCAACGCACTCGCTCTCCGCTCCAAAAATTCGAAAAACTCCTTTAGAGTCGCAATACGACGCACATCGTCTCTTGACATCAGCCATGCGTGGTTTGTTTCAGGATCCAATCTGGCTCTCAGCATGTTAACTATTATTGGATCCCACGATGTCGTATCCAAACCAAGCACACGCAATGAGCTGAGGTGAACGTTAGCTTCGTTCACCAAATCCCGCATACCACGAGCTCTTGACGCTTCTCTTCCCAGCTTCGGTATCGCATGAAGGGCATTTAAATGTGCATCAACAATGTTCTGCTCGTTGTCGAACACCTCGTTCAGTTTCGCCCAGGCCTCCTCATAATTGGCCTCAGTCACTTGCCACCTGCTGATAAGCCTAGCTGGGGCTCCTTCTAACGCCAATTGTAGTTCCCGCAGTTTTGTGACGTTAGCCATGGACGCACAATTATGAACCTCCGTCATAAACTGGTCCCGAAACTCCCTCCACTTCGTGTAATCGCCCTTAAAAGTGATGAGTTTGGTGGGCCGTTCTTGGCGCAATTGTATGATGCTTGGGGCTGCTCCCCCCGCTGCTCCGGCTGCTGCTCTAGCTGCTGCTTCAGTTGCAGCGCTCTGCCGCTCTATCTGCGCGATACGTGCACGTAGTTTCGCTGTCGCAATGTGGTATGCGTCTTCGGATGCGGCCAGGTACTCATCTTGTGCCACCAGCGCTTCAGGTGATGCCGCATTCTCGACCACACGCATATGCTCTCCAAGCAGCCGCTCATATGCACTGTTGGCTGCGTCCAATTTTGCGTGTAATAACTCTCCGTCCGCTTCGGAGAATTCAACAGAAATGACGAACTGCGAAATCCGCATAAGGGACGAACGATATACATCCCTGCGCGCAACGTCGCCCATAGCTCTAGCACGGAAGCTCTGCACTGCACTGCACCGATATTCACTTGCACTCGCCCGTTAGACAGCACGTGATCGCAACAATCCAGGTCGACCCTTCGGAGATCGTTACAATCCGTACCGAATTGAATGCTCAATACGAATTATTACAATTTGCGCACTGCAAATATCTTCGCAATTGCACGAATTGCAATCACGAAAGTTTTTGTTAAAAATGCTCAATTGTTTGTCTCGCACATGCACTTAATTACTTCCTCTAAATATTCCTTGCACTGCACTTCTGTTTCGATCCGGCTCGTTTGGACCAGAAATGTTCGATAGCTCAGAAAATAAGGAAAAAATCAAAAAACTCAAAATCAACTTTGCACGAAAATATTTATTTGCACTAATAAATACGTCAGCTCTGCTCAGTGGACTGTAATAAAGTGTGGGGTTAAAGAATTTATTTTGTCCTTATATCAGCACTCCTGTCTGGTAGGCTCATCGACACGACATCTCCGGTCGCAACCACCGCTACTCAGCGCCCTATGAAAAGGGGTGTGGCTTGCGCGCGTGCTCTGCTCTGTTTTCTATCGTCCATATATTTCGGTCGCAACCACCGCTATCCTTCCGGGAATCGCTTCGCGCTGGCTGCTGTGCACATCGTCTGGCTGTCGCCGCACCGGTTGCTGATGGTTTTGCTCGTATCATGACGATCATGTTTGCTCATGATTGTGATTCTTAACAACCTAACCGAGACCTTTGATGTCAAAAAAGGATTCAGACAAGGCGACGCGCTGTCATGCGACTTCTTCAACATCATACTTGAAAGAATTGTGCAAAACTCGCAAGCCAACACCAGAGGCACAATTGTTGAAATAAAAATATCTCAGGAAGTTTTACAACAAAAAGTATATCTTTTATTCAATGGGTTTTCACGAAGTGGCAGTAACAAGAAAAAGAAACGTTAAAAAGCAAATTCGTAATGCATGCAAGAGACAGATATATATGTGAGATACAAATATAATGGGTGCTTCCAGTGCTCTTTAAAATAATGTGTTCAGCAATGTTCAACACCTTCCCTCATTGTGAACACTTTTCAATTCCAATGGACACTCGAAATTTAGTGAATGTTGAAACTGGCAATGCTTTCGTGAGTATGTCAGCCTTCTGCCTTTTTGTTGATATATATTTAATGTCTATTTGTCCTTCATTTTGTAGCTGGCGTATGAAATGATGTTTAATTGAAATGTGCTTCGTTCTCTTATGGAACTCGGGATTCTGAACTAATTTGATGCTGCTCATGTTGTCACAATATATTGTTGTAGCACCACTTCCTTCATTGAGAACACCAAGCTCCTTCAGAAAAGTTCGCAACCACATCGCTTCTTTTGCTGCAGAACAAGCTGATATATATTCGGCCTCAGTGGAAGATAACGACACGGTTTTCTGTTTTTCACTGGTCCAGGTTACACATGACCCATTCAACATGAACAAATGTCCAGTGCGGGATCGGCGAGTGTTTACATCACCGGCGAAGTCAGAATCACAATATCCAATTAATTCATTAAATTCTGAATCTTTGGAGTATTCAATTCCATAGTCCATAGTTCCTTGGAGATACTTAAAAATTCTTTTGACACCTGTTATGTGTGCAGCAGATGGTTTGTCGAGATATTGGCTGAGAACATTCACTGCATAGGCGATATCCGGTCTGGTGGCAACAGCGAGGTACATGAGGCTTCCAATAGCCTCTCTATATGGAAATGTTGATACGTTGTCTTCTTTTGTAGCTTCAAATTTGATATTTGGATCAGCGGGTATACTAACTGTGGATAAAAAAGACATGTTAAAATTACTTAAAACTCGTTCACAGTACTGCTTCTGGTTAATGATGATTTTTGATTCGGTAGAGATGATATGAAGTCCGAGAAAATATTCAGCATCTAGCTCCTTGACTTTATAATCAATCTTAAGATGTTGCATTAAGCTATCCAAAATGTTTTCGCTGGATGAGAATACAAGTCCATCATCAACGTAAAGCGCAAGAATCAAAATGTCATTATTGTTCATCAAATAAACACACGGATCCGCTTGGCACTGTTGAAGATTAAACTTATTGAGAGTTTCTTTGAATTTCGCATTCCAAACTCGCGGAGCCTGTTTGAGTCCGTACAAACTCTTTTTTAACTTCCAAACTTTGTTGTCATGCTGCATGTTTGGCGGTGGAATCACATAAATTTGGTCTTTTAGCTCACCGTACAAGAAAGCTGTTTGTATATCAAATTGGCGCATGTGAAGTTTCATCTGAGCTGCAATTGAGAATAAAACTCGTAAAGAGTCAAATCTTACCACGGGAGCAAATGTTTCCTTATAATCAATTCCGGGTTTCTGAAAGCATCCTTGCACGACGAGTCTTGCTTTGTAGCGACTTGGCAGACCATCAGAATCAATTTTGCGTTTGAGAACCCATTTGCTTTGAATTGGTTTCATCCTGGCTTCACGTTCAACTACTTCATACGTGTCAGATTCTCGAAGTGATTCTATTTCTTCAGCCATTGCACTCAGCCATTGATATTTTTCGTTACTTGATATAGCCTCATCATAAGTTGGACTTCCTTCGGCTGCTGCTATGGAACACATATTGCTGGTGATTCGATTTCTTAACGGGTAGCGTTCATCTGTGAAATCTTTCTCTTGGCTTGAAGTGGTATCGTCTTCGGGTATAAGTTCAAGTGGGTCTATTGGGACTTCAACTGGTGCATAATTTTGGTTTATTTCTTCAGATTGATTCTGCTGACTTTGCTTCGATTCTGGTTCAAAAATGACGAAAGGTAACATGCACGTATTTGGATACTTACTCAGGTCTGAATTTGAGCACTTGAAGAATGATTCGTCTTCGTTGAAACGAACATCACGAGTTATAACAATTTTTGAACCGTTGTATAGTCTGTAACCTTTGGTTTCGTAACTGTAGCCAACGAAAGCAGCGTGCTTACTCTTCGCATCTAGTCCCTTACGATGTTCCTTAGGAATATGATAGAACGCACTGCATCCAAAAGTGTAAAGAGTCTTGTAGCTCGGAGGTTTATGTGTCCATAACTCAAATGGCGATATCCAGTTGTTTGACCGAACGGGGCACATGTTTCGAACCTTTACCGCTGTATTGACAGCTTCAGCCCAAAGTATCTGTGGAGCACCACAGTCATAAAGCAACGAAAGAGCAGTCTCCTTTATAGTTCGGTTTTGTCTTTCAATGAAACCATTTTGTTCCGGAGTATACGGTGTCGAAGTCTCATGATAAAATCTTGCACATAAAATCGGAGCCGTTGTCAGTTCTTACCGCTTTCACAACGATGGAGATAGCTCGTGCTTTAATCAGGAACTCGTCGAATTTAGATGCAGCATCCGATTTCTCTTGCAAGAAATACACGTCTGTGTAGTTAGAAAAATCATCTTTGATGAGTAAAAAATATTTGTAACCTCCTAGGGAAGGAAACTGCATCGGTCCACAGATATCGGCATGAACTAACTCGCCTGGTTCGTTCTTTCTTGACTTTTCATCTTTTATGAAACTTTGTCGATGAGATTTTCCCAAAGCGCATCCTTCACAGAAAAATTCTTTTGATGCATCCATAGAGAGTTGCTTGGTGAGATTCGATTGTTTGATGGTGTCGACACTCAAATGTCCAAGGCGCTTGTGCCATCTTTCAATGCTTGTGCCAACTGAAATATTTACAGCATTCTGTTCAGCAATACTCACACAAAGCTTGTACAACCGTGAAGTTTCGCAACGTTGTCCAACCAAAAGAATCTGCCCATTTCTTCAAACCTCCACACGACTATTCCTGAAGCTCGTACTAGCACCATGAATGTCAGCAGAGCTGACGCTAAATAGATTGAACCCTATGCTGGGAACAAAAAGAACATCCGTAAGTGTATGAAACTGCATTTTACCATAAACATCTGATTTTATTTTTACATCGCCGATTCCTTTTGCATACACTGTTTCCATATTTCCTAGGCAAACTGGATATTCACTTCCACTAATAGTTCGGAAATTACTGAACGCCGTTCGTTGGAAACACATGTGGCTCGATGCTCCAGAATCAGTGTACCAACATGTACTCTTTCGATCTGTGAACTGAGCCATCAGCGCTGACGTTGAACCTGGTTTGTTGTCCTTTTGTTGTGACAGTCGGGTGCGGCATTCTTTCCACCAATGCCCGCGTTTTTTGCAGTAGCCACAGGTTGAGTTCTTCTTCTTATCGGCTACGGACATCTTTTTCTTGTTATGGTGAATCAATGCCTGGTCTGCAGGAGAGTCCTCTGGTTTGTCCAATACAAGCATCTCCTCCTTCAAATTTTGTTGTGTCAAATTTTGTAGTGTTTGGTCCGCTTGAGCCACGGAATCCCATGCGGATCTAAAATGCTTGAATTGTGATGGAAGACTACAGATGATTTTTGTAATTATTGCTGATTCCGCCATCGGAGCACCCAGTTCCTCGAGCTGTTTGGCCATTTGTTCTATAGCTGATATGTGACTGGCCATGTTGTCATCATCCGACTTGCGATATTCATAGAACTTCTGTTGCAGTGTGCTGAGGGAGACTCCTGATCTCTGTTCATAAATGGAAGAAAGTTTGGTCCACATCCTGGCTGCAGAGTCACTTGTCACCAAGAACTTTAGCTGGTTAAAGTCCATTGACGATGTGATGATTAGTTGTGCCTTGTTGTCTTTCTGAATCCAATCAGCAAGAGCCGACGCTTCTGATGGCTTTTTGGATTCATCGAGAATGCCGTCCAAATCAAGGGCACGCAGATAAACCAGAATCTGAAACTTCCAAAGCGAATAATCCCTTCCATTGAATTTCTGCAAATTTATACTTTTGTCCATCTTGGTGAAGTAAAGCCTTTTTATTCAATTATTTTCGTGCTGATAACGTGTTGAAATAAAAATATCTCAGGAAGTTTTACAACAAAAAGTATATCTTTTATTCAATGGGTTTTCACGAAGTGGCAGTAACAAGAAAAAGAAACGTTAAAAAGCAAATTCGTAATGCATGCAAGAGACAGATATATATGTGAGATACAAATAATGATGGGTGCTTCCAGTGCTCTTTAAAATAATGTGTTCAGCAATGTTCAACAACAATCTTTCAGAAGTCCGTCCAATTACTTGCATATGCCGACGATATTGACATAATCGGAAGAACACAGCGTGATGTCAATGGCACTTTTGTGAGTATTGCGACGGAGGCCGCGAAGATGGGTTTAATGGTAAATGAGGGCAAGACCAAGTATATGCTGTCAACCAGAAAGGACACCCAACACCGACGTCTCGGACAGAACGTCACAGCAGACAGTTATAACTTTGAGGTAGTCAAAGACTTTGTCTACCTAGGCACCGCTATTAACTCAGACAATGACACCAGCGCTCAAATCAAACTAAGAATAACTCTTGCTAATCGCTACTTCTTTGGACTACGAAAGCAATTGATAAACAAAGCCCTCTCTCGAAAAACCAAAGTAACCCTGTACAAGACCCTAATCGTCCCAGTCCTGCTATACGGCGCAGAAGCATGGACTTTGTCAAAAGCCAATGAGGTTGCTCTTGGCTGCTTTGAGAGGAAAATTCTTCGGGTGATTTTCGGTCCCGTCTGCATAGAAGTTGAGTGGAGAAGAAGATACAACAACAGATACATACAACTGGAGGCAGCTAGCTAAAGATCAAGCTGGCTGGAGACGCTAGTTGGTTGAGGCCCAGGTCCACCCTGGACTGTAGCGGCACCTTACGTAAGTAAGTAAGTATTTGACACAGTCGACCATTCAATCCTCTGTAAGAAACTGTCTAGGTTATATAACTTTTCTGCAACCACCGTCAAACTGGTTAGGTCATACCTTTCAAGGAGAATGCAAGCCGTTGCAATAAAAAATATATTGTCTAATATGCTTCCAACTCTTAGAGGAGTCCCTCAAGGGTCCATTCTTGGTTCACTCTTTTTCTCTCTGTACGTAAATGAACTTCCTGGAATTGTCACGGATTCTTCTATCCACATGTACGCTGTACAGAAGCTCTCCTTTGGGGTTAATCGAAGACTGTGTCTACTCCATTAATGAGGATCTTAAAAAAATCTCCACCTTCGCCGTAACTAATGGTCTTGTCCTAAATCCTTGTAAGTGTCTCATAATTTCTAAAAATGCATTAGACCTGTTATATTTCCCTCATGTTAACCTTAATGGTGCCACTATAGAATACGTCGAGAGTATAAAAACTTAGGAATGACATTTAACAGTAATCTAACCTGGGACACGCACATAAATTCCATAGTTGGAAGAACGTATGGTGTGTTACGCACCCTATGGGCATCGCAATACTTTATACCACCACGAATACGGCTGCTGCTTGCCAAAACCCTCTTATTACCCACTTCAATTTATGGCTGTGAAATATATTGCAATTGTGATCATGCCAGTAGGAGAAAACTTAGATTAGCTTACAACAACATAGCCAGATACGTATTCGGCTTAAGGAGATACGACAGAATTTCACACTTCTCAAAAGCCATCTATGGTTTCTCTCTCGATAACCTTATAGTACGTTTACACCGCACCCAAATTCAACATTTCGGCTAATTTCTGCATTCCAGCAAAATGCGGAATTTCGTCGCTGCATTTGTAAGTTCGTCAAATCGAACAAACCTCTTTACAAATTGAGCACCATTCAGCACGTCATACAATGACATTTCAGCTCACTGACATAAACAAAAAAACAGCTGTCAACAAAACTTTACAGTTTTTCGAACCTATTCGTTAAAATAATATACAAATTATTTTTAATAATAAAGGGTTGCATAGTGGCACTGCAGACGCTTACTTTAATGCATATGAAGATTCTCAAAATGCAATGAAAAAACATATGGAGCAGATTGGAAGTCGTTATATTGAATTGTTTTTTGATGGTAAAGCTAAGGGCAATGGGGGAAGTTTTGGACGTTAAAACCAAAATTTGTAATCTGCTTTGTCTATCTTTAGCTTCAAACCGAAAATCTATGCAAAATAAGTTAAACTTTCAATTTATTATATTTGTCGTGTACCGTTGTATTGTACTACGTATAAGTAAGAAGAATTTTTTATACATTTTCTTCACTACTCAGCAAATATGAAAACTACAAAACGAGTGAAGTATTCTTTTCAATTTAGAACAAATAAATAATACAATCAGCTATTATCTTTATATTTGAAACATATAAATAATTTAATTGCATATGTGTGTAAAGTAAAGTGAAGGTAATTGTTTTATTAAATACTTAAATATAAACTCTATTATGAAACGGTGAAATTCAACATTTGGATTTTGTTTTAACTTTCGAGAAAATATAATTGTAATAAACAAGTAATAACAAATTATTTCGAGTATTTTAACGTTATTTGTTATTCAATTGTTATGAATTTTTGATTTATAACGTGTGACTTGATTGGGCAGAGAATTTGTCCTAGGGTGTGATTTATATCAACGGCGTGGTTACATTCCGTGCATGTTGGTGGCGTTTCTTTGCGTAGAATATGTTGATGCGTTAGTGTAGTGTGGACAAGGCGTAGACGAGAAAACAAGATACATTTCCTTCTCTTTGTGTTGGAGGGGAAAATAGCTGAAGATCTGGTTGTTTTGATGATAGAGTAATGGTGTTTGTAGTTTTCCCAGTTTTGGGGACGGTTTTGCTTTGTAAGAGTATTGACTAGACGTCGTAGGTCGTTTTTCGAAAAGTCATCAAATAGGAAGTTATGTTCTGGAATAGGTGCTTCTGGAAATAAATACGATTTAGATAATTTGAACTAGATAATTTATTTTATTGAAATCTATCTTGCCATCCGTTGACGATAGAACGTTATATATAAAAAATGGCTTTACATTGAAAAGAGAGACGACTATACATGAACTATCAAAATTATATTAGTTGAGATGAGAAAAACCGCAACGAATCTCCCGCTCATAAATTCGCCGTGCCTGTAGATGACAGTTTGATGTGCCAGAAGGATGTTGCCTTAATAAACAAAGTGAGCTTATAACACAATCAGTCATATAAAGATGCGTAACTTTCCAGGTGGAAAACCCCTATCACACTCAAAAATTTGACAGTTGTTCATGAATCTTAATATAAATAAATAAATTTGACAGTTATTGACGAATCTTCCAATAAATTTGACGGTTGATGATGAAGGCACAAGAGGTGGAGCCGTAAAAAAATGTTTGATGTTTTTTTCAAAATTTGAACCGATGACCTCGAGCGTAGTAGTCGACGCACCTACCCACTACGCCACGGCTCCCACAATCATCATTACCCTACGAAAATGGCGGCACATTCATGAATGTTGCCCATGGTAACGTCACAAATTCATGAATTTCCCGCAATAAAGTCACTAATTCGTGAATTTAACGGCTATCAGAAAATATTTTAAGGACTCTGTTCGCAGGCTTTAGTAACTAAAGCTGATTTGTATCATAATTTATATTTTATAAATGTAATTCAAACATTATTTCTTCTGGGAATAACAATTATTTTTAGTTATTATTAAATGTTTTATGCCTTTAGGGTGCCGTGGCGTAGTGAGTAAGTGCGTCGACTCCTACGCTCGAGGTCGTCGTTTCGAATCTCGAAAAAAAACATCAAACATTTTTTCATGGCTCCACCTTTTTCGAGTCACTGACAATGCTCAAAGAGTATAAAACTGTCTAGAAAAAGCTTCTCAAAAAGCGCCGTTCGGAGTCGGCATTAAACTGTAGGGCCCCTCCGATCGTGAAAGAACAATAGCACGCACAACACGAGCGGTTGCTGAGAAGCTAGGCCCAGGTCCATCTCGGACTGTAGTGCCGCCATTATTATTTTCATTATTATTATTCACAACTACGAATAAAATGCTAAAACAACTCATTCTCTGTTTCCTTTTTTCTTTCTCGTTATTTCATTATTACTAATTCAATTGGGTTTAACTATACAAATTGAATCCCTTTCGACACATCTATTTTAAAATTTTCAAATATTCAATTAATAACGTAATAATAAATGTTATTCCAATAGTCCCTCTAGTTGTATGAACACACCAACTGAACATGATCCTTTTATGTTAAGCTCCTCCTACTTTTCGTGTTGAAAATTTAGATTTGAAATAACGTTCAAATGACGAAAGATTTTTCAAATAAGAGTTGTACTTCTCGGTGATGTGTATGGCTATCAGCTGTTCGAAAGAGCTCCCATTTATTCACAGATGGTGCAAAAACAACAAGCTGTCAAAAAATTTCAGGGGCAAAGAGGGTACAAGTTGAATATCTCTATTAGTTGATTTCTGGTCAAATGGTTGTATTGCATTCTCTGGTTCATGTAAACAAAGTTTACGGGATTTGAGGTTTGCAACTGTCAAAAGTGGCAATATGCATGAGGTCATTTACAAAAATATTATCCTTTATCGATTGACTTACACAATACCAAAAATTATATCAATCGACGAACTCAGCGATTGTCGATTGTCGATTTGATCGATTTGGTGGACAATCGACAACAGCAATGGGGGTGATTATTATTATTATTGTGGTTGAGGGCATATTGCACCGCGACCTTTAAGATTTATTGCGCTCCCTTTCAATACCTTAGCACAATTACGAGTTCCCCTCGACTACAGTTCTTTTCAGAGTTGTTGTTGAGACAATAACGCAAACCACTTCCTCTAGCGGATAAAAACTAGCGCTTTGTTGCGGCAATTACGCAAATAACTTCTTGAAAGAAGCAGATAAACTATCTTTAATTTTCAAAAAACAATTTATTAAAAAAACTGGCAAAACAAAATGTTACTTGAAGAAACTAAAAATTTCTTAAGTTTCTTCTTTCGTTCTTCTTTCAAAAGTGGTTCAAATATACGAAGAAACCGTCTTTTTAATTTCCCTCTCAAAAAAATCCCCAGCTTCTCGAACATATTTGGTATTGTCAATTGGGACACGTTCGGGTTTCTTGCAAGGCTGGGAAATTTGATGTATGCTGGCAGCATTGCCAACTCTCCCCCTGGTAATCTCACTGTCGTGGTGAGTTTACTTTGACATCTAAGACAGCTAATTTGACAGCCGGTCTGTCAAAAATCCCAGATTTTGTTTGTACTGTTGCGCTTCTCACTTGCCCGTCTTTTGCCAACTTTACTTCCAAAACACGTCCTTTTGGCCAGCAATTTCGAGGACTATCTGGATCTGCAATCAAGACAATGTCATCCTTTTTTATTGGTTCCACCGGTTGAAACCACTTGGTTCGCCGCGTAATAGTCGGAAGGTATTCGCTTACCCAGCGACGCCAGAAACGTTGTGCATATCTTTGTGACAACAGCCAATTTCTTCTGAGAACATGTTTGTCTTCATCTAATGCACTCCAAGGCTTAGACCCATTCGAGGATCCCAAGAGGAAGTGATTCGGTGTTAATGCTTCCTCATTCTCATGGTCAATAGGTATGTATGTGAGCGGTCGCGAGTTAATGATGTTTTCTATTTCAAGCAGCATACTTCTCAGCAACTCATCTGAAGGATGTCGATCTGGTGTTATTTGCCTCAGTACCGTTTTGACTGAACGCACCAACCTCTCCCAGCTACCACCCATGTGAGGGAATCCCGGCGGAATGAATGTCCATTTGGTGTTAACGGTGGTGAATGCTCTCACGAGCTTGCAGGAATCTATATTCTTGTATGCTTCCTTTAGTTCCCGGTCGGCGCCTTTAAAATTCGTGCCGTTATCACTGAATATTTCAAGCGGTGTTCCTCTACGTGCAATGAAATTTCGGAGTGCAATAATACACGAGTCCGTAGTTAATGAATGAGCGATCTCTATATGAATCGCTCTAGTTGTGAGACATGTTATTATAACTCCATATCGTTTCTCTGTTCTTCTTGCATTCACTACAAGCATCGGCCCGAAATAGTCTATGCCGACATAGGAAAACGGACGCATAAATGTCTTCACTCTTGCAGGTGTAAGTTGTGCCATCATTGGAGGGTGTGGTTTTGCGACGGCGTTTTTGCATTTTTGGCATTCCTTGCATACTTTTCGAAGAACAGCTCTCATTCGCGTTATATAATATTTCTGGCGCAGTTCATTTATTACTGTCTCATGGTTACTGTGATGGTATATATTATGATAGTGCCGTACTATAAGTGATGTTGTTGCATGTTCCTTCGGTAGAATGACAGGTCGTCGCAGTTCTCCAAATTTGTGGCGATACATCTCGATCCGGGTGGTCACGCGCATAATGCCATGCTGTCAATATGTGGACAAAGAGAAATTAGAGGGCTTGATTTATTTACAAGTCGATTCGAAGATAGATCGGCAATCTCCTCTGGAAAACAGTCCCATTGTGTTTGTCTTAGAATACACAATTCAGCCTGCTGGAGTTCGGCCTGGATCAGTGGACCGATGTTCCTTTGTTTCTTCTTCAGCGTTGATCGCAGATTGTTTATGTACCGCAGGACTAATGCGGCACATCGCAGCAGACGCGACCAGTCGGAAAACCGCTTCGGTTGAAACACTCCCGTTTTAAGTAATTGATGAACTCCAACATACTGAGTTTTCAATTCCTCGGTCGTTGTTTCTTTTGGTGTTTTTTCTTGTAGCCAGGTATCCTGATGAGATTTAAGAAACGCCGGTCCACTAAACCAGGCATTCGTCGTGTTGAAATTGGGTATTTTTTGCCATTTTGTTCCTTCGTCAGCTACGTTGTTTTTAGTGGAAATCCAGTTCCATTCATCAATTTTTGTGATGTCAAGAATTTCGCTGACACGAACAGCAACGAATTGTCGATATCGACGGTGATCGGAACGCAGCCAGCTGAGTACAGTCTCTGAATCCGACCAGAAATATCGTCTTTTCAAAGCAATGGTGTGGGATTCTACGATGACCTTAGCTAGACGAGATCCTAGGAGAGCAGCCTGTAGTTCTAGGCGTGGAATTGAATGATGTTTGAGCGGAGCGACCTTGGTTTTAGCGGCGATAAATGAACAGTTGGTACTCTCATTCCAGCTGCACCTGATGTATGCTACGGCTGCGAATCCATCCTCGCTGGCATCCACAAAGACATGCAGTTGCATTTCTGGATCGCTGCCATGATTTTCGATGTAGCATCGTGGAACACGCACTTCTTCCAGCTGTGGCAGGAACGAGGTCCAATAAAGCCATTTTTTGTGTTGCTCTTCCAATATTTGCTCGTCCCATCCGATTCCAGTTCGCCAGATCTCCTGCATAAGCACCTTCACGTACATAAGAAAATTGCCCAAGAGTCCTAAGGGATCGAAAATCCTCATAAGTGTACGTAGCACTTCGCGTTTGGTTGGGACCTTTTCGCCGGTAAGTATTTGCAAGTTCTTGAAATTGGGCGCAAACTTAAAGGTGAAGCAATCTGCAGATGTGCACCACCACATACCAAGTACCTTTTCGGTGGGCAGCTCGGAGTGTGTATTTATGTTGACTTCCTCTTTGGGCTTGGCGTTTAATTCCTCTAAGACTGCCTTGGAGTTCGAAATCCAATTTCTAATTCGAAATCCACCCTGTTGATGAATATAAATTATTTCTTTGGCAAGTCTTACCGCTTCCACTTCGGAGTCTACACTTTCCATCAGGTCGTCAACATAGTGGTTCTCACAAATAGACTTTACAGCTTGGGGGTAATCAGTTTCAAAGTCCCTTGCGTTTTTATTCTTCACATACGGCGCACAGGAAGGGGAACATGTAGCGCCAAAGGTCATAACCATCATGACGTATTGCTCAATTTTGCCATCTCGACTAAACCACAAAAACCTCTGGAAATTCTGATCTTCTTCTCGGATCTTGATTTGGTGGAACATTTCCTCGATGTCAGCACAGACTGCGATACGCCTCTCACGAAATTTGAACAGGACTGATATTAATGGTACTAAGAGATCCGGTCCCTTTAGCAGCACAGAATTGAGAGATACGCCTTCAACTACTGCCGCTGCGTCCCATACTAACTTCAACTTGCCTGGTTTGTTGGGATTCCTTACCGGAAATATGGGCAAGTACCAGGAGGCTGAACGTCCTTCGGCAATCTCGTCTGATGAGAGTTTTCTAGCGTATCCTTTGGAGACGTACTTATCAATCATCTGATGTAGCACTTCGGCAAGCTCTGGATCTCGTTGCATTTTCTTTCCAAGGCACTGTAGACGTCTTTTTGCCATTGCAAAACTATCTGGAAGCTGAATATTTTCATATTTCCAGAGCAATCCTACTTGGAAACGTCCATCCTTTCGTTGAGTATGTTTATGCAACAGTTCGACGGCGCGTTGGTCATCAGCTGATTGTAAGATTTTGGTGGTATTTGATGCTCCAAAGTTTTCGTTATTCAGGAACTCGTCCATAAACCGATTTATCTTTGTATCATCTGTATGATTGCATTCACATAAGTGGACATTAGTGTACGATATATTCTCCTTTGAATTGTGTGACAGTGCTGTGTGAGGACCACATCCGTGTACTGTCCAACCCAGGCGAGTTTTGGCTGCAACCAATTCATTCATATGACCCTCTTTGCACTTAATTGGTAGGCCAAGTTTCCAATTATTAAGGCCAATGAGCAAACGCGGGACTGCATTAGAATAAGACTCGATTGGCAAGCCTCTTAGATACTCATACCGCTTCTGCAACTGGTTAGTATCCAGTGACTGAAGCGGAAGTTGAAGACCTTTTACCGTATGCACGTTTGACAGAGGGTAGCGTTTGGCTTTGTCGTTGGATCCGGATATGTAAAGGCTCATGTTTTCCGACTCGTTCTCGTACCTGTAAGTATTGGCCGTCCACTTTATGCATAGAGGCTCCGGTTTACCCTTGATGTTCAGTTGAGCCGCTATTTCTTCATCCATTAGTGTAAGCGATGAACCATCATCTAAAAACGCATATGTTTTTAACTGAATGTTGTTGCCGTATAAGATGACAGGAACTATGCGGTACACTACTGGTTGATTGCCCTGAATGTGTGCATTGTTGGGTTGGGCTGTCGGTAGTAAACTGGATACAGATTTTGTCATTGGTATCTTCTGGTCGTTGTGTAGCAATCTGTGGTGCTTAAAGGTGCAGTTATTTATTCCACAGATAGATTCCGCTCTGCACCGAAAACCGCTGTGACATTTAAGGCAACACCGTCAAAGTTTAAACTCACGTACGACGTCCCATTTAGCGGAATGGCTTAACTTCACAAATTTATTGCAGTTGTCTATTGTAGTACAGTTTCCATGGCATACTACGCACTGGCACATAAAAGATTGGCGTTTCGGTACTGGCTCAGAATTATTTGCTGACATCTCAGAGTGTGCATGGAGAAATCCTCCTTCTTTCTTGGTTGGTCTGGTAGGTTTGCTTTGTACCGTTGTATGTGATGGTCCCGGGTAGCTAACACGGCTTGCTGCCACTGCAATTTGATTCAACCAGTTGCAGAATTCAGATAAAGTGCAGTGTTCCAAAGTTTGTGCATACATAGACCAATTTAACCTAATGGGAGATGGTAGTTTGCGAACCAGCTGGTGCAGCAATATTGGATTATTAAAATGTGATGTAAGTTCAAACGCCTCCAACGTAGCACATAAGTTCTCTACAGAGTTAGCAAAGTCGATTATTGTCTCGAGTCTATCTATTTCAGGTGGTGGCATAGTGTGAACCTTTTGAATTAGAGTGTCGACGATAAGTTCTGACCGGCCAAACATCATTCGCAGTCTGCTGATAATGCGAGGAACACAGTTCGGATGAAATAGAAGGCTTTGTACTGCTTGTAGTGCTTTACCCTTTAGTACTTTTAGCAGTCGTTCCAAATTCTCTTCGTCTGTGAAACCACAGAGTCTGGTAGTTCTCTCATAACTCGAGATAAAAAGCGGCCATTCCTCTGGGTCACCGCTAAAGGTACGCAAGTCTTTGACGATCGACTGTCTTGCTGCCAGATGGTTTGCAGTTATGCTTTTTTGATGTTGCTGAGTTGGAGCAGTTACATTTTGGGGTTGTGAAATGTATATTTCGGCCTTCTGGAAGTTATTTATTTCTTCATTTGACGATGCTGTTGGTGGAAAATAATATATTTCTTTCCCTCGCTGTTGATTCCCAGACATTCCTGGAGACTCTGCACTTCTGATGATAGTCGACTGCGTAAATGACGAATTTCACTTTACCAATGGCTGCCTAAATGCGGTTTGGATTTCTTGGCAATTCCCAACATACTGCTGCTTATCCTGCGTCGAAGTTTTATGAACATCTGCACTTTTAGGAAGCGATGAAGCTACAAACTCTCGTTGTACATTTGAGAATGGCTGATTGTGAATACTTTGTCCAATTTGCAGTTCGTGTTGTTGCTGTTGCTGTTGAGCACTTGTACCCGACCATATGGCATTCAATCTAGCTTGGCCTTTAGGGTTTAACAACTCTGAAACTGTTTGATTATCGTCATTCAACCATTCCTGCACACTACGAACATCGTTTGTTGGCGCATCTTCTTCCACATTGGAAGCTTCGTCTTCTAATAGGTTCAGAAGCTTGTATTTCCGGATGATATATTCCCTATCTAGTGCCTTTTCTTCCTCCAACTGTTGCAGCTCTCGTTCTAAGCGTCGGGAGACTTTGTTGGTATGTTGTCTTCCGAATGTAGAATTAGTTGGTGGCTGGCGTGATGGAAAGGTTTCCGCCTGCAATGCTTCTCGTAAACCGCTAGCCAAATGAGTTGCAGATATTGGTGCATGGCTGGTGATGGATGTGCGTCTTAATGATGAGCGTGCAAGTTGATCAGGAACAGCATCTGGTGTGTTTCGGATTGTTGTAGATGTCGAAGACTCAAGGGAAATTGTTGTATCTATACACTTTGCGCAGACGTATTCTTGGGATTTTACGGAATTGTCGACTCCGGCGCATTTATAGTGAAACCATAAGTCGCAGTTATCATAAGCCACCATATTATCTGCTGCGTCTGGAGCACTACACAATTGACAATTGTAGTCTGAAATCTTGTGTGCTGCATTCTCCATCATTAATGCTATGATTTGGGAGAGAGATTTAGTGGATTAATTAAGAAATTTTTAAAAATGTTGCGACAATAACGCAAACCACTTCCTCTAGCGGATAAAAACTAGCGCTTTGTTGCGGCAATTACGCAAATAACTTCTTGAAAGAAGCAGATAAACTATCTTTAATTTTCAAAAAACAATTTATTAAAAAAACTGGCAAAACAAAATGTTACTTGAAGAAACTAAAAATTTCTTAAGTTTCTTCTTTCGTTCTTCTTTCAAAAGTGGTTCAAATATACGAAGAAACCGTCTTTTTAATTTCCCTCTCAAAAAAATCCCCAGCTTCTCGAACATATTTGGTATTGTCAATTGGGACACGTTCGGGTTTCTTGCAAGGCTGGAAAATTTGATGTATGCTGGCAGCATTGCCAACAGTTGTATTGAGGGTAATGAACTCCTATTGCACATAGGTGAAGAAATCTGTTCTACAGTATTCTCTCTAAGCCAGTTTCCTTCAGGAAATTTAGAATGGGAGATGGTTCTAGTGATTGCATTTCTTCTTCGAATAGTAGGTACTTGCCCAGACTTCTTTTTTTTGTGGGCTAGTGCCTCACAAAATCCCAGTATATGTATATATATATATATATATACTCAAAAGTTCCACTACTTGAAGATGTTTCTTCGAGATGATGCAGCGAATTTAATTAAGCACATTCCCATCTCCGAATCAAACTACATTGAAGCTTGGGAACGTCTAGAAAGTCGATGCGATCGAGTGCACTTAATTGTTCAGTCGTACATTCAGACATTCTTATCTTTGCCATCTGTTGAATCTTCTAACGTGCAAATGCTACGAAAATTATCCAATGGTGCGGATGAAGTCATTCGGGGACTCAACGCAATTGATCAAACTGGTCGCGATCCATGGATTATCTACTTAATGCTAAATAAAGTGGACTATGATACGAAACAAGCGTGGGCAGCAGAGGTCGGATCGCGTAGTGATTGTACGGTATCGGAACTTCTACAATTTTTACAAGCAAGATGTGATGCGCTTGAATCATGTCAATCCCTTACCCGTCCACAAAAACTCAAAGGTCAGGTAAGATCGCATTTCCCGATCCCGATCCCGAGGTAAGATCGCTCTCCCTTTCTGGTTGCCTTGACGTGGCGGGAGGGCTTAAGAGTCAAAGAACCTCGGTTCCAAAGATCCCAGGTGAGACATCGAACCAAAAGCCAGAAACGTCTTGACTTTGACGATAAACAAGTTAAAACAAGTATGACGGATAACCAAAGATTGGAAACTACTCCAGGTGGTACTCGCGACAGCGAAAATCCACCCGTAGTCTTCTCGACTACGGCTGGGGCAAGGATTCTGGAGGCCCCAACCATCATACTACCCCCCCCCCCCCCCTCCGCCCCCCGGGGCGCTGACCATGGAATCGCTGGTACCCATTCCGAAGATTCCTGCCACTCACTCTACGACAAGTTCGATAGACTGAGTTGGAAAGTTGGAGAATGTAGCGGAGAGGCTCTGCCTGATACGCTTAATCTCCAACCACATAGTCAAGTGGCTGATCAGAGTGTTGCTTCTGATGGTATGACCCGGAATGCCGAACAGGTTGAACGGGCTCCAAACGAGGCAGCCTCTGAAGGGCCCCTGACTAAGAGTCAAAAGAAGAGGAGAAAAAGGCTAGCGACAATCGCACGGCGCAAAGAAACTCCGGAGGAGGTTGAAGGCGCAAGTGCTGAGAGTCGCACCCCCTTGGTGGCGACGGCAAAGAGAAACAGGTCGGCAGAGGTAACTCCAACCGAAACCGATCAGTCTATTGGAGCCAACGCTACCTCCCCTTCTGCTGACTCGAAAAGGATCAAGAGGAAGAAGGTCTCTAGCTTTCCTGATCCCTCTGCTGATGGCTCTCCCCGCGCACAATGTCCGGATGAAACTAGTGCTGCAACCCTCAAAGGACGCAGTTCTGGCGGACGGAGGTTGAATGACGCGGGAAGATCCACCAACAGAGGTATCCAAACTCCTGTTGGCGACTCCTCCTGCGCGCAAGATCCAAATGAAGCAGGTGCTACAACCAGCAAAGGCTGCAGCTCCAGTGGATGGAAATTGGCCGATGCAGGAGAAACCGCGAAGAGGAAGAAAGAAAAAACCGAGCGCAAGGAGCGAGAATTGCGGCCCTACAAAAGAGCTGCTATCTCCTCCTTGGAAAAGCTGGCAATGATGACAGTATGACCGACGCGGAGTGCAAACACTGCGAAGATCAACTGTGGGAGCTAGCTACGGCAGAGAATGCTTGCTTTCAAGTGGAGGGCTGTGGTTTGGAAAACGGAACCTTTGTGTTGAAGTGCTCCACCCAGCAAACCCTTGAATGGCTGAGCAAATCTGTGCCGAAAATCCCCCCCCTGGGAACCACAACTTTTGAGGTTTTCAGGCCGCCAAAACTGACGCGCGCTGTCTGCTGGATTCCGGGGCAACTCAGGAAAACGGCAGATGTGCTGGCGCGATTACATATCCAGAACCCTGGCCTCGAAACCAAGAAGTGGAAAATCTACTCTCATAGGGAGAGTAAGAACCGGGAAAATAAGGACGGTTCTTCTCTCATTGTGGGTCTAGACGAAACTTCGGTTGAGACCATCCGTTCTAGGTATGACTCCCGTCCTTATCTGCATCTTGGAAGGATTAATTTCCACTTCATTTCCAAGTAGTGCGGATAATGGACGAAAACCACGGTAAACATCAAAATAATTTTTACCCAGATCAACCTTCACCATTCCAAGGATGCTACTGCCCTCCTATGTAGCAGACTTTCCATGGTGAAGACAAAACTACATATCGCATCCATTCAAGAACCATGGGTGTGGAAAAATCGAATCTGTGGTCTTGGTGGCTTGCGAGGTTTCTCACCACTTTATGACGAGCGGTCTGAAAGACCGAGAACTTGTCTTATTGTGCCGAAATTTCTCTCAGCAACCAAGCTTGTACAGTTCTGTGGACAAGACTTGGTTGCTGCAGTTGTAAGCTACGAAGCGAATGGAATGTGGCGTAATTTCGTCGTAGCGTCAGCTTACTTCCCCTACGATTCTGTTCCGTCGCCACCACCAAGAGCTGTATCGGAACTCGTAGAGTACTGTGAAATCAGAAAATTAGGCCTAATCATCTGCTGTGATGCTAATGCTCAGAATACCTTCTGGGGCAGCAGCAAATGCAACAAGAGAGGGAATGATCTTCTGAATTTCTTACTATCGTCTGATTTGGACATCAACAATGTTGGCTCCCAACCAACTTTTGTTACGACAAGGAGACAGGAAGTAATCGACTTAACGTTATCCAACAGATACATTAAGGAGATTACAGACGGTTCCGACAGAACCGGAAGTGTCCCTGTCAGACCATAGGTACATTGAATTCCGAATCGAATGCGAAACCACAACTTTGCTGAAGAGGAGGAATCCAAGAAAAACCAACTGGACACTGTTTAGGGATGAGCTAGATAATCGTATTGAACCTCTCCCTAAGCTCAGAACGAGGCAGAAGATAGAGAAAGCCGTTCTAGACTTGAACAACACTCTAACCCAATGTTTTGAACTGACGTGTCCAGCTAGAAATACCCCCTGCAGATCACCCGTTCCATGGTGGAATGCAGAACTGCAGACAATTCGCAAGGAAACCAGGAAACTTCTAAACAGATCTCTCAAGACTGACTTGGAAGAGGACTGGAACCTGTACCGATCAAAACAAAAAGAATATAAGAGGTTAATTCGGTTATCGAAAAGTGCCTCCTATAGGGATTTTTGTGGAAAGATCGAAACACTCGGTGAAACCAGCAGACTAGTTAAAGTTCTTAAAAGGGACAAACCAACCAAGCTGGAAACACTCAGAAGACCAGACGGTACCTACACTGAGTCAAAAGCTGAAACGCTTAGTCTCATGCTAGAGACTCATTTTCCAGGTAACCGGATTACAACCGGCTCAAAACCAGTTCCTATCCCTGGAACTGAGGATGAGCTGATAAATGTAACACGACGATGCTGGTTTGTTTCATCGCTCGTGGTGACAGATGAAGCTATCAAATACGCAGTCGCGTCCTTCGATGGTTTCAAGTCGCCTGGTACCGATGGCATATATCCAGCCTTGTTGCAAAAGGGTATAGACAAGTTGCTGCCGGTTCTGAAAAGAATCTTCACAGCCAGCCTGGCACTCGCCTATATCCCGACCCCTTGGCGTACAGTTAGGGTAGCCTTCATACCAAAGATCGGTAAGGGGGACTACTCACTCGCCAAGAACTTTAGACCTATCAGTCTAACCTCTTTCCTGCTGAAAAGCACGGAAAGGCTGGTTGAGCTTCATGTGCGCAAAACCGCGTTGCGATTTCATCCTCTGTCTCAGATGCAACATGCCTATCAGCGCGGAAAATCTTGCGAGACTGCGCTTCAAAATCTCGTTGGCAGAATTGAATGTGCACTCGACAGGAAAGAGTACGCGCTGGGCATTTTCATTGATATAGAGGGTGCCTTTGACAATGCGACTTTTGATGGCATGTGCAACTCGGCCAGAGAACACGGTGTAGATGAATCATTAGTGCTTTGGATTAAAGCAATGCTGATGAACAGAACTATTATTGCGGACGCGGACTGTGGCCAGTATGTTATGGCGGGGGTAAACAGGGGCTGCCCGCAGGGTGGTGTCTTGTCTCCTCTGCTATGGTGCATGCTGGTTGACTCTCTGCTCGATGCTCTTAATGGTTCCAACATCTACGCCCAGGCCTATGCGGATGATGTAGCTGTTCTGTCTGTCGGATCATGCCTAGCGGATGTGTGTTCAAAAGCGCAGGCAGCTCTAGACGTGATCGACGACTGGTGTACCAGAAATGGGCTTTCAGTCAACCCTCTTAAAACCGAGGTTGTCCTCTTTACGAGGAGGAGGAAATTGACTGGTTTGACTCAACTGGTACTAAAAGGTGTCACTATCCGCTTTTCCAAAGAAGCTAAGTATCTGGGTGACAGACCAGCAAATTTCAGTAAAAGTAGGTTGCTGCCTGGTAGTACAATGGACCAGTTTTGAGTCTGAGTGCTCCAGTGTAGTGTGACAAAAACCTACGACAAAAAAAAAAAAAAAAAAAAAAAGATCGCATTTCGCTACATCGCCAGAAAACAAGATTAAATGCCCCAAGTGTGAAGGTGATATTTTACCACAGTGCTCGCAATTTGTATCGCTAGATGTTGATTCGCGTCGTAGTTTCGTAAAAAACAAATCTCTTTGTTTCAACTGTCTTCGTATTGGCCATTCAAGCCAGAACTGTCGATCTACATTTCGGTGTCGTATATGTAAGTCCCGTCACCACTCGTTGGTTCATTCTTTGGTGTCGGATGTTGCATCATTACCATCCACTTCGCGCGATAGTTCTTCGGGCATACCAAACTCATCCACTACAATCGTCAACAATCATTCGCTTGAGGTTGGGTTTCGTAGACAAACTATTCTTCTGACTTTACTCGCCAACGCTCAAGACAATCGAGGACATTTTGTGAAGTGTAGAGTGTTACTTGATTCAGGGTCGCAATGTTCTTTTATCGCAGAATCATTTGCTCAGGTATTGGGCCTTCGTCGAACTCACGCTCGTATGCCAGTCCGCGGATTATCAGCCACCGATGCGGGAAATACAAGAGGACGAATTTTGTTAAAATTGCATTCGTGTCATAATTCGTCATCGATTTCGGTAGATGCTTTCGTTCTTCACAAATTAACGTCGAGTATTCCTTCTCAGCGTGTTAATGTTTCTTCCTAGCCACAAATTTCAAGTTTGGAACTAGCCGATCCGTCGTTCAATGAACCTGGCCCTATTGATGTTCTATTAGGGGCAGACAAATTGTGGGGAATTTTAAAAGGGGAGCAAAAAAAAAGGTCCTCTAGGCACACCATTTGCTCAAAATACGTCGTTTGGTTGGGTTATATTTGGTAAGTAATTCTTCGTCGTCGGTTTCGTCATTTCAATCAACTATTGACGTTGACTCTCCTGCAAAGATTTTGGGAACTGGATGATGTGACGCCATCTAAAGAAGAGTGTTTCAATGAAGACCCCGCAGAAATTCACTTGCGAAGAACATTTTCTCACGCGCTGGACGGAAAATACATCGTTCGGCTACCATTTAAAACTTAATCACCAACCTTTGGAAACTCGTTGTACCATGCGGTATTACGGATGAAATCAATGGAGCGTCGGTTTCGGTCAAATAAAGAGCTTCATGAGAAATACTCCAAATTTATGCAGGAATATCTTGCGCTAGGTCATATGAAGCCAATACCTAAAGAACAGATAGACACAGCTAAAGGTAAACACTTTTATTTACCACACCATGCAGTGTTTAAACCTGACAGCTCGTCAACGAAACTGCGCGTTGTATTTGATGGTTCAACAAATTATTCGTTAGGACAGTCATTAAATAGTCAACTTTTAATTGGTCCTCCGATTCAGCGCGACCTAATTGGTGTGTGTTTGCGTTTTCGACAACATCGCTATGTCTTTACCGCTGATATTGTGAAGATGTTTCGCCAAATCTGGGTGCACGACCAAGATGTTGATTATCAACGGATCGTTTGGCGCGAGTCTCCGTCTGAAGAACTGCAACACTTCCAATTATGCACGGTTACCTATGGCACTGCTTCGGCCTCATTCCTATCGGTTCGCGTACTAAAACAATTACCGTATGACTACAAAAATGAATACCCCATTGCATCCCAAATTCTTTTAAGAGATGTCTATGTAGATGATGTCATGACCGGCAGCAGTTCGGTGGAAGAGTTGATCGATCGGCAACGCGAATTGGTGGAATTATTATCCAAAGCTAAACTGGAGCTCCGAAAGTGGACATCAAATTGTTGACCATTGCTAGCACAACTGCCACAAGATGCTTGCGAATTCTCCTGGACAGATCCTGAACAATCGAAAAAGTGCATAAAGGTTCTTGGAATGTTTTGGAGCCCCAGCAGTGATGAGTTTTCGTTTAATATGGCAAAACATACATATAAACACTACACCTACGAGACGAACTTTACTATCGGACATATTCCGGATTTTCAAACCACTAGGATTCTTGGCTCCTTCTATTATTTTATTTAAAACCTTATTCCAGGAGCTCTGGCCATTCGAAGTTAAACTAGAATGGGATGATCCACTATCCACCTTGCGAACAAATGGATTAATTACACCAAAGAACTTCACTTTTTCAACAAAATTCGAGTGCCTAGGAACATATCGCCATTAGGATCTGAGGGTATCCAACTTCACGGGTTTTCGGATGCGTCATCGGTGGCATATGCGGCTGTCCTATTTGCTTGGTATAAAACGGATTCCGGTGAAATTAAATCGACTATCATCGCAGCAAAGACGAAGGTTGCTCCAACTAAACCAGTCACAATCCCTCGACTTGAACTGTGTGCGGCCGTTTTACTGACTCGATTGTTTGTGCTTGTAAAGTCGTCTATATCCACAAGAATTTCAAAGGTATATGCTTGGTGCGACTCAGAAATCGTTCTACATTGGCTCTCTTCGCCACCACGTCGATGGAATACATATATCGCTAATCGCACGGCTTTTATTCTCGAATCGATTCCGCGACACTCTTGGCATCACATCGCGTCGGAATCAAATTCAGCAGACTGTGCATCGCGTGGTATTCTTCCGTCAATGTTAGTAAACCATAACGTTTGGTGGAACGGTCCACCATGGCTGTCCAAATCTGAATACGACTGGCCTGCTTTATCATTCGCTCCACAGGAAAGGATGTATGAAGCAGCAAGTAAAGATGAAAAGCCCTTACCAGCAGTAAACCTTGCGGCAACGGCAGAAAGCAATCCCCTCCTAACCCTTATCAACAAGGTTTCCTCATGGAATCGTTTGCAAAGGTTTGTGACGAATTGTCGGTCTTCGACATCAATTCATAGTACTTTCGGTTTGAATCTTAAGGAACTTCAACAGGCTAGAATCAGTATCATAAAAATTATTCAACATGAAGCGTTCCCGGATGAAATTCAACACCTCAAAGACAGCAAAAATCTTCCAATAAAATCTCCACTGATCAAATTATCCCCATTTATTGATCAAAATGGAGTTCTGCATGTTGGAGGAAGAATTAAACAAGCATCTGTTTCCTATAATATTAAACATCATATTATTTTGCCTAATAATACTAATGTTTCGTCTATTATAGTGAAGAATCTTCAGACCAGTGATCTGCATACAGGTGTTTCTGCGACGTTAGTGATTCTGCGAGAGCAATACTGGATATTGGGAAGCCGAAAACTAATCCGGAAGATTATCCATAACTGCAAACCGTGCTTTATGCAGAGGAAACAAACAAGCAGCCAGCTAATGGGTGACTTACCACTGCCACTAATCCAAAAAGCCGGCCTTTCTCCAATTCGGGCTGCGATAATGCTGTTCCGCTGAAAATAAGGTTACATCGTGGACGTAATCCAAAATGTTCGAAGGCATATTTGTCTGTATGTCAACAAAGGCGCTCCATCTCGAACTG
This sequence comes from Myathropa florea, assembly GCA_930367185.1. NCBI lineage: Eukaryota > Metazoa > Arthropoda > Insecta > Diptera > Syrphidae > Myathropa > Myathropa florea. Next base: position 47,356,535 of record OV884004.1, read on the forward strand.
GTAAGTGACCTTACAACTGACACCTTTTTGGCCGCTTTGCAAAGATTCGTTTCACGTCATGGAAAGTGCTCAAACATCTATACTGACAACGGAAGCAACTTTGTAGGTGCTCGTCGCTACTTGGACGAAATGTACAAGGTGCTGCTTTCGCAAACGCACAACGAAACTATTGCTGCAACTCTTGCAAAAGATGGTATTGTGTGGCACTTTATTCCTCCTTCTGCACCGCATTTCAGTGGATTGTGGGAGGCAGGAGTGCGATCCGTAAAGCTGCACCTTCGCCGTGTCATCGGGGATACTATTCTCACCTTCGAGGAATTATATACGCTTTTGACGCAAATGGAGTCAATATTAAATTCACGTCCTTTGTGTTCCATTTCAGACGATGACTTAAACCCTCTTACAGCACATTTCATTATAGGTGAGTCGTTAACAGCTGTTCCTGAACCTACGCTTTTGGATGTCCCACAGAATCGGTTAACTCATTTGCAGCACAACCAAAGCATGACGCAAGGGTTTTGGAAACGTTGGCAAATGGAGTACATTACGTCGCTCCAAGAACGTCCTAAATGGCAACATAACAAGGCGGCTGTCAAAGTAGGCGACTTAGTGGTCATAAAGGAGCCGAATAACCCACCCACACAGTGGCTTCTTGGACGGGTCCAAGATGTTTCTCCAGGTCCTGACAAACGAGTTCGTGATGCTACCGTCATCACCAAGAAGGGTACTTGTGTACGCTCAATAGCAAAGTTAGCCGTTCTACCAAGTTCCTGAAACATCGTTCCAGGGGAGGCGGGATGTTCGAAACTCTAAAAAATCTAATTGTTTATTTGGAGACAGTTATTGATTTTATTATTGATTGATTATTATTATTGATAGACATTTATACTCTTTGAACATTGTCAGTGACTCGAAAGAGGTGAAGCCGTGAAAAAATGTTTGATGTTTTTTTTCGAGATTCGAACTGACGACCTCAAGCGTAGGAGTCGACGCACCTACCCACTACGCCACGGCGCCCACGGTTTATATTACATTATATAAATTCAGTAATTTACTCATTTTAATTTTGTATTTTCGTACATTTGCTCGGTCTCACTGTACCTTTTTTTTCCTTTTTTTGAGTTTCTTAAAATCGAACCATATTGTCCAACAACATTAACATGGTCATCTAGAATCAGACCATAATCTGCAACAACACTTGCCATCATGAACCATCGCACCATCGCTGTGCACTCGTTGCCCACACACACGCACACTTGCATTTCTTCCTATAATTCGTCGTTTGTGTGCGTGCACTATTGCAAGTGCGGATGGTTGATGATGGTTGCATATTAGACTCTAATTTTTTGGTTTTGTCTTCTTGCTAAGTAACTCGAGCCGTGAGCATCTCTCTAGTTTTGTAATCGTTAACATTCGGTAACATTCTAATGTATGTATTAAATTTGTTTATTTCGTGTAAAAAAAATCAAAATAAACATTTATAATGATTTCATTCACTGCCTCTAGTAATTTATTAATTTTGGTAGTATAAATCGCAATATAAAACAAGGGCACCTTCTAGGGCTTTCCGGTCTTCGGCACAGAGCATCTCCCTTGGATAATTGCAAGGGAGAACTGCTACCCTCTCGGCTATCGCTGTCCCTGTGAGCTTTCTGCCAGCTCCCGCTGCTTTTGCAACAGTTGCATAGCTTCTGCTCTTTCAAACAGCAACTTGCCTCGAAGATTTCGCCTCCGACCTGTCCAGCTTCGACGTTACCCTTTGCCTTTTGTGTGCATTAGGCACAGGAGGTGAAATGGAGCTACTGACCTAATTTTATTGTTTATAAGGGAACTAGAGTCGTTAAAGAATATCCGAAACCTTTCCAAACCGAACTGGTTTCAATATCTATCCATTTTCAAACGTATTCCTCACAAGTTTTCAGTATTGTTTCTATATATTAAATATATAAATATAAAATATAAATATATATTATATATTAAAAAAATAGTGCTTAACGAATACATTTTGTGAACACAAACTTCATTGTTTAGCTCCTCCTAGTTTTTGTTTTAAAAAAAAAAAGGGGCAATTGCCCCTTAATTTCATCTGACAGCGTTTTTTACAACATTTTCACCGATACGATTCTCCGAGAATACGTGTGAGCTATGCCGAACAGCTGATAGACTTCCTCTCCAAGCTGATGTAGTCAAATGGGCATGGATCCAAATTCCACATATTTTCCTCAAAAAACATTTCATCTAAACACTCATAAGTTTGTTATTTATTTTTCAAATGTTGTCATGGCAATTTTCAAAACAAAAAGTAGGAGGAGCTAAACAATGAAGTTTGTGTTCACAAAATGTATTCGTTAAGCACTATTTTTTTAATATTTAGGGTCTGAAACATTTTTTGGAAACATGTGAGGAATACGTTTGAAAATGGATAAATATTGAAACCAGTTCGGTTTGGAAAGGTTTCAGACATTCTTTAAGGACTCAAGTTCTCTTATAAACAATAAAATCAGGTCTATGTTATTGGTTATAAAAATGTAGTTCAATATTTCTTTGAATAACAATTCTATTATTATATGAAATATTATATTGAAATGAAAATATGCCTGTACGGCAAATGCACCTCTTTTTAATTTCTTAATTTAAAAGAAAACATGTTTTTGCAAAAGTAGAACCATGAAAGTACCATTAGGACGACGTATTCTATTAAACAATTATATATATTTTGAGTTAAAATTGTTTAATTTGACCATTTGACAATTTAGTTGATAAAATTTGAAATCTAAAGGCATAAAACATTTACTAATAACTAAAAATAATTGTTATTCCCAGATTAAATAATGTTTGAATTACGTTTATTAAATATAAATTATGATACAAATCAGCTTTAGTTACTAAAGCCTGCGAACAGAGTCCTGAAAATATTTTCCGATAGCCGTCAAATTCACAAATTCAATTCATGAATTTGTGACGTTACCATGGGCAACCATTCATGAATGTGCCGCCATTTTCGTGGGGTAATGATGAGTCCAAATTAGTGTGAGTGAAAATGAATATTTGTGCATTCATCATCAACCGTCAAATTTATTGGAAGATTCGTCAATAACTGTCAAATTTATTGGAAGATTCATGAACAACTGTCAAATTTTTGAGCGTGCTACGGGTTTTCTATCTGGAAAGTTACGGATCTTTATATGACTGATTTGTGATTGCGGGCAATTCATGAATTTGTGACGTTACCATTGGCAAATATTCATGAATTTGCCGCCATTTTCGTGGGGTAATGATGAATCCAAATTAGTGTGAGTGAAAATGGAGAAAGATTTGTGCATTCATCATTAGCTGTCAAATTTATTGAAAGATTCGTGAATAACTGTCAAATTTTTTGGAAGATTCGTGAATAACTGTCAAGTTTTTGAATGTGCTATGGGTTTTCCATCTGGAAAGTGACAAATATTTATATGACTGATTTGTGATCTTTATATGACTGTTTTTCGGTATCGATTATCTAAATTGACAAAATGATGCTGAGCGGAATTCAACAATTTCTAATGAAGTAAAATTTTTGGTATGCTTAAAGGTGTCAAAGGAAGACTAGAAAATTTGCTTAAATGTCAAAACTACCAATTTGACGTATTTTTCTGTGATTTAAGCAAATCATTTGGGACTTGTTAAACTAAATTCGGGATCTACAAAGTGCAATCCACATTTTGAAAAGAAAAATCGGGGAATTGCTGTCCCGTAAAAATTCGTGGGGGTGGTGTGTTTTATCCTATTAAGTGCCATTCACGTAAACAGCGGTCTGCCCTCTGATTTTTCAGCAAACATCAATAAAATACCTTTTGGTAAGTCTAATGGTGCACCCATAATTGAGTCTTTCCAGTCCACATATTTTTGGCGGATTTGCCACCACATTGTTGTAAGGAAATCGCGGCCCATGTGAGTAAAGTGTCAAATTTTATAGATTTTCACAGATGGCGGTTTATGGTGTTGAAAATACACGTGGATTCTTGAAGTGGCTGTTTACAAACGACTAGGAAATCTGCCTGGGCTGGCAAAATTTTCTGTGGAACATGCCAATCGGTTCAATTTCATCATGTTTTCACTCAGTGATGTTCTACCGAGAATTGAGTAATGCACTCTATTAAATTTGTACATATTTTTCATGAATGATGGATAAACCAAATGTTTGTTTGAACTGTACGTATGCAGTGAAAAAACTAATATAAATCGTCTCTGTGATCAATTTTCCTAAAATGATACGCAGCATGCGTAAAGTGTAACTCGATCAACGATCACCAGAAAATGAGGAAAACATGTCGAAAACTGAACGAAAAGGGACGAAAACGGCTTTTTCCGGTGCATCCAACCCATCTCCCTCCCGCTTGTGATGATCAGATATTGTTTCCGACAATCCAGATGTGATGTGAGCCGGGGCCGTGTGGGTTTGTGCGTCGACCCATGCGCATTAGACTTTCACAGTCTAGGTTCAAAGCCAAGTTCAGACAAACAATTTTTCAAAAAATATTCACGGCTGCACCTCTTTCGCGTCACTGACAATGCTCAAAGAGTATAACTGTCTAGAAAAAGCTTCTCAATCTCGCCGTTCGAAGTCGGCATTAAACTGTAGGTCCCCTCCACTCGTGAGAGAACAATAGCACGCACAACACGAGTGGTTGCTGAGAAGCTAGGCCCAGGTCCACCTCGGACTGCAGCGCCGCCATTATTATTATAATCACCCGCAAACCCCCTGCCAATAGAATCCGCCCCGTGCTCTGCATTGTGTCAAAATAAAGATAGCTAATAACTTCGAAAAAAAAGAGGAGGTAGCACAATTGCAATGCATTGCAGCATATATATATATTCTCATTAATGAAAAATATTATTATTGTGCCCCGTCCTCTTACCCCTCCAAAACCGCGCGCGGGGAGACTAGTTTTTTTTCACTATTAATTTTTATTTCGCTTTTTTTTTTTTTTATTTTTTTTTGTCTTATTCTTTTTGCTTAATGAAGGGCTTGTGAGTGCGCGACTCATTATTTGGCTCTCGCCATTTTTCCCACCATTTAATTTTGGTATGGATAATTATATTCACTTAATTTCTCTTTTTAAGATATTTTACTATTTCTGTTTTAAATCGAATGATGTTTGTGGTAGCTTTTAATTTATTCGGAAGATTGTTAAAAAGTTTTAGTCCCTTAAACATTACAGCATTTTGAGCACGAGTAGATCTAAATGATATTCTAAAGTCAATACCACGTCGAAGATCATACGGCTGTGTTTCGTTTATACAGTTTAAATTATTTAATAGATTACTAGGAAGCATTCTTTTTTTCATTTAAAAAATAAAAATCAACACACTTAGACTCATTTGTGTTCTAATGTCTAACCACGAAAGACTCTCCAACACATCCTTTACGTGGGTTAGCATAGGGCATCTCAGAATTATTCTCATAGTTCTATTCTGCAGTTTTTGCAATCTTGTCAAATATCCTTCTGATGATAAATATAACACTGTTGAGCAGTAGTTAAAATGAGGCTTTATTATGGCATTATAAATCTTCACTGCCGTACAGATTGACATCTTTGGACTTATCCTTGCTAAAAAATATATTTTTTTGATAGCTTTTTACAAATATGATCAATGTTTGCCTTTAGATTCATCTTGTCATCTATAATGATGCCTAGGTACTTAAATTCGCTTACTAATTTATTTTTAGCCATTTATTTATTGATTCCAATTCCCTATTAATTGCATTAGTACACTCTATAGCTGTATTACCGCTGTAAAAGAGGAGCGCGTCATCAGCAAACATACATAATTTACTATGTCTAACGGCTGAGTGTATATCGTTGATATATAATAATAACAGAAATACACCCAAGACCGATCCTTGTGGTACTCCAATCTTAACTTCTTTTGCTTCGGATACACTATCATTTACTGTTGTCCTCTGAGTGCGGTTTGATAAATAGAATTTAAACCAATTCTTTGCCTTTAATTCCATATTTCATTAGTTTTTTTACCAGAATGTTCCGATCCACTGTTTCATAAGCTCTCTTTAAATCCAGAAACACTGCTACGATTATCCTTTTCTCGTCCATTTGGTTTTTCCAGGTTTCTATTACCCAGTTTAAGGCGGTCTCGCACGAGTATCCTTTACGAAATCCCGATTGCTGCTCCATAATATAGTTATTCTTTTCCATATAACTTCTAAACTGATTCTCTACTAATTTCTCAAATATTTTTTCATAAATTGGAAGCATGTTCACTGGTCTATATTCTTCGCTCAGGATCGTATTTGGCATTTTTTTGATTGATCGAATCATCGACTCCCTCCAATTCTGACTCCATGTACTTGTTAAAGAGTTCTCTCAGAAATGGGCCTATGATATTTATTCCATTTAATAGCATATTTGCACTCATAAATTGATAATCCTTCTTTTTTCCCATAGTTTTCAATAAAGTCGTTATTGTATTCACTGTTTCCAGAGTATCCTGATATGTTACGTGAGGTATTTTAGTAATAATTTCTTCAACACTATTCACAAAGTACTTATTAAATTCACTCGCGATTTTTGAGCTATTATATATGATGCGTTCATTAAACGAAATATTATTAATATCACTTTCTTCTTTATTTAATATAAATTGCTTAATGTTTTTCCAGGCCTTTCGTTGGTCATTTGAACTATCTATGTATTTGTCTTTAGTTGCTTTGAGTACCTTTTTATAATTGTTTCTTGCAGCTTTGTAACTTTCCCACGATGACCTTGCGCTTGTGAATTTTGCCTGTTCAAAATGTTTAATCTTTTTTTGTTTTAGCAGTGAACGTTTTTTGTTATACCATGGACATTCATTTATACATTTAGGTCTTTCGGTCAACATTTCTTTAACTATGTTACACATTTCTTTGCTGAATTTTTCAGCTTACTCATCTACACTACTGTTAATAAAATCGACACCAATCATATAAAAAGAATGTTTATTGTATTTTAACATTTTGTATTTCACATTATTTTTACTCCTTATTCCGTCACTTATAGTTAGTTCTATATTAATTGTCTCGTGATCACTTATTTTTAGACCATTGTTTATTTTAGCTTTAACTTTTTTATTGTTATAACATAATCTATGAGTGTGGAAGACTCATATGTTGTTCGAGTTGGTTGATCATTTACAACAAATAAGTCATAATCACAACAGATGGATTTGAGTTGTTTTTTATAAGTATTATCACTGAGCCAATTAATATTGAAGTCTCCAACTATAATAAATTCTTTGCTTATAGACATATTCTCCAAAAGCTCCCTAAGCACTGAACAAAAACGGGCTTTGGAAGAGCTTGGAGGTAGGTAGGTAGGTAAAAGTGGCGGTGGACATACAGATCCTGTTTTCGCACCCAATTAGCGCCATGAAAGCGCCGTTTTGATACCACGTCCTATGGGATACCTATTTTGTGAGATGAGGGTGAAAAACTGTGTATTCACTCAGATTAGCCTAATTTTGAAACCACTTCGCGGAATTTATGAAGCCTAGCAGACTGTGAATATTTGCTTCTGAGAGATTATTAGGGGTGTTGAAGAAGGCTTTGCCCAGAGTGCGTTGTCTGACTCTCAAACTGACTGCTCAAAGAGACCGGGCACCGTTCACCTATAATGGATAGTTCCTTGCAGCAGCAATCCACTAGTTTAGACGTTGTGGTTATGGACGTTAGAGCCTTGATAGCAGCTTGACTATCTGAAAAGATTGCTATCCGCTGTGTTGGTTCTGTTTTGTTTTTAATTTCAAGACACGCATCATATATTGCAAGCACTTCTGCCTGAAAAATGCTTGCAAAGCTTGGTAGCTTGAGTGGAGACCTATACACTATTAAATATTTTATCATACATCTACCATCACCGACATTGATTTCAGGACAATACACACCGTCACGATCTTTGACCTCTTTAATAATTTGATAACACAGTGGCATTCTCACATAAATTACAACCCCACCAGTCCATCGCGATGAGCTTACAACTTGTTCAAAGTTATAATTATTTAAGATTATTTCTGACCGTTCGATGTCTTCAGTCATGTGTGTTTCACTTAATAATATTATATCAGGTTTTTTTTCATATGCTCATTCTTCAACTTCAACAAAATTATTAACGAGGCCTTGTACATTAAGATAGACACAGTATAATGTACTTAGCTGTTAGTATAAAATTCTTTCCCTTTTTATTTTCAGTTTTCTTTGGAAAACTGGACAGATGGCATCCCTGGAATCATGTTCTTCATCTATGTTTATATTTAGTCTCTCTTTCATTTTTATGCAATTAACACACTTATTTTTGTCACTCTTACATTCATTCGCCGTATGATCTTCTCCGCACTTTGCACTATGATTATAGCCGCAACATTTAAAACACCGCCTAACATTTAAGCTTTCGTAGCATATGCATTTATCCCACTCTATACATATTGTTTTCATTTTCATTATATTGGCAAACGCTTCTCCGTCAACTTCCAAAATAGCATTATAGAGTTTCTTCATAATTCATTCATTCATAAGACTTCGTAACGCCGAACACACTAAAAAGAAGGAAGTTTCTGTTTTTGCAACGGTTGAAGGATGATTCTTTGAAATTTATTCTGCGATAGCTTTATTTGTCGTAACAAGTCTTATGAATGAATATTTTTCATGTTTTTTATGGTTGTTTTTTAATTATTTTATTAGCAGCGAGTGCGATGCGAAAAGTAGGAGCGATTTGTCACAATTCGCAAAACATTGAAAATATCATCCAATTTTAATTGGTGTACGTGCAATTTTTTGATGGAGTGTACACATCTGAACAATTTCTGTATTTTTAATTTAAGCGTACACGAATAGAATGTTTCATAAATACTATGAAACTAAATTTTAGATTTTATTTGAAGGCTATTAATTTTAGAAGTGAATAAATAAATGGCCTTGTCACTATTATTTGTATTAAATATTAATGCCACTTTTTATTCTCATAAATGTTTGCAAATATTGTATAGAAGTAAGTTTAATGAATTTAGTAATGAGAATAACACAGCAGTCAAAAAAAATATTCGACAAGTAAGCGCTTTTGACTTAAAAATGCATTAACACATTTGGAGCAATAATATGATTCTAGTATAAAACTAATTTAAAGTCTTAATTGTATATTACTTAATTCAGTTTATAGCAATTCAAAAAAGTATTCTTTAACGATAAATTGTACGAAAACAATAAAGGAAATAAATTGAGAAGTAAAAACGGTATTCGATATTTTTCAAAATAGAGTCAAAATAAAGTTTTCTTTTTAAAATTAATATTTTCTTGGTCCAACCCTTCGTCGAATGACTTCTCTTAAGCGTTTTAACATGGATTTTGCCAATGTTCACATGTACCCAGGTACAATATTTGACTATTCGCCCTGCTGAAACTATGTTTTCCCATCTTCGTGTCCAAATAGTTGCAATTGTGCTCTATAGGGTTAAGAATGAATGTGTGTGCGTTTTGAGGACATTAGGGCAACTATACAATAACCAAATCCTTGCATTTGGCGGCGTATGTTTGAGGCAAAAAAAATATTTGTCTTGGGAAAAGTGATAGCACTCCCCCAAGCACAATTTATTTGCACTTGACTTTAGATAAGAATTTGTTTAAGTACATTAATAAAATAATCTCGATCCATAATACCACCATAATATTTTCACTGGAGTCAATTTATTACTCCTAAGTAGTATTGTATTTTTCACTCGAGGGCTTCCTTGTCGAATACTTTTTTTGAGCGCTGTACATATAAAAACCGTGGGCGAGATTATTCATGTTCAAGATTGGAATGATATTAATTCATACTTGTTATTTTAGGGGTAATTGAAGAGTTCAGCTGATGTATGTGTTTTTATTTTTGACCAAATGGTTATAACTCTACGAAAGATCTTATAAATAAAAATAATGGCCCATTCTAAATTCAGACAAGCTGTTTTATTCATACTTATATTTTCTGCCATTGTTAGTATTATACTTACGTTTACTGGATATCGCAAAAATATCAACACCCGACAAAAGTTACTTTCCAATAAAAGGTATTTTATCAAAATCAAATCATTTTTATTATAATAATTACTTACTATATTTGAATTTACAGGTTCATAAGAAAAGAAATAATTATAACTGTTGTAACTTGCGAAACAAGGCTAGAAGAGACCTTAACAATGATAAAGTCGGCACTATATTTTAACAAATTGCCAACGGTTATAAACTTTAAAATAATAACAGAGGAAATATTGAAAATATCGATTACAAAACAATTAAAGGAATGGCAAACAGTATTAGCAGATACGTTTTTATTTGAAATACATTCCCTGAAATTCCCCAAGCTAGACGAAACTACTTGGCGAACTCTGTTTAAACCATGCGCTGCTCAGCGATTATTCTTACCAGTAAGAAATACTCTGCACTGCATTTATAATGTGTAACTACTTCTTTTATGTTTTTAATATAGTCTCTTCTTGGAAACACTGATGCAACTATTTATGTGGATACCGACGTCGTTTTTTTATCTCCTGCCTCGGATATATGGAACCATTTCAAAAACTTCAATGCATCACATATTGCGGGATTGTCTCCCGAACATGAGGACGTTAATATTGGTTGGTATAATCGCTTTGCTCGACACCCGTTTTTCGGTAAACTTGGCGTCAATTCCGGAGTAATGCTAATGAATCTTACAAAAATGAGAGAATTTAGATGGGAAGACCAATTACTTTCTCTTTATAAAACGTACAAATCAAAAATAACTTGGGGTGATCAAGATTTGATTAATATTTTATTTGCATTGTACCCAGGTATTATAACCGATTATCTAATATGTGAATTTTTGTAATGGAATGTTTTTTCCTATTTTTTTAAGATAAGCTATACATTTTTCCCTGTATATATAATTATCGGCCGGACCATTGTATGTATATGAATGTTTGCAACATTACTGGGAAGGTGCGAATACTTCATGGAAACCGAAGTTATTTCCATTCGGACAAGCAACCACTTTTTAAGTTAATATATGAAACATTTAAGAATTCTGAAATAAATGATAATGTAACAGGATTTTCATTGCTTAGTTTTAATCATGTACTTCGGAATGCCGCAGTTGTTAATTCCACATGCGGAAAAATTATAACCGAATTTGGTTTGAGATTTAATTAAATAAAATTGTAAAACAAGGAAAACAATAAAGTATTCACACATCTTTTTTAGATTTTAAAAATTTATAAGATTAAGCATACACATCAGTTTTTGTAAATTATTCTGCTCCGCTTTGCAATTAGAGCTGGGTGGAATCGGCTAAAGCTATATTTGATTGTCGCACTTTTGACAATCAAATGTAGCTATCAAATACAGTCGAACTTCGATAACTCAAACCATCACTTGCCACAAAAAAATTCGAGTTATCAAGAAAATAGAAAATGGATAGGTATATATATTTATTTGCGTCAAAACACTTAAAACGTACAGGAACATAATTATTATTTAAAATAGTCTTATACATGATTGAAGAGAGGTTTTTTTTATTTTGGTTTTTAAACAAATTTTTAAAGGAATTTAAACCCATTATATAGTGTATGGGTTGTTTTTTCATTAGTTTTTTAAATATTCTACAACTCGTTTGAAGGTGGCTGAATCAAATCATCCAAATCTTTCTCCGTCACTGTATCACTGTCGCTGTCATCTTTATTATCCGCCTGTGCAGATTCGCATTCACTTCTGAAAGTTTCGACAATATCTTCATCTGTGGGAAACTGAAGTAACAATGTCGTCGTCTACCTGTAGAAAATCGTTATACGAACATCATGTATCACCCCTATTCTCCCGCGGATAGACACCTTGTCGTGGTGCGGGGGCTTAAGCCGACCCGCAAGCCTGAAGGAACGACTGCCTGGCACTGGTGCAACGCAAAAGCTTCGGACAGGAGTGCTCCAATCAGAAGGATGGGGTGATTGGCGAACTAAGTCTATCATCCCCCTAATCCAGGGCGTCATGCGACTCGTGCCCACTGGATGGTTCGCAGCCAGGGGGTAATACCGGCTGTGTTCTAACGGAGCCTCTCTGATACCGGGCCACCTTGGAGAGTAACTCTGGCCTTACCGCATTACTGCGAGGCTCTGATGCGGCTGACTACCTTTTCCTCTGCTCTCGTGGGATCAATATAGATTCAAATAATAAAAAAAAAATTTAAAAGGCGTGTTGAATAGGCTGCGGGGAGTTACCGTAGCTGATGCAGTAAGCCGGGTTGAGCATGGGCTCAAATTCGAAAGAAGTGCAAAGCCTGTCGCAAGCTGCGTGGTTGGCGGAAGGTCGGTGGAACCCAGCATTAGCCAGAAAGCGAAAACCCCAAGGCAACCGATAGGCGTGAGCACAAGGACTGCCAAAAGGGTAAGCGGGAGCCAAGCTCTAACTTCCCGACCCCCAACTAAGGTGGTGGGGGAAAAGGGGAAGTGGAGGCTCAAGACTCTGTGACCCCCCAACCCTCTTCGACCAAGGCGACGAGGAATAGGCGCAGGTGTCCACAGATGCCCACCGGGACAACCCGGCGGAGTGGAGGATCCACTCCATCCGAAAGGGGCTCAGTGGTGCTGGAAGTAGGTGGTATCTTCGCTACCTCGAAAAGGGTTTCACACCTGAGGAAGCGAGGAAAAAGGCAGAAGAGCACAGGGCTAAGCCAAGCTCGGAGCCTACCACCTCAGGTAAAAGGAGCAGTAGCTCTATTTAACCTCCATTTTACTTCCACCTAATGCACACAAAAGGCAAAGGGTATCGTCGAAGCTGGACCGGTCGGAGGCGGGATCCTCGAAGCAAGTTGCTGTTTCAAAGAGCAGAAGCTATGCAACTGTTGCAAAAGCAGCGGGAGCTGGCAGAAAGCTTGTTGACGTTCAGCTATTGTTGCGGTAACATATAGATCGTGATCGTTCGCTTATTTAAATTAATTTAATTTATTCTTTTCAATTAAAAAATCATAATAATGGTTGATAATTGTGGTTCATGCAATTCAGGCATTCTGTCTGGTGATTTTCACCCATGTTCTGCATTTCGAGTGAAATGAATTTGAAATCGAATTTCCATTTCACCCGAAGTGAATTTCCATGTTCTGCATTTCGATTGATTTCGAATTTTTCGAATTCACTTTCGGAAAAAACAAACGTTGTTGCCTTGGCTTCGGCAGTCAAATGGTTTTTGTTTTGGTTTAGTTTTTGTTGTTTCGACAGGCAATTGGTTGTTGTTTTGAATACGTTTTCGTGTTTCGAAGTGAAATGAATAGAAGAATCCTCAGGGAGCATTAATCTTTTTTATTTCTAAACAAGGGTTTGGCATACAAAATTAACCTTCTTGTACATCTTGAGAGAAATAGCAGAACCAGCTTGCAGTTTTATATTTTTCCAGGAAAGCAATTTTATTCAATAGTTTCATATAAGAATGGCAGAATGAAGAGTTCCTTACAAATCGGGATTTGCCTCCATAAATTTCACAGAAATACCACCCCCTTGAATTTTTGTGTTTTCCCCTAAAATAAAAAATAAAATCAGTAAGAAGAAAATGAAAAATCTGAATAGTTCACGTATTTAATCCAATTTCACTGCAAATTCACAGCGGAGCTTACCAGTGAATTCAATTCGAGTAAAAACACAAGTAAATCGAATTGCAGAACACCGATTTTCATTTTCGAAATTCAAATTCACCACCACCATTTCGATCGGATTGCAGAACCCGAATTTTCACTTTAACAGCTCGAATTCATAAAAAGTGGAATGCAGAACATGGGCGTTTATAAGTTGCGGAGGAATATGTTCCAGGAAATTTCACACACACTGTGAACCTGTCTGAAGCATCCCTCCAACTCATAAAAACATCTGAAGGCGTATGCTTTAAATGTAAAGTCTGCAATGGAATGCCATTATTAGGACTTTTAACCAAGCTCAGTTTATTAACCAATGAACTGAAATCGGTTCGATCAGATATTCGGGAGTTAAAGAACAATATATCAAATAAAACGGGGGCAATCAAATAATATGCCAGTGGAAACGGTTACTGTCACAGCTAATACTCCCGTACCGGTCGATAACATGAATGCATCGGACATCCCAGGCAACGCCACCGGTGGCAACTTAAATAGAAGTGAGGTTTTGCGTAAAAAACCTAAAAAAAAAAATTAAAAACGCGCGAAGAAATTAAAGCCTATAATAGGCAATGATCAATCGGCTTCTGATCTCGTTGCTTCGCCCCGGAAAGATTTGCATGTTGCTGGCTTTCGTGTTGACACTACGGTGGACGCGTTGTGCAATTACGTGTCATCCAAATTGGATCTACCGGTGGAAAAAATTAAATGTTTTAAATTGGTTAAGTCAACTGCTGACTTGACCAAATTGAATTATATTAATTTTAAATTAAGTCTTCTTGAGGAATTACACACGCGCGCATTATTACCATCAAACTGGCCGTCGGGAATTCGCATAAAAATTTTTTTTCAGTGATCAAAACATAAACATTGATCAGCAGCATCAACAAAGCACCTCCGTTGCACACAAGTATTCCATGTATTACCTGAATATTGGTGGAATGAGAACTAAACTTAAAGAGATTTATGTTTCTCTCTCTGACCACCAATATGATGTTGTTGTTTTAACTGAAACATGGCTTTACCCACAAATCTTTTCAATAGAAGTCTTCAATAGTTCATATGTGGTTTATCGGAAAGATCGATGTAAATCTAGTAAGGAGCGAGGAGGGGGAGTTTTAATAGCAGTCTCGTCTCGCTTTCTTAGCCGGGAAATCACATTAGAACATCGAACGGATGATGTTGATCAGATTTGTGTGTGTATTAATTTTAATGAAGATGTTCGTTATCAGTTGTTTATTTTTGTCTCCTACGTTCCTCCAAACAGTGTTACCAATGTGTATCAAAAGCACATTGATAACATTGGTAGTGTCGTTACTCGTCTTTCATCCTCCCAATTACCCTGTGTATTGGGAGACTTCAATATTGGTGATGTCACTTGGAAGAATGTGGATGGTGATGAAAATTTAATCCCCTTCAATGTCAGCCATGATTGGGAACAATTGGTCATTGATAGTCTTCAAGCTCTCAACTTGTTTTAAATAAACAATGTACGGAATAGTTTAAATAGAGTACTAGATTTAATATTATAAAATTAAATAACGAAATTAATTTCAATGTTTCAGAAGCTTTGGATCTTATTGATTCTAATAAAATTCACCATAAAGCTTTATTGTTGGAGTTTAAGTTTTTTAATTACTCTAATCAAGGTTTTAATAATGTTGGCGCGTTAGTTTATACATTCGCTAAAGCCAATTTCGTTGCACTTACGGAATATATAAACAGCTTTGATTGGGATGCACTGCTGAAAAACTCTAATCTGAAAGGTAATTACGAAATATTTATAGGTAAACTTTATTCTGGTTTTGAATTATTTGTACCTAAAACGCGTGAAATAAACCGTTTTAGAATCCCTTGGTCAAATAAGAGATTAGTAAATTTACGAAATATAAAAAGAAAAGCATATTCGGCTTATGTTTTAAATAAAACGAACTCTACCCGTGAACTTTTTTTGAGATTCAGAAAAGAATATGAGTTCTTGAATAGATTTTTATACAGGCAGTACATCCTGTCCGTAGAGTCTTCGGTAAAGAGTAATGGTAAATCATTTTGGAAATACATTAATGCAAAAAGAAATACCTCAGGCTTACCTAAGGTGATGGAATTTGGTAATGTAATTTCAACAGATTTGAAAGGAACTTGTGAGTTGCTTGCCAACTTTTTCGAGTCGGTTTATAATGATTCTCCAGTCCAATCAATGATGAACCATTATTCCAATATTGCGGAGTCATTGGATATTGGTATGCTACAACTTTCAGTTGAAGACATAAAAAAACGCCTTAAATAAACTAGAATCAAACTCGTGGCCCGATGGTATCCCTGCGATAATAATAAAAAAGTGTTTATCTTCCATCTTTCATCCACTTAAAATTATTTTTAATCAATCGCTAGCCACTGGTGAATTACTCAGTGAATGGAAATATTCTTTTATTACGCCAATATTTAAGAGTGGTTTAAGACAAAAAGTTGAAAACTATCGGCCTATATCAAAGCTTTCTGCAATACCAAAATTGTTTGAAAGCATTGTTAAAGATAAGCTTTTTTTCGCGGTTAAAGAATTAATTTCCAGTAATCAGCATGGCTTTGTTCGCGGTAGGTCATGTACTACTAATTTAACTTTATTAACAAACTATATTTTAGACAGTTTTGAAAAAAGTTTACAAGTTGATATACTCTATACCGACTTTACGAAAGCGTTTGATAGAGTACATCAAACTTTACTTTTGGCTAAGCTTAAATCATTAGGATTCCACTCCTCTATGCTGACGTGGTTTTCGAATTATTTAATTAATAGAAAACAATTGGTAAAGGTCAATAGTTTTATATCGCGTGTAATAGAAGTAACATCTGGCGTTCCCCAAGGTAGTCATCTGGGCCCGCTGCTGTTCATTTTGTTTATGAATGATGTTCATGGAATATTTAATTTTTGCGAAGTTTTATCATTCGCGGACGATTTAAAAATATTTGCAAGCATCAAAAACTTTAATGACTGTATTCGTTTTTAACTGGATATATATAAATTACTAGAATGGTGTAAACATAATGGATTGGAGCTTAATATTTTTAAATGTAAGATATTTACAGCGCACCGTATTGCAGCGCCGTTCATAAATGATTATTTTATTAACGATCTTCTGCTTCCTCGTCTTGAAGAAGTTAGGGATCTGGGGGTCATATTTGATACGAAACTAGATTTTTCTCTTTGTTAGGATTTCTAAAGCAGAATAGTAAAGACTTCCAAGAAGTTTATAGCCTTAAAACTATATACTGCTCGTTGGTCAGGCCGTATTTAGAATACTCTTTCATTATTTGGGATTCCCCTTATAGTGCTCAAGGACTTAGATTCGAAAGAGTTCAAAAGAATTTCACAAGTTATGCTATCCGGAAATTGAACATGTTTGACGAACTTCCTCCTTATGACGAAAGATGCAAGATCATTGGCTTGCAAACCTTAAGTTTCAGGCGGAAAGCTTCTTCAGTCATGTTTATTCGCGACATAATTAATTTTCATATAAATTCCCCAGAATTGGTTTTACTTATAAATATATATGCTCCCCAAGGATCACTTCGGGTTAGAAGTATACTTTTTGATAGAAGGCATAGAACAACTTTGCAGCGAAATTGATTTTAGCCTATCTCGATTGGAATTTAAAAATTGTGTTTTTTCATTGATTTTAGATTAATAATATTATTGTTTATTGAAGTAATCTGTGAGATGCAAAATCGGTAGATGATCCTTAGTCGCGCAACAAACATCTGTTGTGTAAAGCGCTACTGAGGGCATACACTTAGAGAACGTAGTGTTTTGTGTGTGCCCTGTGATGGATATAAAAAAAAATAAAAAATAAAATAAAAAAAAGCTCACAGGGACAGCGATAGCCGAGAGGGTAGCAGTTCTCCCTTGCAATTATCCAAGGGAGATGCTGTGTGCTGAAGACCGGTAAGAACAAGAAGATGCCCTTGTATTTGAAATGGCCCTGGGATGAGTGCACAAGCTCAAATTTCAGAGGATTCATTTCAGGCATGGGATGCTACTAGTTAACTGCGAAACTCCGTAGACGTCGGAATGGCTGAAACTGGTTGCACCCAAACTTGGTAATTTGAAGGGAGTGGCCCTGACC
This sequence comes from Myathropa florea, assembly GCA_930367185.1. NCBI lineage: Eukaryota > Metazoa > Arthropoda > Insecta > Diptera > Syrphidae > Myathropa > Myathropa florea. The sequence continues at coordinate 47,374,314 of OV884004.1, forward strand.
ACAAAATGTAGGAAGGAGATACCACGTATCCATTCCATTACCATTTATTTTCCCAAAAGCGCTAGACAGGAGCACAAAACAACACTAGCACTGCTCGAAGTGCAAAACGAGGGAATAAATGTTAAACTGTGGAAGGTGCTGTATGGTCGAAACGAGGGAACCGGGCATGTACTGGGCCTCGGAGTAGACGAACAGTCCTTTGACGTTATAAGACGTCAGAACAATTCCCTGAGTTACAGGTTCGGTAGAGTTGCAGTGTCTGGACTCGGAGGAGGAAATGAGTCAGTTGACCACTCCAAACCCAACTTCGAAGAGGAAAGACCCGGGAGAGGAGAAATTAGATCCTCAGCAGGTTGTAACACTCGCTCCTCCTGCTGAGCAAGTGACTGAAGGAGGAGCTGAATACATGTCCCTGTCGGAAGACTCGTTCTTTGATGGGGAACATGAAATGACGGTAGTTGAGATAGAGGAGAGTTTATTCCTCAAGGAGGAAAGCGGGGCTTTAGCCCCCAACGAGCAATTAGCTCGATGCTCCTCCCCTCCCACAAACTTAAGGCGTCCCAGGCGAACATCCATCATGTTATAGCGGCATCTGCCGTAATAGCAAGGATGTTCACAATGGAAGATCTGGGCTGCGTACTTATCCAGGAGGCTTACATCCTGAGAGGTACAGTCAAGGGACTGACATGCAGGAATGCAGATGTAATTTGAGACACTCGGGTGCCCAACGCAAGAACTTGCATTCTTATTAGCAAACATATTAATTATGTTCTTCTTGCAGAATACACTACAAGAGACCTTGAGCCCATTAGGGTAACACTGGTCATGGCAGGAGGTGGACAGCGAACCGTCGTCCTGGGATCGGGGTACCGTGCTGGGGATGGGCTGGCAGTACCAGCAGCAGTACAAAAACTGCTCGAATACTGCAAATGGCATCAAATGCCGCTCCTGATTGGGTGTGATGCAAACACCCACAATACCATCTGGGGGAGCACGAACACAAATGACAGAGGTGAGTACTTATTACAATTTATTTTGAGTTCTTCACTCTCCATCTTTAATGTTGGGAATGTTCCCACGTTTGTCACGAGAGCCAGACAGGAGGTATTAGATATTACCATAGGCAGCCATAGGCTTAGCGGACTTTTTAGGGACTGGAAAGTGTCCAGCGAACCATCTATTTCGGACCATAGAATTATACGGTTCGATCTTTACGATATGGGCATAGCAAGTAAGACTGTAAGAAATCCAAGTAAAACTGACTGGGATCTCTTTGACTCGCTGCTAGGAAGTAATCTGGAGCACCTTGACATCAGAAGAGCTCCATCTCACTTTCCATCTCACACTCACTACATACAACAAAGAAATCAGAAGCTCAAAAAGAGAAAGCCTTAGGCAATTCTGCGAGACAATCACCCGTACCCCTTGCTGCGGCCAGGGCCCTTACTCGGTATTGCTACTGTAATATGAAATTACTCGAATTCGCAAAATCGGTACTCTCTAACTCTAATAGCAAAGTCACATTTTCGAAAACCGAGTAGTGTTGGATTGCCAACTTCGACACTCTTTGTTTTCGCAAAATTGGTACAACAAACGTGAAAACTTTTCTCAATAGAATCTGTTACTAAAACACTTAAATATTACCCATTTAATGCCAAATGCTTTTGGATGAAAAATGTTATATGCATTATGTGTTTTGTTTTATAAATTTGTATTTTGTGTTATAAGTCAGTTGAATAAGTACAGGAATATAGTGAAGAAAATGTTTTCACGTTTTGCAGTGCGGTAATGTTTTTAAATATATGATTCTAAGGGACAACCTAAATTGTATGCATGAAATATAGATACTATCAATTTTCAAAATTGTTTGTATTTATATTTTCCATTACTTATTTATTACTAGTCACAGTTTTTACAATGTTTATAGAGTCCATTCGAATGTGATGCCGGTAGCCTTCCGCTGCCAAGAACTTCAACTAGCAACCAATTTGATCATATGTATGTATGTATTTTGGCACTGCAGTTCGTCGACAACAACCTGCCAATTCATGCTTTATGCTATTTTAAACAAGCATTAATGTAACCTCACATAGACAAAAGACTTCTGAAATTATAGGCAAACATAAATATAAACACGGTATGTTTTTGCAAACATTTTTTTTACTTATACAGATACAGAGTACCGATTAGAAGTAGAATCGCAAAGCATTTTCGCATATTTGTGCTATTCGAATATCGAAACAGAGTAAGGGCCCAGGCTCCACAAAGCGCTAGCAAAAACGGGGGAGATACAGATGTCTCTAAGAAAACCTGACGGCAGATACACCGAAAGTGAAGAACAGAGGGCAATACTTCTATTGGAAACCCGCTTTCCGGGCAGTCGTCAACACACAGAAAGGTGTGAAAACAATCTGCCAATACCAACGGATGAAGACTGGAGAGTCGCAAGAGAGATCTTCTCCAAAGGGCGACTGGAATGGCCAAATAACTCGTATCAGCCCTTCAAATCGCCAGGTGTGGATGGAAACACGCCAGTCCTACTTCAAAAAGGGCAAGGCAAACTAATACCATTTCTATTAATGATATTAAGAAGTAGTCTAGAACTGGGATACATACCGAACCAGTGGAGACGGGCAAAGGTAGCTGTTGTCGCTCCGCTCTTCACCGTTCAAAATAAAACGCCTTTTTCGTATTCCACGGTTTATCGTGGGAATGTGGGGTTTATTTTCTTAAAAGGGAAACTTCATGAATCTATACAAATAATATTTATATACTTACTTATTGGTGACTCTTGGCAGGCGGCAGCGGCTGGCGATGACAAAGGACAAAGAAAGAGTAAAAGGAGACCCGAAGCAAAGCAGAATCCGCATTCGCGCGCTGTCTGTTTGACAGATCTTCTCAAATGTCAATGAAATTCGTTCTATTCGCTTTTCGCCTTCCAAGAGCCACCAATATCACATGTTCACACGACTCATGTGTCGACAGCAGAGTTCATTACGAAAATGGGGAAGAAAGACCCAAGTCTACCAAAGTCCTACAGACCGATCAGCCTAACATCGTTTCTTTCGTTTCGTTTCAAAACAATGGAAAAGGCTGTGGATAACTACATAGGAAAGGAAGTGCTACAGACAGCCCCTCTTAATCACTGTCAGCATGCTTACAGAGCAGGCAGATCCACAGAGACTGCACTCTATCAACTGACAGAAACTGTAGAAAGCGCCCTTGATGCGAAAGAAATAGTTATATGTGCTTTCTTGGATATTGAAGGAGCATTTGACAACACATCCCATGATGCAATTGTTTGGGCTCTGGACAAAAAGGAAGTAAACCACACAGTATCGAAATGGATGTATGAACTCCTGAGCACAAGATCAGCGGAGACTCACACACCAGGAGGCATAATAAAAGTCGACACAACAAGTGGATGCCCACAAGGAGGTGTTCTGTCTCCTCTCATGTAGAGCCTAGTTGTAGACCAGCTTCTAGAGATACTAACTAACCATGGCATCAGATGTCAGGCATATGCCGATGACATAGTAATCATAGCCAGAGGAAAAATGGAAAAGACCCTATGCGATATTATCAAATGGGGGCTAACTTTAACTAAGTAATGGTGCCTGTCGGCTGGGCTAAGCCTAAATCCGGCAAAAACCACCATAGTACCTTTCACAAGAAAACGAAAACAGGAACGACTAAAACCAATAAGTCTGTCGGGTACAACACTGACTCCGGTAAAGAAGTTAAATGTCTGGGAGTAATCTTGGACAGCTCATCTGGAAAAAACCATTCAGAAGAGATAACCAGGAAAGGGACGCGTGATCTGATGATTTATCGAAGCTTGGCGGGCAAATCCTGGGGATGGAGTCCAAGTATTCTAAGATGGATGTATGTACATCTCTATTGTTCGGCCTACAATAACCTATGGTGCAATAGCATGGACCAAGAGAACCAATCTGATCAGCGCGAGGGAGACACTCAGAAGAGTTCAAAGGTTGCCATGCCTCTGTATTACAGGAGCCATGAGAACTTGCCCAACTGCAGCCATTGAGGTGCTACTGGAGCTGACTCCTTTGCATCTAATGGTAGCAGAGTGTGCAAACAATATGAGAATGGCAAAAGAAGGGATAGGTAAAGACAGGTGTATTACATCGAGGCAATTCGATGCACTAGTCAAAAAGCTATCACTCCTGGCCATTCCGAAGGATGACGCGATTAGGAAATTCAATTTCCAAAATAAATTTACCAGCAAATAAATTTACAAGCACTGGACTCCTACAACATCGAATCCAAACTTGTATGGGAATGCTTGCAAAAGCTCAAAGAGTTGAGTAGGAGAAACCGAGTAAAACTCTGCTGAATACCTGGCCATAGAAGGGGGGGTAGAAGGCAACGAAATAGCCGGCTCCCTGGCAAGGAAAGGAGCATCAGAGCCCTTCATATGCCCTGAAACTAGGGGTATCAGAAGAATTTCTCTGCAGATTTTGTGGAAAATTTAATGAAATTCCAGAACATATACTGGGATTTTGTGAGGCACTAGCCCACAAAAAAAAAGAAGTCTGGGCAAGTACCTACTATTAGAAGAAGAAATGCAATAACTAGAACCATCTCCCATTCTCAATTTCTTGAAGGAAACTGGCTTAGAGAGAATACTCTAGAACAGATTTCTTCACCTATGTGCAATAGGAGTCCATTACCCTCAATGCAACCCTGAAAAGAACTGTATTCGAGGGGAACTCGTAATTGTGCTAAGGTATTGAAAGGGAGCACAATAGATCTTAAAGGTCGCGGTGCAATATGCTTCAACCACAATAATAATAATAATCACCCCCATTGCGGTTGTCGATTGTCCACCAAATCGATCAATGATATAATTTTTGGTATTGTGTAACTCAATCGATAAAGGATAGTGTTTTTGTAAATGACCTCATGCATATTTCCACTTTTGACAGTTGCAAACCTCAAATCCCGTGAACTTTGTTTACATGAACCAGAGAATGTAATACAACCATTTGACCAGAAATCAACTAATAGAGATATTCAACTTGTACCCTCTTTGCCCCTGAAATTTTTTGACAGCTTGTTGTTTTTGCACCATCTGTGAATAAATGGGAGCTCTTTCGAACAGCTGATAGCCATACACATCGCCGAGAAGTACAACTCTTATTTGAAAAATCTTTCGTTATTTGAACGTTATTTCAAATCTAAATTTTCAACACGAAAAGTAGGAGGAGCTTAACATAAAAGGATCATGTTCAGTTGGTGTGTTCATACAACTAGAGGGACTATTGGAATAACATTTATTATTACGTTATTATTTGAATATTTTAAAATTTTAAAATAGATGTGTCGAAAGGGATTCAATTTGTATAGTTAAACCCAATCGAATTAGTAATAATGAAATAACGAGAAAGAAAAAAGGAAACAGAGAATGAGTTGTTTTAGCATTTTATTCGTAGTTGTGAATAATAATAATGATAATAATAATGGCGGCGCTACAGTCCGAGATGGACCTGGGCCTAGCTTCTCAGCAACGTGCGTGCTATTGTTCTGTCACGAGCGAAGGGGACTTACAGTTTAATGCCGACTTCGAACGGCGAGTTTGAGAAGCTTTTTCTAGACAGTTATACTCTTTGAGCATTGTCAGTGACTCGAAAGAGGTGAAACCGTGAAAAAATGTTTGATGCTTTTTTCGAGATTCGAACCGACGACCTCGAGCGTAGGAGTCGACGCACTTACCCACTACGCCACAGCACCCTAAAGGCATAAAACATTTAATAATAACTAAAAATAATTGTTTTTCCCAGAAGAAATAATGTTTGAATTACATTTATAAAATATAAATGATGATACAAATCAGCTTTAGTTACTAAAGCCTGCGAACAGAGTCCTTAAAATATTTTCCGATAGCCGTCAAATTCACGAATTAGTGACTTTATTGCGGGAAATTCATGAATTTGTGACGTTACCATGGGCAACCATTCATGAATGTGCCGCCATTTTCGTGGGGTAATGATGAGTCCAAATTAGTGTGAATGAAAATGAATATTTGTGCATTCATCATCAACCGTCAAATTTATTGGAAGATTCGTCAATAACTGTAAAATTTACTGGAAGATTCATGAACAACTGTCAAATTTTTGAGTGTGCTAGGGGTTTTCTGTCTAAGAAAGTTACGCATCTTTATATGACTGATTTGTGATTTAAATCTTTACTTTGGCTTTTTATTGTTGCTCTCTCATTCATTGTATATGTAAACAGGCGCTTTGCTTATGACAGCACACGAATGAAAATAATCGGCATTTTCATGCATATATTTTACAAGAATTTGCATTAGTTTTTTATTTGTAATTATCTTCAGGATATATTCAAATCTCTTTAGGATTGTATTTAAAATACACCAATCTGAATAAAATTACATTTCGATCACAGGAAAGTGTTTATTTTTACAGTTTTTCGACGCGTCCCGCACCCCTATCATAGGATCCGTCGGAGAAAACCACCCAACTCATTTCTCCGTTCCGAATACGAAATGAAATTAAATACGAAATGAAATGAAAAAAAAAAGATCTTTAATTTTTGTTTGGTTGGTAAAATTATGTTCGAATTCGAACTTAGTCTCCTGTCACTTTTCAAATGCTATTATAATTTTTTTTTCAAAAAACCAATTTCGCGGGTTAATTTTATGTGCTGATGGAACGCACATCAAAGTAATTAAACCCAAAGCAGGAGTTTTCTTATATCACAATAGGAAAGGGTTTTACAACTATCATTATTATTATGGTTGAGGGTATATTGCACCGCGACCTTTAAGATCTATTGTGCTCCCTTTCAATACCTTAGCACAAAAAATTCTTCTGATACCCCTAGTTTCCTTAGATGCTCCCTGAGTCTACAGTGCTCCGTTATGAAGCCTGTTAGGATACGGAGGCTATTCTTGCTCATTTTGATGCATGCCTCGAATCTATTCAGGTTATATTGCCCTAGGAGTTTCTTGGCCTGCTTCATTCCACGAGCGTTATTCCAGGTTTCTATCCGATTCCTTCCTTCCAGTTCCCTGAATTCTTCTCTGATAAGATGGTCTCCTACAGCGCAGGCCAGGTATGGTCAGGTATCCACCAGAGTTTTACTCGGTTTCTCCTACTCAACTCATTGAGCTTTTGCAAACATTCCCATACAAGTTTGGATTTGATGGTGTAGGAGTCCTGTGCATAATAGCAGCTCGTCTGTCCGACATTATTACTATGTCGCAGTTGGTATAAGACCTTTCAAGATTGATCTGAACGCATCTGTCTATGACATAAATTTCCGCTTGAAAGATGCTGGTATATTTGCCCATGGATTCGAAGTATTTTGTCCAGGGTCCAAAAACTCCTGCTCCAGTTCCTTCATCAGTTCTTGATCCGTCTGTATACCATTTTACCGTGTTGCTGCTCAGTCAGTGGACCATGGATTCATTGCTCCAGCCCCTTTTGGTGCTGAGCTTGCTTGTAAATTTCTTTTGGAAATTAAATTTTCTAATCACGTCATCCTTCGGAATGGCCAGGAGTGGTAGCTTTTTGACTAGTGCATCGAATTGCCTCGATGTAATGCACCTGTCTTTACCTATCCCTTCTTTTGCCATTCTCATGATTGTTTTGTTTGCACAATCTGCTACCACTAGATGCAAAGGAGTCAGCTCCAGTAGCACCTCAATGGCCGCAGTTGGACAAATTCTCATGGCTCCTGTAATACAGAGGCATGGCAACCTTTGAACTTTGCTGAGTGTCTCCCTCGCGCTGATCAGATTGGTTCTCTTGGTCCATGCTATTGCACCATAGGTTATTGTAGGCCGAACAATAGAGATGTACATATATCCATCTTAGAATACTTGGACTCCATCCCCAGGATTTGCCCGCCAAGCTTCGATAAATCATCAGATCACGCGTCCCTTTCCTGGTTATCTCTTCTGAATGGTTTTTTCCAGATGAGCTGTCCAAGATTACTCCCAGATATTTAACTTCTTTACCGGAGTCAGTGTTGTATCCGACAGACTTATTGGTTTTAGTCGTTCCAGTTTTCGTTTCTTGTGAAAGGTACTATGGTGGTTTTTGCCGGATGTAGGCTTAGCCCAGCCGACAGGCACCATTCATAAGTTAAAGTTAGCCCCCATTTGATAATATCACATAAGGTCTCCTCCATTTTTCTGGCTATGATTACTATGTCATCGGCATATGCCTGACATCTGATGCCATGGTTGGTTAGTATCTCTAGAAGCTGGTCTACAACTAGGCTCCACATGAGAGGAGATAGAACTCCTCCTTGTGGGCATCCACTTGTTGTGTCGACTTTTATTATGCCTCCTGGTGTGTGAGTCTCCGCTGATCTTGTGCTCAGGAGTTCATACATCCATTTCGATACTGTGTGGTTTACTTCCTTTTTGTCCAGAGCCCGAACAATTGCATCATGGGATGTGTTGTCGAATGCTCCTTCAATATCCAAGAAAACACATATAACTATGCTGACAGTAATGAGAGGGGCTGTCTGTAGCACTTTCTTTCCTATGTAGTTATCCACAGCCTTTTCCATTGTTTTGAGAAGAAACGATGTTAGGCTGATTGGTCTGTTGGACTTTGGTAGACTTGGGTCTTTCTTCCACATTTTCGGAATGAACACTACCTTTGCCCGTCTCCACTGATTCGGTATGTATCCCAGTGCTAGACTTAATAGAAATATCCTATTTCTATCCTAGGACTGGGGACTTGAAGGGCTGAAACGAGTTAATTGCCCATTCCAGTCGCCCTTTGGAGAGGATCTCTCTAGTGACCCTCCAGTCTTCATCCCTTTGTATTGGCAGATTGTTTTGTATCGATATTCGAATAGCACAAATATGCGAAAATACTTTGCGATTCTACTTATAATCGGGACTCTGTACCAAAGTAAAATCGAGTGCTACTGTTGCCAATTGTATCCAAAAATTTGCTAATTTCGAATTTTAACTTCGAAGGAAAAAAGTGAAATTGACAGTTCAAATTCAAGCAGAGAACAAGTTTATTAAATGAATTCGGGCCTAAAATGTGAAAATAATTAATATAAAATAATAAGAGTGTTGAATATTCGTTTAATGAAGAAAATATTGCGGATGGAAGAATTGAAAGTCGACAGGTGGTACATAATGCAAATAATACTGAGAGGCAAACAAAATGTTTCCAACAGCATACCGTGTTTATATTTATGTTTATCTATAATTTCAGAAGTCTTTTGTCTTATGTGAGGTTAAATTAATGCTTGCTTTAAATAGGATAAAGCATGAACTGTCAGGTTGTTGTCGACGAAATGCAGTGCTAAAATACATATATACATATGAAGAATGTTGAAGTCCTTGGCAGCGGCAGTCTACCGGCATCCAATTCGAAGGGACAGTATAAACATTGTATAAACTGCAACTAGTAATAAATAAGTAATGCGAAATATAAATACAATTTTGAAATTTGATCTATCTACATTTCATGCATATAATTTAGGTTGTCCCTTAGAATCATATATTTGAAAACCTTACTGCACTGCAAAACGTGAAAACATTTGTTTTTATTATATTCCAGTACTTATTCAACTAACTTATAACACATAATAAAGATTTTTAAAACAAATAGAAAGAAAACACATAATGCATGTTGTTACATCCAAAAGCATTTGGCATTAAATGGGTAATATTTAAGTGTTTTAGTAACAGATTCTATTGAGAAAAGTTTTCACGTTTGTTGTACCAATTTTGCGAAAACAAAGAGTGTCGAAGTTGGCAATCCAACACTACTCGATTTTCGAAAATGTGACTTTGCTATTAGAGTTAGAGAGTACCGATTTTGCGAATTCGAGTAATTTCATATTACAGTAGCAATACCGAGTAAGGGCCCTGGCCGCAGCAAGGGGTACGGGTGATTGTCTCGCAGAATTGCCTAAGGCTTTCTCTTTTTGAGCTTCTGATTTCTTTGTTGTATGTAGTGAGTGCCTGTTTGTAGCTTTGCCAGTCTCCTGTACGCTTGGCTGCATTGTACAGCTTGCGTACTTTGGACTGGAGGCTGGATAGCTTCTTGCTCCACCATGGCACTCTCTTCCCTTGAAATCCCCGCTTATTGCCCAGCTCGCTTCGAAAACTGATGTGATAGCTTTTGTTGTGCTCTCTACAACATCTTCTAGCTCTAGAAAGTGAGATGGAGCTCTTCTGATGTCAAGGTGCTCCAGATTACTTCCTAGCAGCGAGTCAAAGAGATCCCAGTCAGTTTTACTCGGATTTCTTACAGTCTTACTTGCTATGCCCATATCGTAAAGATCGAACCGTATAATTCTACGGTCCGAAATAGATGGTTCGCTGGACACTTTCCAGTCCCTAAAAAGTCCGCTAAGCCTATGGCTGCCTATGGTAATATCTAATACCTCCTGTCTGGCTCTCGTGACAAACGTGGGAACATTCCCAACATTAAAGATGGAGAGTGAAGAACTCAAAATAAATTGTAATAAGTACTCACCTCTGTCATTTGTGTTCGTGCTCCCCCAGATGGTATTGTGGGTGTTTGCATCACACCCAATCAGGAGCGGCATTTGATGCCATTTGCAGTATTCGAGCAGTTTTTGTACTGCTGCTGGTACTGCCAGCCCATCCCCAGCACGGTACCCCGATCCCAGGACGACGGTTCGCTGTCCACCTCCTGCCATGACCAGTGTTACCCTAATGGGCTCAAGGTCTCTTGTAGTGTATTCTGCAAGAAGAACATAATTAATATGTTTGCTAATAAGAATGCAAGTTCTTGCGTTGGGCACCCGAGTGTCTCAAATTACATCTGCATTCCTGCATGTCAGTCCCTTGACTGTACCTCTCAGGATGTAAGCCTCCTGGATAAGTACGCAGCCCAGATCTTCCATTGTGCACATCCTTGCTATTACGGCAGATGCCGCTATAGCATGATGGGTGTTCACCTGGGACGCCTTAAGTTTGTGGGAGGGGAGGAGCATCGAGCTAATTGCTCGTTGGGGGCTAAAGCCCCGCTTTCCTCCTTGAGGAATAAACTCTCCTCTATCTCAACTATCGTCATTTCATGTTCCCCATCAAAGAACGAGTCTTCCGACAGGGACATGTATTCAGCTCCTCCTTCAGTCACTTGCTCAGCAGGAGGAGCGAGTGTTACAACCTGCTGAGGATCTAATTTCTTCTCTCCCTTCTTTCCTCTTCGAAGTTGGGTTTGGAGTGGTCAACTGACTCATTTCCTCCTCCGAGTCCAGACACTGCAACTCTACCGAACCTGTAACTAAGGGAATTGTTCTGACGTCTTATAACGTCAAAGGACTGTTCGTTTACTCCGAGGCCCAGTACATGCCCGGTTCCCTCGTTTCGACCATACAGCACCTTCCACAGTTTAACATTTATTCCCTCGTTTTGCACTTCCAGCAGAGTTAGTGTTGTTTTATGTTAGTGGGAATAAATGGTAATGGAATTGATACGTGGTATCTCCTTCCCACATTTTGTGGTCAAGCCCACTCCCTTTCAATTACCAAGTTTGGGTGCTACCAGTTTCAGCCATTCCGCCGTCTGCGGAGTTTCGCAGTAAACTAGTAGCATCCCATGCCTGAAATGGCCCTGGGATGGGAGCGCAAGCTCAAATTTCAGGGCACTCATACAAGGGCATCTTCTAGGCCTTTCCGGTCTTCAGCACACAGCATCTCCCTTGGATAATTGCAAGGGAGAACTGCTACCCTCTCGGCTATCGCTGTCCCTGTGAGTTTTCTGCCAGCTCCCGCTGCTTTTTCAACAGTTGCATAGCTTCTGCTCCTTGAAACAGCAACTTGCTTCGAAGATCCCGCCTCCGACCTGTCCGACTTCGACGATACCCTTTGCCTTTTGTGTGCATTAGGCACAGGAGGTGAATTGGAGCTACTGCTCCTTTTACCTGAGATGGTAAGCTCCGAGCTTGGCTTAGCCCTGTGCTCTTCTGCCTTTTTCTTCGCTTCCTCAGGTGTGAAACCCTTTCCGAGGTAGTGAAGATACCACCTACTTATAGCACCACTGAGCCCTTTTCGCATGGAGTGGATCATCCACTCCGCCGGGTTGTCCCGGGGGGGAAATCTGTGGACACATGCGCCTATTCCTCGTCGCCTTGGTCGAAGAGGCCTTGGTCGAAGAGTGTCGAGTGGGCACGGGTCGCATGGCACCCTGGATTAGGGGGATGGTAGACTAAGTTCGCCAGTCACCCCATCCTTCTGATTGGAGCACCCCTGTCCGAAGCTGTTGCGTTGCACCAGTGCCAGGCAGAGTCGTTCCTTCAGCAGGCTTGCGGGTCGGCTTAAGCCCCCGCACCACGACAAGGTGTCTATCCGCGGGAACTTAAATGCTATGTTGGTATCTTTATATTGCAGTTTTAAAGTATTTACAAGATATTTTATAAAAATGTTTTTTTTAGATTTGTGACAATAACATGCGAATCCGAGCAATTGATTCACGATATCCAGGTTATATTGTTTGTATATTTTGTTCTTCCAGTTGCGGTGCTGTTTTTTTTCCTTCCTCTTCTAATATAAAACGAAAATACAAATTTTTATTGTGGCTTGCACACAATTTAATATTAAACTATTTTTGCTGTACTTTACCTGTTGCAGCGATTTAGCTGCAGCAAGACCGTCCGTGAATTCTCTCCAATGAAAGACTTGTTCAATTATATAATAATAAAAATAAGTAATAGAAAAATTACAAACCTATGGTTTTTATTTGTTAATAATTCATTAAATTTATATGTACATTTTTACTTACAATGTCTTGCGTGGTGTTGCATGTGCAACGAACCGAAATAAAAAGAACAATTCTGAATCTGAGATTTAACTAAATGGCTACATAGCGAGCTTATAATGTTTATTTTTTAGCCTTTAACTTTTAGGTGTTGCTTACACCCAATTCACTTAACACCGCATTTGCATCTGCGGGTTTATTCCTAACACTCCCCTCTTGGTAACAACACCTGTTGGCTCGACGTCTAAAACTGCTAACTATACTACTGGTCTTTCGTAGATACCATTTTGTGTTTGAATCGTGGCACTTCTTACTTGTCCATCCGTAGATGTCTTGGTACTAACAACCCTTCCTTTGGACCAGGAGTTTCTTGGACCGTTTGGATCTACGATCAGGACAATATTCCCAACTTCGACCGGTTTCACGGGCGTGAACCATTTTTAACGGCGTGTGAGTGTCGGAAGATACTCCCTTACCCAGCGCCCCCAAAAGTGATCTGCATACTGTTGTGAGATAAGCCAATTTTTTCTAAGTACTCTAACATCGTCACTTAGTACCGTAAATGGTTTCGAACCGTTAAACGATCCCAAAAGAAAGTGATTGGGAGTAAGAGCTTCTAAATTCTCAGCGTCTACGGGAATATATGTCAAAGGTCGCGAATTGACGATATTTTCAGCTTTTATCAACTGCTATGCGCGAATTTGCGGAAAATAAAACGAGAACTCTTTTTTCCACTCAGACGAACTTTATTCAGTCTCTTTCAAAATAATTGTTAAGTGCGAATGTTTTCTGAAGCAACGCTTGCACAGATCGTCGAACGCCGAATTTTGCAACCCATGCATAAATGCACGCGCAAAGCTATTACACGCTCGAGGTGATTTACGCTGCGGTTACATTTTGTGCATGGGTCGTAGTCCATCGATCGATCGGATACACGCGCTGCATATTACGAGTATGTTTTTTGTGGTGTTATACATATGCATAACACCTCCCACCTTAAAACTAAACAATAACTTTATGTAGTTGTTGTTTACAATTTATTTATTTATTTTATTATCTATTTCAGTATCATCTACCTTAAATACTCTTAAAGTTGGTCTTTTCACAACGCATCTGGTACTATCGTTATCATAATAATGAACTATTTTTTCCCTTTCGATTATCGGGTGTTTATTCTTTTTATTAAAACAATTTCGGAAGATTATAATACCTTTTCCTTTAGTAAGTCTTAATATCGAATAAATTAATGCCAAAAGAACAAAAACTCCTCCTATTCCTAACAATGCGCCTTGGGCATGAGGTGGAATAGACTTTAGTTTTCGTGATATAGAATGTTCGTAATTTTTGATTTCGATTGTGAGATCTTGAAGTTCTTTCAAATCCTTTAGCTTAATTTTCGGTGTTACTATCTCCTCTGGGTTAGGTAGGTAGGTAGGTAAAAGTGGCGGTGGACATACAGATCCTGTTTTCGCACCCAATTAGCGCCATGAAAGCGCCGTTTTGATACCACATCCAATGGGATACCTAATTTGTGAGATGGGGGTGAAAAAGAGTGTGTATTCACTCAGAATTAGCCTAATTTTGAAACCCCTTCATGGAATTTATGAAGGCTAGCAGACTATGAATGTTTGCTTCTGAGAGATTATTAGGGGTGTTGAAGAAGGCTCCTCTGGGTTAACATGGTAGAGTTTTATATTTGAGCAACAATCTTCTATAGGAAAGAAATACATTCTCGTTTTTAAGGTTCCGTCTACAAAAACGGAACCTTTATAATTTCGGTGTGTCCGTCCGTCCGTCCGTCGTGTCTGTCACACTTTTTTATCTCCGAAAATTATGAAGATATCGGCTTCTTTGGAATTAGGTACAAATTTTGGTATTAGGTACTTCAGACCTAGATGTCATTGCGTATGCAGCGATTTTAAAAAGTGGGGCCATTTGGGGGTGGCTCCAGTACAGGTGAAGTTGACATTAATTTTGAAAAATTGTCGCACCCCATCGAAATATATATCAATCGACAGATCTTTCGAAATGAGGTGGAGGTTTCTTTCAACACTCCATATTTTCCAAAATACCGTTTGGAAAATATGGAGCTCCAAAGTTTTTTTAAATGCGCCCCACATCACAAAAACTTGGCTTCATTGAGTACTTTCATTTAAAACCATTGCGAGCATTCTGGCCCTAATGGTTTTGGAGATATTGGCCAAAAACGGTCAATCATCGACATGCGAATTTTGAAGATCTGAAAACGCAGTTTTGAAGACATCAATGTAAGCATTAAGAAATGATAAATTTCAAAATATCGACTTATGTTGAAATTTTGAGATATCTAAGATTTAAAATGAGAACGATTTTCATTTTCACACATAATTTCAAGCTGTGTTGCCCAACATGAACACACCGCAGGCATGAGCAGTGATTGGTTATGTGTATGATGGAAGGGATTTTCTGTGGTGGATAAACTTGGATAGAGATATAGGTATATGTAGGGATGAATATTTGTTTGTTTGGATGTATGAATTTATGAATAAATGGTTGATTTGGGTTCAAGTGCCCAGTGCCCAGTTTATTTACAGTTATTTCTGTTTCCTTAGTAATTATTTTTGTTTCGATTGTTTCGAATGTACAATTTTTTTCCAGATTTATGATTCCTATACCATACAAAGTTTCTTCATTAACTTTTTCTGCACTTCCACATTTACATTTACATTTTGTATCTTCACTTAGAGCAAATAGATAAACGTTTTCTTCCAATTTATGAAATACTTCGATATGATTTAAAATTTGTTTTAGGTAACAATTATTACTTTTCCGGTTCACAAAAGTTGTTGGTTCACAATCATCATTAACAATTCTAGATTTGAATGGGAGCTCGTTACATATAAAGAAATTACTAATTTTACTACAATCTGTCATTAAATCATCACTTAAATAATAATCGTTTTTATTTTCTGTTATAATGAAGTACTTATGATTCTGCTTTAAGATATACATTGCATTTTTTATATTATAGGGTATATAAATCATTTCGTAAACATCTGATTTAGCTTTTCCGACTGTTGGAACAGATAAAATGATTACTATCTATCTATTGGCTTTTAGATAAAATATCGGTTTAATTTCTTCTAATATTTTGCTATATGACTCCAGGGTTGGAGTAAATAGCATTTCGCTTTCTTTGTCACTCTTTGCTAACAATTCTATAAACTTTTTTGGCTCTATAATTATGGGATGGATAATATTGTCTTTCAAAAATAGAATTCCTTGAGTAATTTGATCAATTACAAGCTCAGTATGACCTAATAGAAAGTAAACTTTTATTTTAAATTCAATGAAATATTCCCTGATTCTTTCATAAACACGGTTTTTGTTTACAGTATTTGCATGTTGTTGCAAACCATGTTTCCTGCCTAGTGTTATATTTCCAAGTTCGAGTTAAGATTCCTTCAGAATTTTATTTTGATAATTTAAGCCATCTAATATTTTTACCTCTTTCTGTTGGCTTTTATGTACGTATTCTGAATTTTCCTTTGAAATCCTAATAGCGTCTTCATATCGTTCGGCATCTTCGTTATCTAGGGTTCCAAAGAGCATTTTGAATCCAGAGCCAACAATATTTATTAACCCTCGCCTATACCTCCTTTCTATTCCCAGTAACTGATAAACTGTTCTTAAGTTATTTCTTAATTTGTTGACTTCCAATTTGCTTTTCTTTATAAATTCATTGCATTCAGGTATCTCAAATAAACCGTTTTCATCTACATTTATTATAATATTGTATATAGAAGTTAACTGATCTTCAACTTGATTAAAGTCTATGTTGCTAATAATTGATACTTTCCCTGTTTTTTTGCCTCAGTTCTCCTACATGTTTGTAGTAGATACCATTTGAGGGTATTGATTCTCAACTAAAGGCAGAAGTAGTTGATATGAAAATGCATCTGTAAGTAAATATACATAAATTAGACCATATAATGTTTGATTTTCCCTTTGTTATATTTCATATGTTTCTTATTTCTTCTAATAATCACATAATCATCTTCAACCTTAATGATTTTATAAGGGCCTACATACTTCTCACTTGATTTGTCCCTACTATCGTTTTCAACCAAAATTAGGTCGTTCTCTTTATATTCTATTATTCTAGGTCCAATTCTCTTATCATACCTTCCCTAGAGTGATTACACACCTTGCAGCGGTTCTGGGGCTTAAGTAGGATTAATGATACCAGTGAGCTATGGCGACGGACATGCGGCAAAGCATATCCCTCAGGGTCACCCATGTCGCAAAGGTCCTGGTTGAAATCTGAAAACCAAGATGTCCACCTCATCCCTTCCTCTTCTCCTCCCCTCTACCCCACTCCCCTGGGCTGGATCAAGGTGTCATGCGACCCGTGCTGATGATCAACCAGGCTGAGGGCCCAGACAAATAGCTCAGTCGCGTACGGAGCATCCAGATACCTGGCGACCTCTGGATTAGCTAGCCTTACCTACGTACACGGAGCCCTGCGTAGGCGGACCACCCTTTCTCCGATACTCGTGGGAATCAAATTAAATGAACACTAACAACAAAAACAATAAAAACATAAATACTGAAAACAACAAACCAAGAGAGGAAGAAGGTTCAAGTCGTGAACCGGTGGGGGAACAGGTTAGCAAACCTACCCCGCCCCTCCCGAACCCCAGCCCTTCATCTGGATCGGTGAGGCTAACTTCCCCCACTCGTCCAACACGGACTCCGCAAAACCACTGCCAGACGGCTCGCAATTAGCTCTAGCACGGGATAAACCCTGCACGAGCAAACAAGCGTGTGCTGCTGCTAGGCCAGCAAGGACCTTAACGGACCGAATTCGGAAAACCGCGCCTGTTAAAGGATCCAAAGCCAGCATCCTGACCACTAAGACAGGTTCTGGTACGGCTCCAACAAAGCAGGCGAGGAAACACCATCTGTCCTCAACGGATGCTAGTACTAGCAACTTTAGGGAGCGGCGCGCAGCCACTCGTATCCTTGACAAGCTGGCGCCCTTCCCTAAAGACAGCTGGAACAGCAAACAGAAAGAGTCGTATGATTGGGCCATAAATAGACTCTCCTGCGCCAAGGGAACCTCCGTACCTCACGCGGTCAAACGCGATAGGTCTATGGAGGAGCAAACGGTGCAGGCCCCGGCCCCCAAAAGAACCAAAAACAACACCGGTACTGCCAGACAAGACAAGCAGTACAGCGATGTCCTGAAGAGCCATACCCTCGTTGCCGTCATGGACAAGGCAGATCCAGATGGGAGCATCTCGGCGGATAAATGGAGGAAGGTAGAGGCCGAGTTGGCCCCTGCCCTTCTCTCTATCTTAAGGGAGCGACCAGGACCTGCTCCAATCTGTGAAGACGGGAGTTGGTTCCAGGGGCACGTTAAACTGCTTTCCTGTGCGGACCAAAGGTCGATTGACCTCCTTATCGAGGCCATAGGGATGGCGGCGAGGAATGGCCAGGGGCTCGCCTAGAGGTCTTGTCGTTGGACAAGATACCTAGCAGGCCCAGGGCACGCATCCACCTTCCCGCCAAGCCCTCGGACTCTACGTCCATAATGGAACTTACCAGGTTGTGCAACCCGAAACTGAATACAAGTGACTGGAAAGTCGGCAGGCTGGAGGAGCCTAAGGGGTACACCCGTTCGGTGGTCATCATCATCAACGAGGACTCCTTGGCTCAACTTGCTGCAGACGAGTACAAGATCTACTTTGGTTTCGGCAAGGTACCCATTAAGGTCTACAAAAAGGACTCAGAAAGGGTATCTGCCCCTAAGGCAGATATCCCCCCGACAGATATAGTCGCACCTGGCACGTCATCTGCCCCCAACACGGAGTTCTCCCCCTTACCGGTAGACACTTGTCCCGCTGAAACAAGTGCTACCCCCACTGACAACGGACCACCGGACGCATCAGAAGAAGTCCTCACGACAACGCTCAATACTCTGGGCATTAACGACGATACACTTTCGTCGGACTCAGAGTTTGAGCGGTTCTTCACCGCCAACTTATATCGTCCACCCCAGGAGAAGGATGACTTTATGTCTTCCGACTCGGACGAGGCCAATGACACTGTGGTGGAGGCATCTGTAATCAGTCGCAATGCTGCGGGTGATTCAGATTAACCTTCACCACTCCAAGGCGGCCTCCGCCAACCTCCTCATCCGATTAGCCAAACATGGGGAGGACATTGTCCTGATCCAGGAGCCCTGGACCGCGAAAGGTCTGGTGCTGGGACTCAGGACAGCGGGCTATAAGCTGCTTTACACCAAAAATGCAGGTAAACCTAGATCTTGCATTATGGTTAAAAGCTCTATTAACTCATTCCTCATTTCTAACCTTAGCGACCCTGATAACACGGTGGTAAGCCTGGAGCTGAGTCAGAGTACGTGTTGGATGACTTCGGCATACTTTGCATACGACAAACCCATCCCACCCACAACACTCACAAGGACGGTCGCTATGGCGGATTCCAGCAACGTTTTCCTCATTATTGGTTGTGATGCCAATGCACACAATCAATTATGGGGTAGCTCCAACGACAACGATAGAGGTGAGTCTCTGTTAGACTTTATTTTAAGTAAGAATCTAGTTGTATGTAATACAGGAAATGTACCCACCTTCGTTACCAAAAATAGACAGGAGGTACTTGATATTACCCTTGTCTCAAATAACTTCTCCAACTACATTAGTAATTGGAGGGTTTCTGATATCCATTCCTTCTCGGACGATGGATATCTCCAATTCGACCTTAACGGTCTTCCCCCCGAGCAACCTCCAGTCAGGAACTATAGGAAAACCAACTGGTCTCTCTATAAAAGTATCGTAGGGAAATCCCTTTCGGGAGCACCTCCCTCCCCTACTGACGTCAATGAGCTGGAATGGCTAGTCAACTCGTTCACCATTGCCCTTAATGATGCAATGGACACGGCCTGCCCACTCAAAACACGGAAGTTTAACTCCAAGCCACACTGGTGGAATAGTGAAATTGAACATCTTCGTAAAGCCAGCAGGAGGAAGTTCAACAAAGCTAAATCCTCCGGGGATGAGCTCCACTGGGAATCCTATAAAGAATCCCTTAGATTATTCAAATCCAAATTGAAAACGGCAAAAAGGAAATCCTGGAAGCTGTTTTGCGGAAGAATAGAAGATATTTCGGAGACCTCAAGACTCAGAAAAATTCTCTCCTCGTGTCCTGCCATACCAAGCTACTACATGAAGCAGGACGGCACTTGCACTACGTCCAGTAAAGAATCACTTGAGATTCTACTTGATACTCACTTCCCCAGCTGCTCTGATGACCAACCCCTCTCAGCCTTGGGTTCTGGTTATCCCATCAGTACCCTCGTGAAGTTCACCACTAAGTGCAGAATAGCATGGGCTATTCGTAGCTTAAAACCGTATAAATCCCCTGGTCCGGACGGTATTATACCAGCGGAACTCCAACTGAACTTAGACCTAATTCTTCCATGGTTGGAAACTATCCTCAAAGGTTGCCTAAGCTTGTCCCATATCCCCTTGGGATGGAGACAGGTGAAGGTTGTCTTCCTACCTAAAGCAGGTCGTAGCTCTCATGTAAACCCCAAAGATTTCAGACCTATTAGTTTATCTTCCTTCCTACTCAAAACGTTGGAAAGACTCATAGATATCCATCTTCGCTGCAATATAGACCCATCTAGACTGTCAGCCTCTCAACATGCATACACTAAAGGCAAATCAGTTGATACTGCCCTACACTCGCTTGTATGCTCCATCGAAAAATCCCTTCACCATAAGGAATTCACTATGGTAGCCTTCCTGGACATCGAGGGAGCCTTCAACAATGTCTACCCATCATCAGTGCACTGGTAAATCTTGGCGTGGATAAGGGACTCTGTAGATTGATTTACCAACTGCTCGTCAGTAGAGTTATCATATCGAAGCTGGGTTCCACCACAGCCACCAGACTTGCCAGCAGAGGAACACCACAAGGTGGGGTTCTATCTCCCCTGCTATGGGACATCGTAATCAACGAACTACTTTTGTCGTTAGATAAGGAAGGGTGCAAGGTGATAGCCTATGCGGATGATATTGCTGTGGGTAAATATCCATCAGTGCTAAGGGATCTCTTACAGCATGCTCTCTCAAAACTTTCGGCGTGGACCAAAGTCAACGGATTGGGCATTAATGCTTCCAAAACGGAAATCGTCCTCTTCACACGTAAATACAGTATCCCCTCAATCGACCCCCCTACCATTAACGGCACCAGTTGCAACTTCTCGGAGTCTGCTAAATATCTGGGGCTCATCCTAGATAAGAGACTAAACTGGAAGCCGAACATAATGGAGCGTACCCGCAAGGCGACGCTGGCTCTCTACATTTGTAAAAGAGCATTATGGAAGAAATGGGGTCTCCAACCTCATATGATCCACTGGATCTACACAACCGTCGTTAGACCCATTTTGTTGTATGGAGTGCATGTCTGGTGGCCAATACTAGACAAGGCCATACACTACAATCTCATTAGGAAAGTTCAACGTCAAGCTTGCATTTGCACAGGAGGTGCTCTGAGAACCACACCCTCAGATGCACTGGACGTGATAATGAACCTATCCCCAATAGACATTTTCGGCAAACAACTAGCAAAGAATACGGCTATCCGTCTTACAGCCTCTTCCCAGTGGACCAACAATTCATTTGGCCACTCCACTATACTAAGTTCTTCTAACTTCCCCACGAGAATTCTGGACCATACCACACCCCTTTACTTCCCTGATAGACACTTAAAAACCATTATTCCAGATAGAGACTTCTGGAATAATAATCCTAAACCTTTTGCAGGTTCCCTGCACTTTTTCACGGATGGGTCTAAAACCCAGGAGGGGGTGGGTAGTGGTGTTTTCTCTGATGAACTAAATATAAGTCTCTCATTTCGCTTACCCGACTACTGTAGTGTGTTTCAGGCGGAGATAATGGCGATAAGTGAAGCGCTGTCTTGGCTCAAATGGAATGTAATATCCGCTCGTGATATTTGCATTTTCACTGACAGCCAGGCAGCCATCAGAGCCCTGAAATTGGTCTCTACGAACTCTAAGACTGTAATAGACGGCCGATTATCTTTAGACAAGATGGCCGACCAGTTCAACATTTGCCTGTGCTGGGTGCCAGAACATAGAGACATTCCAGGCAACTGCAAAGCAGATGAACTCGCCAAGCTCGCAACTTCACAGCCATTACTTCCCAAACACAGTAGCTTGGGTATGCCTCTCACAACTTGCAAATTGTTGCTCTCATTAGAGGCCACCCCTTGAAATAGATAACAGATGGGCGATTGGCACTTCGTGTCACACCTCCAGGATAATCTGGCCTAGGCTAAATTCCAAAAGATCTAAGGATTTAATATCTCTTCACAGATCGAATATAAGCTCCATCGTCGGTGTCATCACAGGACACTGCCTCATAGGAAATCATGCCATCAGACTAGGTGTCCCGGCTAATGATTTCTGTAGAAGCTGCCTAGATGAGGAGGAAGTGGAAAGCGTCCCACACCTCCTATGCTCCTGTCCGGCCCTGGCGTCTATTTGACGTCAATATCTAGGGGTCTACTTTTTTGATGACTTGGGTGAACTTAGTACGGTTCCCATTAATAATCTACTTCGCTTCATTATAGGCTCCAAATGGTTTCCCTCGGACAACTTATTGGTTTGATCCCGATCAAACCATGTGGCAGCACAATGGATCAACTCTGGTCTAGGTGCACACACGGAAAAGCCATATCTCACCTAACCTAACCTTATCATACCTTACTTTTGCTTTAGTTCTCATTCCGAACAAGTTTCGTCTAGCTTCTGATTCCATTCTAAGTAACTTCAGTTGTAGTTCCTCCGTATAATCAGTTGTAGTCTTAAACTTTAGGTTACAAAAGGCACTTGGTGTATTTGCTTTTCTTCCGAACAACATTTCGTAAGGTAGGAATCCTGTAGCGTTGTGAATAGATGTATTATGACAAAATGCAGCATATCTAAATAATTTTGAATACTCTGGTTCAGTTTTATCTTTTATAACTAACCTTAAATATTCCCCTAATCTGGCATGTGACCTTTCAGCTGAACCATTTGATTGCGGATATGCGTTACTTGTTTTAATATGTTTTATTCCGAACATTTTGCATAATTCTTCCATAAGATTATTGCAAATTCTCCTCCGTTGTCTGTAAGTATGAATTTCGGTAGTCCGAAATTTAGATTCCATTCGTTTGTAAAGGCTCTAGCAACAGTTGCGCTTCTTTTATTTTCTATTGGAACATATTTAATGAATTTACTTAGATCATCTTGTATTGTAAGACAGTATATTGCTTTCTTATTTTCGGTATACGGTCCTGTTCCATTGCAACTTTTTCCAAACAATGATCGGAAGAAGAAACTATTTTCATAGGATTACGACTGGGATGTCTGTTAATCTTTTGCTTTTGACAAGGTACACATTGCCGTATATACTCAATTACATCCTTATTCAAGTTTTGCCAATAGAATTTTTCCTTAATTCTGGCGATTGTGGCTTTCTGTCCACCATGACCTCCTATTAAACCATTATGAAATTCCTTTATTATTTCTTGCTGCTCAATAATATCAGTAATAACTTTGATTCCTGTATCATTTATTTCATCAATTTCGGGGTAATTGTTATCAAATGTTTCTTCCTGATTTGGTACTTCCTCTGAATTGTTATTTTCGTTCGCTTCTGTGCTTTGGGAACTTTGGAAAATTTCATTATAAATTCGTCTTAGAGAAATACTATCACTTTCACAAATAGAAGAATCACTTCCAAATATATCATCCTGGACTTCTTTGCTATAATGAGATTTTTGAATAGGACATATTAAATTTCGGCTTAGTTCGTTTGCTACAGCGTTGTCTACACCCTTTTACTCAATTACATAGTCATATTCTTCCAATCTTGAACCCGGGTCTTTTACATTGAAAAGCCACGTAAGCGGTCGATTGTCAGTTTTGATCTTAAACTTTTTTCCATAGATATACGGTCTAAACTGTTGTATACAATAGCTAGACACTCCTTTTCAGTGGTGCTATAGTTAACTTCAGCGCAGTTTAACGTTCTGCTTGTAAAATGTATTGGGAGTTCTTTTCCCGAATGTTCTTGCGACAGGACGGCACCAATTCCCAAATTACTAGCATCAGTTGTTATAACAAACTGTTTATTAAAGTCAGGGTACTGTAATAATGTAAGTTCTCTAAGTAATCTCTTCAATTCTTTAAAGCTTTTGGTGTGTTCCTCTTTCCAAATAAATTCTACATTTTTCTTTAACAGTTTAAATAAAGGTGATGCTACTATAGTGAAATTTTTCATAAATTTTCTGTAGTAGCCTATCATTCCCAAGAAGCTCTTTATTTCCTTTGGAGTTTTAGGCTTCTGTAAATTATCAATTGTCTTAACTTTTTTTAAGTTTGGAAGTAAACCATTGCTTGTGATCAGATGACCCAAATATTCAACCTTTTCTCTCAAGAATTCTTATTCTATCTATCTATCTATAGTCTATCTATAGTCTATCTGTAATTTTAAGTTAGCTTCGTCTAACCTTTGTAGTACTTTTTTAGATTTCTACCATACACCACAATATCATCAATATAGCCAAAACATCCTTCGAGACTCATTAGAACGTTGTTCATCATCCTTTGAAAGCAGGATGGTGCATTTTTGAGACCAAAAGGCATTCGGTTAAACTGAAAATGACCATAGGGGGTTGAGAAAGCTGTTTTTTCTCTACTCTCCTTACTTAAAGGGATCTGATGAAAGCCTGATTTTAAATCTAAAGTGGAGAAATATTTCGCTCCACTAGGGTAGCTATCGGAAATAGTGATATCATTCATTCTTCTAAAATCAATAACAATTCTCCATTTATTTACCCCACTGGCATGTGGTTTTTTCGGTACTACCCATAATGGACTAGTTCATGGGGATGTACTATGCCTAATAATGCCATCATCCAGTAATTGTTTTACTTGTTTTCTAACTTCGTCTTCATGAATTTTAGGATATCGATATGTTTTGACGTTAATTGGTACATCACTTATGGTCTTTATGTGGTGCTCGATAGCAGAAGTTACTGTGAGTTTTTCATCTTCTAGACTAAAAATGTTAACGTGTTTCTGAACTATTTCCTTCAGTGAGCTTATCTCTATATCATTTTTTATGTGACTGACTCTAAGTTTGGGCCATAACTTCGAAAACCTATCGCATTTTTCAAATTCTGGTTTTATAACATTATCTATGTAACATTCGTGCCGCGTTAATGCCATACATCCTTGACTTTTATCTGCAGTGTCATCAACACAACTGTTTCCGAATGCAGATTGTTTCGGGTGGCAATTATCCAATGTACTTATTTTGTATTCTTTTGAATTCGCTGGATATTGTGGGCAATTGCTGTCTTTATCTTTACTATCTGTCAATAACTTCATAGTAATTACATTGTTGTACATTATCATGGCTTTTAAATCAACGCAAAACTTAGACTCTACCAAAAAGTCGATTCCAAGAATACCGTCATAATGTTCTATAACCCCTTCAGTGACTACATTAAATACTGTTTCCATATAATAACTTTCATCTACTTCCTTATTCTCATAAACGACCGTAATTTTAGCGCTACCAATACTACATCTATTAGACCTACCGATTCCTTTAAACCAAGTTTTATCATTAAAATTAACATCCTCTTCGTATATGCATTTGTCTTTAATAAGACTTATACAAGCACCAGTGTCAACAAGAAACTTATAATTTTTTTTGTCATATTTTAAAATCACATGAGGACTTTCGGTATAATTGGAATCAATAGCCTCATTTATTGCTCCTTTAATCTAAAATTTGTTTTATCATTCACAAAATATCTTTTTTTGTTAAATGGGAACTTATTCAAATTTTGGTTTGATGTTACATAGTTTGGATTTGGATACTTTCTACTCTCGATCTTACTTCCTCTGTTCTCATCTTTACCTACGGAATTTGTATTGTGGTTTTCCTGTTGTCGCTTAGGAGCCCTACAATTTTTACTAATGTGACCTAATTTGTTGCAATTGAAACATTTCACAGCATTGTGATTTATTTTAATAAGGTTTCTTTCTGTATAGTCCCTGTTGTTGTGAACATAACTCGCTCTTTTGCCCATTAATCTTACTTCTTCCTGCAAAGCCAACGATGAGGCTTCTGCTAAAGTAGCTGGTCTTTGGCTGTTAACAAAAGTCCCTATTTCTTCCTTCAATCCGTTTATAAATGCATTAAGCATATCCCGTCTTTGCAGGGTTTCAACTCTTTGTAAATATTGTACAACAGTTTCATTTTAGGTAAGGCGAGTTATCTCCAAATGTAACTGCATTGGAGAATAAACTTCCTTAAAAACCCTATTTAGTTCGATTTTTAATTCTACCCAGCTGTTAAACCTTTTATTCAAAAGCATTGTTTCAGCTTTTCCGGTAATCCGGAAATATCTATCTACATTCGAAATGAAATGGTGAATTTTGCTTGCATCGCTGTCAAATGGAGTTATAAGCTTACATAACATTTCTAAACTTATTTCTTGTGCACTTACATGCGTGTTAGAAGGCCTATGATGGTTAAAAATAAAATCTGAATAATTAATTTCATTGTGATTGGACTCCTTTCCCGCACTTTTTTTCGGGATGGGGCCCATTGAAATATAATTGGATGCCCCCTTATATAAAACACTAGCAAACCCGGTGAACTCCGTTTCGCCACCAGATGGCTTCGTTTTTTGTAACATTTCGTTTGAGGATTAAAAGATGAAGAAAAATTATTCCTTTTTTTTTATATTTGAAAAGGAAAAATTTTATTTCATTTCACAACAGTAATGAATTCATTTCGATTACAAAAATGAAATGTAATTTAGTTTAACTTCTCTAAGTAAAAAATGAAAGTGAATCCAAAGTAAATACTGAATCGAAGCGTTATACGTGTCCGCAAATTATCCGCTTAATTGAAGTGCTCTTTGGTAAACCACATTTTTTGTTTTTTGGTCTGTCGTTAACACAAACAAAGCGGATGGTTTCCCAACTCGTGAACACGCAACGTATAGCGGCCCATGTGAAAAACAATGATTTTCTAAATTTATCCCGCAAACACTAAGCGATTGGCCTTGCGACTTGTTAATTGTCATTGCGAACGCAAGGCGAACCGGAAATTGCATTCGTTTGAAGTCAAACGGAAGATCAGTCGGAATCATTGGTATTCGAGGAATACATACATTTTCACCTGCGTACTTTCCGTTAATAATGGTTGCCTCAATCAAATTCGGCATAAGTCTTTTCACCGCAAGTCGAGTACCGTTGCAAAGTCGCGGTGGATTCAAATTACGCAATATCATAATAACTGAACCAACTTTGAGTTGCAAGTTATGTGGTGGAAATCCTGGTAACTCCAGAAATTTCAAAAAATCCGTTGGATAATTTACTACATCATCGGGGTTTGTTATGGAATCAACGGATTTGTATGCCACCAAATCGCCAGCGATTTTTGATTGAATGGTGAAATTCAGTGCGTATACATCATTATTATTTGCGGCGAGAATTGCTCGTTGACTTAACCAAGCATAATTCTGATAATTCTCACTAATGTTTGGTAAGAGTAATTAATCCAGTTGTTGCATCAACTGGGACTTTTCCATTTTCAACAGCTAATAATTGTTTGGAAAATTGTGCAGCACTTTGATCATTTTGAAGTTGAACTCTCATATTAGTGGTTAGCGATAATGTTTTTACGATATTCCAAAGATGTTGTTATTTCGCCGAAGATCCTTCAGAGTGAAGTTAAGTGCTTCAAGTGATTTCTTATGTGCCATTGTGCACTCATCCCAAACAATGAGCTTGCATTGCATCAACAATTTTCCCATTGCACTGGATCGGGAAATATTGCATGTTGGAGTATCAATTGTGTTCAAATTGAGTGGCAACTTAAGCGCAGAATGTGCAGTACAACCGCCATCTAGAAGAGTCGCCGCAATTCCAGATGATGCTAACGCCAAAGCTATGTCACATCTTGATCGAATAGTGGCCAAAATCGATGAAATGACAATGACCACCAGTATTATTGTCCACCGCTTGCATTAATGTTTCGTATACTTGTTTTTGCTGTTCATTCAGCAACGGCACATTATTTCGAACGAATTCCTGCAATGTATCAACATTGTATTGCAGCTATCGATTTAATTCTTGGTTAAATGCATCGTGCATCGATCGATTTGGCGCAATCATACCTACTTCAATCAGTAGCTTGTTTGCAATAGTCAAACATTGATCCTCAATCAGAATCAATCCTTTATTGTAGATTTATTTGCATGTCGGGATTATTCGTTCGAATGCGCAAGCGATGCAAGATATCTTCACACATGTCGTCTTTGTATTTGTTCCATAACTGAATTGGTTGTGAAGGGAAACATGTGGTAATGATAATTGCGAACAGCGTTCGTATTTGATACGCATTTGATGAAACAACTGAATCCGCAAGTGTTAAATCCCAATGAGAATCGTTCTCCAGCAAACCCAATAGTTGATATGCTTCTCGATATGTTTGGCATTGGTGGCCATTCACAGTTTTCAAATGCGCAAATGATTTTGGTCCACGTACATTTACCAAGAGCAGTCGCAAATAAAAACATTCATCATTTCTAGGATGAACAGTATACATGCGACCTAGCGCATCAGTGGAAAACACCTGTGGCCAATCTGGAACTGGGGTTCCTTGTTTGCGACGTTGTAATTTCTTTGTTGATTGATTCCAAGTGTAATACTTTGGCATTTCAACGTACATCAGCGTCGCTGCGAATGGATCTGCTTCACACATTGCAAAGAAGCTAGTCAATGTTGTCGATGGTGGTCTCTCAGCTCGTTGTGCCGCATTAGCCCCAGTGAAGTAAACTCTTTGTCCATTTTCCAAATGCACTGCTAAATGTACAACTGTGGGATATCTTTCATGAATTTGAAATGACAATAATCGCCACAGTGCTTCATTAGTACAGATGTATCTGCCCATTTGGAAGTTGCCGATTTCGTCATTCGCATTTTCCGACGCAATACCAAACACAGCCATGTCGCTGCCTTTTGTGACGTACTTGCACAAATTTTTGACTGATTTGGCCGAATGACAACTCTCAACGTTCGCATGTGTTTCGAAAATTCGTGATAGCAGCGGGCAATATGGTGCAATGAATTCATTTCCGATCTCCATCTCTTGATTTTGAACTTTAACTTTGATAGTTCGACCATTATCTTCTTTTGAACGCCGACGATAAACTGGATATCCATCCACAGGGAACTTGTGACTGCTTCAGCAACTAACGGTTGCGGATATCGTTTTGTGCACTTTCCATCAGCCATGCAAGGCGATAATGGATTTAATACACCGCACGGTCCATGCACCATCTGTGTCGTCACAATGCCGTGTAGATGGGGATCAGTGACTGGATCAGGAATTTCAGCTGATATGATGTCATCCACTTTATTTGAATGTAATTTGTTCAGCAACCGAATTAGGATATGAGCATGCGTTAGTCCACGCTTCTGCTATTCCACCGAGTACATATAACAACGTGTGTTATATTTTTTGGACTATGGACAGACTGGTGAATTTAACCTCAAATGCACGATCCACATTATTTTCACAGTTCAACTTACCACCTTAAGGACAAATGCCTGCTGTTGAAATTGAATACAAATTTGCACAATACGCGTGATTGATTTGATGGTTTCCAATTGAACTGTTAGGAAACGAATAACTTTAACCTCAATTTCACAATTTCACAGTGAACACAATACCGGTTTTAAGTTAGCATTTGAAAGAACGTGCGCATAATAAATGTCACATGAAATTAACTGAGCAGAGTACAATGAGTAGCTGTCAAACAATGTATCACGCACCGGCGCCATCTACTTAAAATGAAACGTACTTATTTTCGTGAGGGATACTCACACACCACGCACTGGCGCCATCTCCTCCACCACCATGCAAAACCATATTGGTTTGTAGTACATGCTATGTATCAGAGATGGCGCTGTATGTGAAAAATGATTTTCCCTGTTTTCCTGCTTTTCTGTTTAAATTTTTCCTGAATTTTGTTTGCTATAAACCTAACGGAGCCCGAGACCTTTCCAACGAATGCAAAACCGTGGCAATCGGTTCGTGCGTTCTGGAGTTATAGCGTCAGGAAGGAAATCCCGACTTATTTTTATATAATAGATTGCAGTATAAATTTTAATATACACGGAGTGATAATTATGAGATATCATCTTATACAATTGAATAGTATCCCAATATACAACATATACATTTTTTAGTACTAATATATTAAGCAAAGTTTTTACAACAATATCCAACGTTTTTTTAATATTTGAAAAATGTTCGGCCTTATGAACACAACCAGTGCATTATTCCAGTAGTGGGCAAATTCGACAAAAAATGACACTATCGTGGGCAAATGTCCGCCATTTTCGTGGGGAAATGTCCAACGATAACGGGAGTTCGTTAAACTCTGTGGAAGTGTGCGTAAAAATTTGGCAGTGTGCGTAAAAATAAGGCAATATGCGTGAGTTTAACGAAAATACTGGAAAATCTGGAAAAATATTGGAAATGGACGGTGATAGGCGAGACGAAAAAAGCTCGAGAGTTGAGTATCTCTATGTAGCTGATTTCTGATTCCGACATTACAATTCCTCACATACCACATAAATTCCCTCTCCCACGCATATTCCCCACCACTGGATCGTGCGTCCCACTCTCACGCATGTGCTCTTCCGGACCCGGCATCAGCACGCATTCAGCAGTTCTCCTCTCTTTTGCATTTGAATTTTTTTGTGTGGTGTTTGTCATCTCGCGTAACCACTGCTCGCTGGCCAGTCTCTCGTGGAGCGAGTGTGTATGTGTGCATGTTGTCTGCATGTGCCGGTTCCATCGATCAGCCATTCCTCTGTTCGGCTACCAGCGTAAAGGGAATCACATCCAATGCACTGGCAGCCTCCCTCGATGATTCACTCCCTCTCCCCACATTCATGCCGACGTGGGACAAACATATACATACACACATATATAGTCTGTCCGTTGCTTCGTTCTTTGATTTTTTCCATGTTATACTATTCATGTTATACATATTCATGTCATATTTTCATGTTATTCCGTTAGTCTCGTTGGTATGTACTCGTATGTATGTTCGTAATTTCACGTACTTCTGTTCTATGTTATATTTTCTGCGTTCTCTATGGATGTCATCGTCATATATGTATGTATGAATTTGTCAGATCATTCTTGGCTTACTCCATGGTCCACATTTAGGAGTTGGAGTCGGCGATTCCGGAGAATTTTGAAGACCCCGGAAGTATTCTACAACTCAATGGTTGCTCCCGGATTTGTTTCTCGTGGAACGGATAAGTATCCCTTTGGGTTTTCCCGATCCCTATCACCGCATAAGCTCCCGTGCAGATCTTTTCAATCAGGGGATCGTATTTTGCTCTGGGATGAAGGTATAGGGAAAGACGAAACAGATAATTTCGTCGCGTGCAATTTGGCACGCGACAAGCTGTTCGCAATCAAGCAGCAGCACACCGCATTAACCGCAGAAAACCCACAAGTACCAAAATATACATATTCTCAGACAGTCCAGCGGTTCTTAAAGCGCTAAAGAGCTACACATTCAACTCTAAGGCTGTCTGAGAATGTTACAAAATACTAAACAAAGTGGCAGGTTAAAGTTGATCTGAGTGCCAGGCCATGAAAACCATGAAGGGAATGAAAAGACTGACATACAAGCCAAGAAAGGTGCTCAGGTACCTTTTACGGGGCCACCTACACCACCACCTACCAGGCCCGGTCCCAGCTAAATGAGCGCCCTGTGCAAGACCTGCGTTTAGCGCCCACACTCCTCCCCTCTCTTTTTTGACCCATGGTTGTCTTAATTAATTTTTTATCATTTTAAGCTTATAAAAACAGCCTTCTCCAAAACTACTGTTTAAATTTGGAGACCAATAACTAGATTGGGAGCAAGATAATCTAGGTTTGAACTATATATATAAAATTTAACACTTCTAAACATGAGCTTTCTGGTTTTACAAGGGGGACTAATACAGTTTTGTAAATTAAGGAATTAGGAACGTATTTTTCAAGCATTAGCTTGTTGAAAAATAATAATAAAAAAAAATGTTATTGTTATTTGAAAATGAAAAATTCGTTTTATATGCTTCAAGCTACTCAAAACTTTCTTTTGATCTAGCGTTTTGAAATAAAATTCTACCTTAAAACTTTGTTTCGGTTCTAAACTAGTTTCGTAACATTCATCACCATCGTAAAGGAGAAGTTTCTGGAAATTTAGATGATGTTTCAAGTAAGCATCGAATTGTTTCAAAAAACATAACAGGTGCTCATTAGGCACCGAGCTGAATCATTGACTACTAAATTGAATCAATACGAGTTGCATGGGACGAAAATGCTCTTGGTCGAATTCTGTTTTGAACACCAGCTTCTTTTCCCTTCATATTTGAACCATTATCATAACTTTGACTTCGACAGTTGCTTATCGAAATTCCTTGAAATTCAAGTTTGTTTAAAACTAAATTTGTAAGTTCCTCTCCGTAGTCCATAGTCAACAATAATCGTAGAATTTGGCCTCTCTTAGCATGGACACAATGTAATTAATTAACAGTTGTAGAAAAGATACGTGTTATTTAATTTTGTATATTTTTGTTCAAATATTTATTTTCGGTTTCTTGATTCGTTGTTCTCCTCAAGTGCTCTCCTAACACCAAATCAAATAAGGCACCTTCCTCAACAATCTGTAAAAAGTTACCATTAATAATAATAATAATAATAATAATAATAATAATAATAATAATAATAATAATAATAATAATAATAATAATAATAATAATAATAATAATAATAATAATAATAATAATGGCGGCGCTACAGTCCGAGGGGGACCTGGGCCTAGCTTTCTCAGCAACCATTCGTGTTGTGCGTGCTGTTGTTCTCTCACGAGTGGAGGAGACCTACAGTTTAATGCCGACTCCGAACGGCGAGGTTGAAAAGCTTTTTTCTGGACAGTTGTACTCTTTAAGCATTGTCAGTGACTCGAAAGAGGTGGAGCCGTGAAAAAATGTTTGATGTTTTTTTCGAGATTCGAACTGACGACCTCGAGCGTAGGAGTCGACGCACCTACCCACTACGCCACGGCGCCCACAAAAAAAGTTACCACTACTAAGCTCAAACAAAACTTCAGAAGTTCCTCGAAAAGCTAATGCTTGAGAACCAAGACATCTATCTAAACTAATTAATGTTTGCAAAACAGCTCTCTAATATTTTATTTCAGTTTAGATCGAGGTGAATCTATTGTTGTTTCCAATCTCAAAACTCTTTCCAAAAACATCCTGTATCTGTGCTTGACAAGACATGGAAATTTTTGTTCATTGCAAATAAAATACAAACAAAATTATAGAGAAAAGACTTTGCTAGGCAATATATACATAAATCACCCAGAAATGAAATATGTGTAATTGAAAATTCTAACATTACATTACATTTCTCAAGAAGAAAAAACCAAAAAATATTTTTTTGTTTTGGGTGTATGCTCAATTTTAGGAGGTAGTGTATATATACCTACTGTACTCATTCTCCTTTCAAACAAATATGTATAATGAGTAAATCTCTTTCATGAGTGTAGAAATAAAATCTGCACATTTTCTCTCCTCCATAGGAACTGAGTTCATTATTTTGAGATTTTTGAGTGCTTGCGCAAGAAATTATCTTGCACAGTCTTGCGAGTGAATGGCATATTGTATGAACAGATGAAATTATGTAGTTTGTATTATTTGAAAATAATTGCGTTCAGAAAGTGTTTAGAAATGCAAAGGTTGGACGAACTAAAATTTTATGAAAGTCAGTATATCGATAAATTGCATATTGTTTGTTTAGGCTCACAATGCGCCCCCAAGCACTTGGCGCCCTGTGCATTTGCACATCCTGCACATATGGTAGGGCCGGCCCTGCCACCTACACCTACACAAATGGGTTATAAAACAAAGGAATCAGTTCTGGAACAACCAAGAGGGTATTAAACACTCAAGAAAGTTCATGGAACAAAATCACAACCCAAACGAGCCAAAGCTCTAGAACTTAATAAAGCAGACCTTAAAGTGCTATGTGAAGCACTAAAAGGACATGAGGCATGCAACTACCACCTTCTCAAATTGGGTCTTAGCAGCACAGAAATTTGTAGGCGATGTGGACAGGCCAAAGAAACTATGGAACACATACTGACCGTCTGTCCAAGTCTTGCCCGAGAAAGATTTAAAATGTCATACCAAACAAACGTAACAGGGAAAGACTTTAAAGAAATCCCATCTAGAGAAGTTGTCAAATTCTTACAATAGATCTTTATGGTCGCAGTACTAGTGTTACATATATGACACAGCCCGTGTTCTTCAATTCAATGCAATTCACGTTAGTAGAGGAGGAGGTTGTCAATAGTTTGGGATTAACTTGGAGAACATAAGCCGTTGTGTCTAAAGTGGACCGCAGATACGACTCGTTTGGAAGAACTTTCGAAGGTAGTTCAGATGCAGATTTCTAGCTTGTGTGAAGGTTTCGAGCAAAGAAAGCAAAGGCACATCCTAGTACTGTGAGCAAATTAGCACTGCCGTGTAAAACTGTGGATCCGAATCACATAAAACAAAAGTATCAACATTTAAGTGGCGTGCCCCTATCATCATACAAGGATGCGGAATGCAGAATTTTGATCGGACTAAATAACCAGAAATTATTCCTCCCACTAAAAATCCGAGAGGGTCCTTGGAATGATCCAGTTGCTGTAAAAACTAGACTTGGATGGTGCATAAGTGGTAACAGTTGCAGATCTACGGAAGGTGATGTCCTTCATTCATTCGAAGAGTGTAATTGCGATAAAGATGTACACAGATTAGTAGAACAACACTTCGCTATGGAAGACAGTAACACAGGTGGAGCAATCATTCCATCGATTGAAGAAATTCGCGCAAAGAATATTTTGGAGTCCACGGTAACTAGGATCTGAGACACATTCAGCAGTGGCTTGTTGTGACGATACGATGATATAGAGCTTAATGAAAGTTATCAAACGGCTAGGAAAAGACTTAATTGTTTGGAAAAGAAGATGCTTCTCAGTTGGAGGTTGTAAATGGGAAAATAAACAAACTTTTAGAAAAGGGTTACGCCAGAAAGTTAAACAAGCAAGAGTTAAAGAAAAAATATCCAAGAGCTTGGTAATTACCTACATTTGTTGTTAAAAATCCTAACAAGCCGGGAAAGATTCGTTTGGTGTGGGATGCTGCAGCATCAACGCAGGGAACAGCGTTCTTTTAAAAGGGCCAGATGAACTTAAGATGCTGACTGATGATTTATACGGGTTCCATACGAATATAATAGCATTGGCTGGAGACATCGAGGAAATGTTTCACCAAGTGAAAGTTCGTGAAGAGGATCAGCAGTCTCAGAGGTTCTTCTGGCGCAACGGTGACAGGATGTTTATCTTATGCAAGTCTTAACTTTCGGAGCAACGTCTTCACCTAGTATTGCTCAGTTGGTGAAAAATTTGCTCGGGCAGCGGGAGCAATCATCGAACACCATTATGTTGATAGTCTTTTGGACAGCGTTGACACTATTGAGGAAGCGATTCAACTAGCCAGAAAAGTTAATTACATCCATTCAAAAGCGAGTTTCAACATTCGTGACTGGCAGTCAAACTCCAAGGAAGTTCTTTAGGCGCTTAG
Source organism: Myathropa florea (assembly GCA_930367185.1). Classification (NCBI taxonomy): domain Eukaryota; kingdom Metazoa; phylum Arthropoda; class Insecta; order Diptera; family Syrphidae; genus Myathropa; species Myathropa florea. Next base: position 47,409,881 of record OV884004.1, read on the forward strand.
CCAATCTTCGAGCATGAATAAAGTTTTTCAAGAGCGTCCCAGTGACATCAAGGATATATCGAAGGTGGAATATTGAAGAAGACATATTTAACTTTTCCCTGAAATACACAAAGAGCCACGTAGAAGTTTTGACAGGCTAACGAGCACCAACCAAACGAGAAATTTTAAGAGTGCTTATGTCAATTTATGACCCACTTGGTTTTTTGTCGTTCTTCTTGGTACGTCCAATAGTGCTGTTACAAGAAGTGTGGAAGGCAGGGACAGATTGGGACGAGGTTATTCCATGCGGCCTGCAAGAAAGATAGGAAAGTTGGAGTACGGCGTACGAAAGGTACGTATCCAAAGATATCATTGGGTCTCGACTGGCATGCGGAATTTTGAAAGGTCATAAGCTTCAAATCGGTCAAAAGTTTATGTGGTCCGACTCCAGGAATGTTTTGTGTTGGCTTCAGTTGCGGACTTACCGACGAAGTGGACGAAAGCACCAACGTTTCAGGAAGGTAGCTGATGGTTTAAGGGTCCAGAATTTCTTTATGAAGAAGAGGAGAATTGGCCGGTGAATCAAGAAAGTAGCACAGCTTAACAGCTTGAACTTAGGCCACAGTTTGTGCTGCCAAACTCGGAACAATTTGCGTCCATAGACAATCATCGCTTTTCAACATGGCGGCGTCTTCTTCGATCAATGGCTTGAGTCTTCTATTTTATTAACAAGTTAAGGCAGAGAATTAGAGGTTCATATGAAGGCGGTGGAAGATTGTCTTCAAACTAAGGGCGCTGGTGAAGTCTGTTCCAAGAAGCTGTCAGAGATGCCGTATTATCCAAACTGCACCCAAGTCTCCCGAAATGGCACCTTTACCAGAAGCTAGGTTGGCATCATACGTGAAACCATTCACTTATACTGGCGTGGATTATTTTGATAAAATTTGAAAGAAGATATGAGAAGAGTTGGGGGTAACCTTCACCTGCATAACTATAAGAGATGTACACATAGAGGTGGCAAACAATCTAACAACCTATTCATGCATAATGTGCGTCCGAAACTTCATGAATAGAAGAGGAGTTCCCAGACAAATTTTCTCGGACAACGCAACAAATTTAAAGTGAGCTGAAAAGGAAATTCGTGAAGCGTATCATCAAATGGAAAAAAACGTGTTACAAGATAGGTTCATAAATGCGGCAATGGAATGGTTCTTCAATCCACTTGCAACGCCACATGGATGGCTGTTGGGAGCGTCTTATAGCATCGGTCATATTTCAGAAGGAGATATAGTTATCATAGCAGATGAGAACTTGCCAAAGAACACTTGGCCAAAAGGAATCGTCATCAGTACAGTCAAGGCAAAAGACGGTCAAGTGAGGTGAGTTAAGGTACGGTCAGTAAATGGTATCTACGAACGGCCAGCAGTCAAATTGGCCATATTGAATGTCAGCAAGGCAGAACCGGTGAAGTAGCAGCAGAAGCAGCTACCTCATCTGGAGGGGAGAAATGTTGCTGACAAGACTGAATACTACCATGAAGAGGATAAGGTAGTAGATGAGAGGGCAAACCTGCGGGAATTTTTGAGGGGATGTTATATATATATGTTTCTGACTTTTGATTTGGATTCAAATTAAATAAAATGACTAAATTTTTAGTTCCTTAAAAAAGTTCCACGAAATTGTCTTTTATTAAAAATAACATTTCTAAAAATTAAGTTAGTAAGTAATACGTCGAATTTCGACACCAAATATCAATGATGTCAAAGAAAGAACAGCGTGGACCACATGGTGAGATGCATCATTTGTAAATTGTGGGCACATTTTGATAGCACAGGAGTTGATGCATTCATCGCTGATCATCATTGGAGCTGCAGTGTGTGCAAACCTATAGTAGCTACGTGTGAAGGAGCAGGAAATATGGATCAGGAACCAAGACTTAAAGGTAAGAATGCAACGTCGCATAAGGACTTGGATACGCGTTCGGTTGCCTCATCAAGTCGGAGTAAACGATCATTGCGACAAGTACAACTCAAACATCTGGAGCAACAAAAAAAAAACTGGATGACGAGTTTCTGAGGAAGAAGTACGATCTTTTGGCATTGCAAGTGGACGATAGTTACTAGGAAGAAGAAATCGTTGTAAACACACGTATTACTCGTATCAAGGAATGGGTTCAAAAGTCTACAGAGAAGAAAAAAGATTTAGAACTCAGTAAAAAGGAGATCGCTTCAAGACAAGTATTGGCACAGGAGTTACCTATATTTACTGGTAAACCCGAGGAGTAGCCAGAAGTTATGCGGTTTTACACCGGAAGAAAATGCATGACGTCTACAAAGGCCTTAAAAGGAAAAGCTCTGGAAGCTGTAGGGCACATCTACTATTACCATCGATGATAGATGAAGTGCGCATGTTGTATAAGCGACCAAACCAAATAATTCAAACATTCCTGAGAAAAATTTAAAAAAAGTCAACCTCCACCAAAGGCAGATAGGTTAGATACCATAATTTCATTTGCTTTGGCAGTACGCAATTTGCACAGCATGTTGGATAGTTCCGGATTAACCCGACTCTTTTACAAGAGCTATTTGAAAAGTTACCACCTCAAATGAGAATGAGTTGGGGAGTCGCCAGCTCAGAAGAAGCGAATCTTACCCAATACAGCAGATTGTTGTTCACAATGGCAGAGGGTGCAAGTAAAGTTACTTTATGTGTCTTGACTGAGAGACGAAACGATAAGCGTCAGGTGCAGTTAACCCTCTAACGTTCAAAACCGCAATTTTGACGCAAGAGTCGGGAATAATCATAATCTGAAATCAGAATTCGAAAAAATTCTTTTGGTGGACCTCCAGGTACAAAATAGGTAAGGCCCCCAGGCCGCCTTCGTACTTCTTTTCTCAAACACGACATTTTAATTTTGTTTTTATTATTTGTTTTCTTATTATGAAAGTACATGAATATATCTACTTACTGTAAAATTCCCGACTCATTTGAAAAATTAGAAGTATTTTATTTCTTTATGAGAATTTTTTTTTCGTGCACTAATTTATTTTGTTCGCACACTGATTTTTCACATACAAGTGACTACTACAACGAGACAAAACTTCGCAGTGTGCTGAAATGTATTTCAAATATGGCTTGAAGTATAATTGAAGGCATGGTAAACCGTCATAAAAAAAAAAAAAACGCACATGGAATAAATGGGCAATAGGCGATGGCTGCTCTGAGGCAGCCTTAAACGTTAGAGGGTTAAACACGCATGCAGAAGAGTTCATTCCTTTGAAAAGGATAAATGCGACACTGAAAGGATGCTACTTGTATGACGAAAACCATAAGCGTGTCAAATGTGACCGTTTCACTCATCTATCGGTAAGTAGAGATGGGAGCTGGTGAACAGTCGGAAGATTGTTGAAGCATGCTTGGCTCATTTTAAAAAGTTTAAGTGTCGAAACGGGCATATTTGTGGTGTGGAAGGCTGCAGAGGTATGCATCATCCTCTTCTTCATGGAGACTGAGAACAAATTGTTCAAGATAAAGTGAATGCCGGCGAATGTGGTGAATGTGGGCCCCGTGGCGTAGTGTGTAGGTGCGTCGACTCAGTCGTTCACAGACCTCCGCGGTGTAAAGACGTATTTCGGCTTCGCCAAGAAATTCAAAACACAAAGTGTAGTGAGTGAAATACGAAAAAAGACAGTGACTTTCATAAGTAAGCAGTGGCCTGTGTGGTAGATCCACTGCTTGTGATCCCCCAGTTAGCGGGTTCGATACCCAGAATCTAATAAAAATTATTTTTTTCATCAACTAAAGAATAAAAAACACATACTAAGTACAAAGTGAGTGTGAGTGAGAGGATGGAGCCGAACGAACGGCGTCCTAAGAAATCGGATGATGTGGGTGGACCGGTAGCCGGCACAAGGAGGAGGAAAATTCATCCGAAACCTAATATGGTTAAACGGTGAACCACAATGGCTACGTCAGAGGACGAAGCAGCAGTTCCTATCCGAACAACAGCAGGGACAACAACAACACCAACGACAACAACAACAACATCAGCAGTAGCAGGAGTCGCCACCAGATCGGTGGCGAAAATGGCAGAAGAAGACCTGAGTGCCCTCCAATATGAATCGGAGGGCAACGAAGGTCGTTTTTCGTATGGAGGGAGCAACAACTCCTTCCAAGTTTTGGCTTCCTCCGAGTCCGACAACGAGGCTGAGGAGATCGAGGAGATGGAGGAACAAAGGGCGAAGCTCGACGCCCATATAAAGTTCCTCCACGAGAAAGCCACGGCGAGGAAGGCAGCTCAGAAAGCTGCGGAGAAGAGGCAGATGGAAGAGCGGCTGCAACAGCAGCAGGAAAAGCTCCAGCAGCAGCAGACGCAACAGTAACAGAAGCAACAACAACCAAAGCAGCCGTTGAGCGAAACCAAATCGCTCCCAAAAAGACAGCGGAAAGATGAGCTGCCATCCACTTCCTTGGCAGCTCAACGGCTGCAAAAACAACAGCAGCAGCAGAAGCAGCAACAACAACAGCAGCAGCAACAGCAGCAGCACACACAACAACAACAGCAGCAGACACAACAACGACAGCAGCAGCAGACACAACTACAACAGCGAGAGCGATGTCCGCCAATTAACGTCTTCGGACTGGAGACTAAGGACCTAACCACACTGTGACAGTTGGCCACCAAAGCTTCATTTACAATTAGGTATAAAGCGCCCCTAAGGCATTCGGTCCATTGCTCGTCAATGGCTGATTATAAAATTTTAAAAGAGAAGTTAGCGGCGTCGCACGCCGATTTTTACACTTACACCCCTAAAGGGGAAAAAGTGCAGACAATGCTCCTTAAAGGCATAAATCCTTCGGCTGATCCGAATGAGATCCTCGAAGAGCTGCGCCAAGTCGAGAGCGACGAGGTCCGTTTCGTTGGGGTTAAGCCCTTTAACACTGCGGCAGCGAGGAAGAAGGACATTAAGCTTCCCTTCTTCCTGGTTCAGGTTACCCACGGCAACAAAAAATTACCCACGGCTCGCCAAAAAAGCAGACAGTTCACGGCCTTTACGGTCCCAAATAGGGGTCTCTTCCAATTCAGGAGGATGCCCTTTGGGTTGCACAACGCACCTGCAACGTGGCAGCGGTTCATCGACACCGTCCTAGGCCCTGACCTAGAACCACATGTGTTCGTATACCTCGATGATATCATCGTGGTTACGAACAACTTCGATAAACACCTCGAGATATTGGCGGAAGTTTTCAAACGTTTACGCGAAGCGGGCCTTAAGTTGGGCAAAGAGAAATGTAACTTCTGCATGTCCTCTCTTAGGTATTTAGGATACGTGGTTGACCGTAATGGTTTACACGTGGACCCGGAAAAGGTAGCTAGCATGGTTAGGATTCCTGCACCAAGGAATGTTAGGGAGGTTAGAAGCTTTTTAGGAACAGTATCGTGGTATAGGAGGTTCATACCTAATTTTGCGACCGTGGTCAAACCGTTGACCAATTTGCTCAAGAAGAGCACCAAATTTATATGGAGTGACGAGTGCGAGGGGAGTTTCCGAAAGGCAAAGGAGTGCCTGGTAACTGCCCCGATTCTGACCTGTCCGGATTTTGAGCGGCCGTTTGTGGTGCAAACCGACGCCTCGGATTACGGGATTGGAGCAGTACTCAGTCAAACGTTTGATGACGGAGAAAAGGTAATTTGTTACCTAAGTAGGTCGCTCAATAGGTGCGAACGGAACTATTCCACGACGGAGAAGGAGTGCTTGGCTGTACTATGGGCGGTGGAGAAGCTGCGACCATATATCGAAGGTGTTCGATTTACGGTCGTGACGGATCACTATTCCCTGGTATGGTTAAGTAATCTGAAGGACCCTTGTGGCAGGTTAGCGAGATGGGCGGTGAAGCTACAACAATTCGATTTCGAGATTGTTCATCGAAAGGGGAAGGAACACGTAGTTCCGGATTTGCTCTCCCGGGCCGTAGAGGTGGCGGCTGGAATCGAGGAGACGGTTGTTTCTGACCCGTGGGTCAAAAAGATGATGGAAAAGGTTGTAGCGAACCCCCTCTCATATCCGACATGGAAGGTCGAGTTAGGGAAACTGTTTAAGTTCGTTAGGGCAACACAGGTGATTGTTCGTGACCAGGGATTAGAATGGAAAGAGGTAGTTCCAAAATCAGATAGGGCCAAGATTTTAGCAGAATGTCACGACAATCCATTAGCAGGGCACATGGGGGTTAGGAAAACTTTTGCCAGAGTAGGGACCAGGTATTATTGGCCGAAAATGCGGGCCGATATTACCCGGTACGTTAGGGGCTGTAGGGTTTGTCAAAGCGTGAAACCAGTGAACACCAAACCGGCTGGTTTGATGGTGAAGAGGAGAGGGGTAGTGGACCCCTGGCAGATGATCTGCGTGGACCTGGTAGGACCGCTCCCGAGGTCTACCAGTGGATATTCTTATATCCTAACAGTAGTGGATTACTTTACAAAGTTTCCACTACTGTTCCCGTTAAGAACAGCCAAAAAATGTCGCGTGCCGCACGACTGGGGGTCGCAAAAGACCTCCCAACCCGACTGCTCAGCTGGGGTGGGTCCCCCAAGACTGGCACAAACAAAATGTTTCAAAAAAACCCAAAAAAACAAACTTCCCAAAGCAAATGGGCGCCACGTCGTCTTTCGACGGGGACGACGAAACCCTGGGGCGCTTATACGCCAACAACAAATCTGCAAAACCCCCTTCCGACAACCTTCCCGAACGTCAGAGAACGCGTTATCAAAAGTGTTGGGGAAACCGATTTTTCGGCCTTGGTTCTATGAACCTTGGCCCGCACGTCGATTCCAAAGAATCGCCCCTTGACCCAGCAAAAGGCTTGGGCTCGGTGGCCAACTGTCCCCGAACCAACACACAAAGAAAGAACACACAATTCCAACAAACAGAGTGGACGGCACCGGGTGACCCCGAATCCACCGCCAACTCTTCGCGAGGTACCCTTTTGGTACCGAAACGGGATAGGGGCGCGTACCGCGAAGCAGCCCTTTTGCTGCGAACCAACTGTTTTTTTTTTCCGAAACGGTACGGGAGCTGATGCGCCCACTGTACCGTTCTGTACGCTACGCCACTATATAAAACACAAGCACCTAACGGGCACTTTGAACGGGTTCCGTCTAGGAGTCCCGCAATCCAAAAAACTTTTAAAATTATTCTCACTTCAGCCCCTTATGGGGACTGCCAAAACCCAATACCAAAATTAGCAATTAAATTTCGCCAACAGCCCCTTATGGGGACTGCCAAAAAAAAATCTATACAAAATGTAAATATATATAACTTCCCCACTAGGGGGTACTTATCCGTTTGTTTTTTGTTCCCTCTGTCGTCTCCCCCGCTGTTCCTCCGGGTGTCTCTCCCCTTTCTTCCTCGTCCTCGTCTCGATTCAATTCTTGTTGTGTTGTCTTGTATGTCCTTAAGTTATTTTCCCGTGTCTTTTCGTTCTTCTTCACTTGTTATTTTTTTGTTCCACTATGGTTGACCGTGCAACCTTTCTTTTTGATTTTTTTTCCTTTTTTTTTTCCGCACAACTATGGGACAGCACGTCCCTTATTCGCGATCGCCAAAAAAGAATTGACTTCCAAAGTCAGTTTCCCGCTTAGAATTCCTCAGTCTGCAAAAGCTCTTCTTTTGCAGGCGGAGAAATTGTAAGTCACACTCACACACATATACCATTCACTCTGATGATTGCGCGCATACAACCTTTGTTGCATTACGCACTCTCACCTTCCAATCACTCAATCTGCCAAATCTGCATCACTCACCCACGCATGCATACGCTGCGACGGAGCCGGCAGCAGATCGTCGCTGGGACTTTCTCCTCTTTTTTTCTCTTTATTATTCTCCTTTTTTCCTGTATGGAGATTCTCATAGACACTCGAATAGCGGCTATGGCTCGCGATCATACCGCCCGTTGACCAGCCTTCCATGGCACGGGTGTATGGTTGTTGTTGTGCCGACTCCGTGCATTATGTATGCAGACGGCTGACCTTGGCTGCCAATGCAAAGGGAATCACATCCAGTACATTGACAGCCTCCCTCGCCGCCCCCTCTCTCGCTCACATTCACTCAACGTCGATCGTGGTTGCTAATGCAAAGGGAATCACCTCCAGAGCATTAGCAACCTCCCACGCCGCATCTCTCTCACCCTTTCATCGTTCGGTGCATTGACTTTGGAAGTCAATTTTCTGGCGATCAGCTGTTCTTTCTTTTTTTTCTCTGTACAGCCCCAAAGATATGTAAGGCGTTTGATTGCATTTCGTCTGCCTGCTTGTAATAATTTATATGTTCTTTAATTGTCTTTTATGTTATTGCATCTGCAATGGTTCGTTTATATATTATTGTAATAGTGATGTTGATGGTTTGATTTGTTATATTATTATTGTTATAATGATATTGATGGTATTATCGTTTGGTTTGCTGTACTATTATTATTCGTAATGTTTTTATGTTTTTCTCGATGTTTATATGCAGGTCTTTTTGTCGTTGTTTGTATGTATGCTTGTTAAGTCTCTTGTTGTACATACCTACATATCTTTGGGGCATTGTGCGACGGCGACTTCGGAAGAAATGGGAGGTTCCGGGGATGTTTTCATTGACCCGATTAATTACTTATTGGTACACTTTGGTACTCGGATAAGTATCCCCTGTTTCCGCGAACCCTATCGTCGCATCAGCTCCCGCTCAGATATACCAACAGGGGTAACGCTTGTGGCGGGGGATTGGGGGTTTCCCTTTACCTCTTCTTGGGGATGGGGTTAAGGTCGACAGGACAAATAGGTTTTTTTTTGTAGCGTGCAATTTGCACGCGACAAACCCCACCCTTTCCTCCGCGAAATTTACCCGTAAATTTCGCTCTTAGGAATCGTTCCGTCGTTCCTCTAGCTCCGATCGCGATATGGCTTAAGGTCCTTGACGTGCCATATTCCTCTTTCTTTACCGCTCTCGTCTTCGAGCGAATACGTCCACGGGGATACTCTCTTCCGTATAATGAACGGACCTACATATTTCGGCGCCAGTTTCGCCGCGTAATAATTCGCTGCATCGGACAGCACCATGTTCCGTCGCCATACCAACTCGTTCGGTAGGTACTGGACGTCCCTTCGCCTCAGGTTGTATTGGTTCGAAGTCTTCTGTATTGCTACAGTCAACTTCTTACCGATATCAGCCCTCAGCTCTTGGAACCTTCTACCGAGTTCCGTCATCTCCGTTTCGTTGTCTTCGTTTCCTGCCGTCGTTTCCTCTTGCCCCGAGGATATGTCGCCCGATCCGTTCGCGGTGTCAGCATCGCGTTCGCCGACCTCTTCCGTCTGTCCATTGTTTCGCCCGACTTCTTCTCCTATTCCCGGTCTCGTTCCCGACGTCGTCATCTCCCGCCCGAAGTTTGCATAGTATGGGGTCACCCCCAATACCTGATGCTGTGCTGTGCGGATACAACAAGCGACCTTAGCCAAATGTGTATCCCACGTCCGATGGTTCTCCGACACGTACGCGCGTAAAGTTGTCTTGATGATTTGGTTGATCCTTTCCGCCGGATTGGCTTGCGGGTGGTAGTGCGCGGTAAATCTTATACGCGTCCCGTATGCCTGACATAAGCGTTTCAGTTCCGTTCCTCGGAACTGAGGCCCATTGTCGCATACTACGACCGACGGTACTCCGAACAGGAGGAACACGTTGTCCTCGAGTTGTTTCACAACCGACTTTGCGGTTGCTGTTCTCAGCGGGAACAGTAGTGGAAACTTTGTAAAGTAATCCACTACTGTTAGGATATAAGAATATCCACTGGTAGACCTCGGGAGCGGTCCTACCAGGTCCACGCAGATCATCTGCCAGGGGTCCACTACCCCTCTCCTCTTCACCATCAAACCAGCCGGTTTGGTGTTCACTGGTTTCACGCTTTGACAAACCCTACAGCTCCTAACGTACCGGGTAATATCGGCCCGCATTTTCGGCCAATAATACCTGGTCCCTACTCTGGCAAAAGTTTTCCTAACCCCCATGTGCCCTGCTAATGGATTGTCGTGACATTCTGCTAAAATCTTGGCCCTATCTGATTTTGGAACTACCTCTTTCCATTCTAATCCCTGGTCACGAACAATCACCTGTGTTGCCCTAACGAACTTAAACAGTTTCCCTAACTCGACCTTCCATGTCGGATATGAGAGGGGGTTCGCTACAACCTTTTCCATCATCTTTTTGACCCACGGGTCAGAAACAACCGTCTCCTCGATTCCAGCCGCCACCTCTACGGCCCGGGAGAGCAAATCCGGAACTACGTGTTCCTTCCCCTTTCGATGAACAATCTCGAAATCGAATTGTTGTAGCTTCACCGCCCATCTCGCTAACCTGCCACAAGGGTCCTTCAGATTACTTAACCATACCAGGGAATAGTGATCCGTCACGACCGTAAATCGAACACCTTCGATATATGGTCGCAGCTTCTCCACCGCCCATAGTACAGCCAAGCACTCCTTCTCCGTCGTGGAATAGTTCCGTTCGCACCTATTGAGCGACCTACTTAGGTAACAAATTACCTTTTCTCCGTCATCAAACGTTTGACTGAGTACTGCTCCAATCCCGTAATCCGAGGCGTCGGTTTGCACCACAAACGGCCGCTCAAAATCCGGACAGGTCAGAATCGGGGCAGTTACCAGGCACTCCTTTGCCTTTCGGAAACTCCCCTCGCACTCGTCACTCCATATAAATTTGGTGCTCTTCTTGAGCAAATTGGTCAACGGTTTGACCACGGTCGCAAAATTAGGTATGAACCTCCTATACCACGATACTGTTCCTAAAAAGCTTCTAACCTCCCTAACATTCCTTGGTGCAGGAATCCTAACCATGCTAGCTACCTTTTCCGGGTCCACGTGTAAACCATTACGGTCAACCACGTATCCTAAATACCTAAGAGAGGACATGCAGAAGTTACATTTCTCTTTGCCCAACTTAAGGCCCGCTTCGCGTAAACGTTTGAAAACTTCCGCCAATATCTCGAGGTGTTTATCGAAGTTGTTCGTAACCACGATGATATCATCGAGGTATACGAACACATGTGGTTCTAGGTCAGGGCCTAGGACGGTGTCGATGAACCGCTGCCACGTTGCAGGTGCGTTGTGCAACCCAAAGGGCATCCTCCTGAATTGGAAGAGACCCCTATTTGGGACCGTAAAGGCCGTGAACTGTCTCGATTCCTTCTCCACCGGTATCTGCCAATAAGCGGATTTTATATCCAGGGATGACAAAAATTTTGCATCCCTGAGCTTATCCAGCGTAGATGTTATGTACGGGAGGGGATAAGCGTCCCTCTCCGTAACTTTATTCAGTTTCCGGTAGTCTACGCAGAACCGGAACGAACCATCCTTTTTCCTGATCATTACGATCGGCGAAGCCCACGGACTGTTGGACTTCTCGATAACTCCTTCTCTTAGCATGTCCTCCAATTCGCTGTCTATATGCCGCTGAACCGCAGGAGATACTGGATAGTACCTCTGCTTAATTGGTTCAGACGACGTCCTAATCCTGTGCTCTACCAGATGAGTGCACCCAATGCCTTCCGGCATATCCCGGAATGCCCCCTCCACGAGGGTCGTTAGCTGCCTTTCCTGGTCTTCCTCCAACTCTGCTCTTTCCATTATTGCGGACACCGAAGGGGGAGATTGCTTATGGAAGCTCCATTCGCCGGAGCCCATATCTAATACAATCCCCGCTCGGCTCAGAAAGTCCGCCCCCAAAATCAGAGTTTGGGGCAGAGTGGGTATGACCAAGCAGTCTAACATGAGGGCTTCTCCTCGCACCTCAAATGGTAGGCACAATGTCCCCGCTACTCCTACTCCTGCACCATTCGCTAAAAAGACCCTACTCGTATCTCCCTGCGCTAAGCTAAGTCCTAACTTTTTCAACACATCCCATCCGTCCCTACAAACGATCGTGCGCGATGACCCGGAATCTAAAAGCCCTAACATCCTAACCCCATAAACGCTAACTCCTAAAAACGGGCGCACGTCGTTATCCTGTCTCTCGAACGTGAAACCTAAATGAACCCCTAACGACTGGTCGCCAGCAGGCAACCTCCCTACTCTTGACGACGCTCCTGCCCTGCTGATGCAGGAGGTCGTTGCCCTTTTCCCGAGCACTTTCGGCAATCCCTAAGGATTACGCCGGGCTGCCCGCACCCGTAACACCTTCTCGGCATGGAACATGTGTTCGACATGTGCCCTTCCTTGTTGCAATTGAAGCAACGTATTCTTCGTACTGGTGGTGGGTCCCTCTGCACCACTGGTTGCAGACTTCTCGGCGCTGCTGTTGGCGGCATATTCCTCCGCGTAACTGGCGTTGGATCTCTGCGGATGGCTGGTGAATGGTCCCGATGGACCGACGCTGGTGATCTCCTATGGACGGGTGGTGGTGGCTCTCTCCGTACTGATGGTGGCGGGTTCCTCATCGTCGCCAGCTTCGGCTCTTCAGTAGCCACATATGCCAGGTCTGGTTCCAACAAGTTCCTGGATCTTGCTGTTGGAGGTGGTGCAAACGTCTCTACGTTCGCTCGCACCATCTCCAACTTTCTCCCGAGACCTACCAGGTCTTCTATAGTTTTTGGTTCTGCCAGACCCAGCTGGGTCTGGTAGAACGGCGCCAGGTTCCTCTGAAGGATACCCAGCTTCCTTCGCTCCGAAAGGGGTTCTGTGAGGCGACCGAACATGTTGCTCATGATCGCCACATAGACCCCAATGGACTCCTCCTTCCCTTGGGTACGCCGCCTAATCTCCTCTAAAAGCAAATCGTCGTAATTGGGAGGGAGGAACTCCAACTTGAGCTCCCTCACCAACTCCGACCACGACCCTACCGACCTCCTAATCGCCCTAAACCAAAGAAGCGCCTTCCCACTAAATAAGTCTACCGCAGCCCTAAACAACGCTGCTTCGCTGACTCCTCTGGCCTCTCTCAACTCTTCTACTCGCTCTAAGAAGGAGTTGACAGAAGCCCCGCATCGCTCTCCGGAGAAACTTAGTCCCCACTTGGACAAGTTCTCCACTTTCTCCGCCACCACCTGAACCGTCCTTGCTGCTTCTGTTGTTGTTGCTGTTGGTGTTGAGGGAGTTAGTGTGGTGGTCTGCTCTCCACCCCCACTAGTCCTCAACTGCTTCTCCTTTTCCTCCTCCTCTTCCATGGCTTCATCACCCTCCAGGGTGGCCAAGAGGATCACCAGCTCCGTCTTGAGCTGCTTCTTCTCCAGCTCGTCCTCCTCAGTGGCGGGTTGCGACCTCCCCAACCGCGTCATCGCCCAGTCGATCTTCGTCGATGCCTTCTTGAACTCTGAAGACCCCCGTTGCGGTGGGGTCTCCAGGAGCGCATCGATCTCCTCAATTTTCCTGGTTACCGCTTCACTGTCCTGAGCGAACTTGAACGGGTACTCGACCGCTTCGAGTGACCCGCGCCGCTCCAACAACCTAGCCGCCCTAAGCGATTTCCTCATTGCTTCAACGGTCCCTGCCGTCAGCCCCCGACATACGACCTCATAGGCCAACTCCTCCTGGGAGAGCCTATTGATCTCCATGTTAAAGAAAGCAAAGTTCAATATCTAACCACCCTATCAATAAGAGGAAATTCAACCGGAGTGATGAGACTCCAAAAGAAAAACAATTCGAAAGAAATTCAAAAGAGAGGAACCAATTCAACCCTGAACCAAAGGTGAAAACACCAGCTCAAACGAAAAACGAGAGGGCACTTCGCCCAAAACCTTTCCAAAAGCCGAAATAAAACAAGTCAAAAAAAAGAAAATCGCACAAGAAAACCCCAAAAAAAAGCGACAGAATCTATACCGTAGTAAAGGAAAAAACTGTAGGTAAAAAAAAAACAAACCCGTCAACCAGAAATAAAAGAAAATGAATGTAAATATATTTAAAAAAAACCAAACCCGTAAATGAAAATAAATATAAATAAATTTATAGAAAAAGCCAACAAAATAAATTTGAAATAAAGGAAATATTTACAAAACTATATACTATATACAACAAAAAAAATTAATGAAATTGTTGGTATATATTATGTATTATATATATATATATATGTATAAATATAAAAGAAATAAAACACCGGCGGAAGGAAGGATGGTTCTTTATTTATTGTTATAAAAAAAATTCCTTCCAACCGTCAAAAAAAAACTTATTCTAAAAACTAAAATACCCAAAATAAAAATTTTTTTTTTTTTTTTTTTTTTTTTAACTTGTCGGTCCTAAAACTTGCCCGGTCTTAAAACTTGCCCCACGTTGGGCGCCAAAAAATGTCGCGTGCCGCACGACTGGGGGTCGCAAAAGACCTCCCAACCCGACTGCTCAGCTGGGGTGGGTCCCCCAAGACTGGCACAAACAAAATGTTTCAAAAAAACCCAAAAAAACAAACTTCCCAAAGCAAATGGGCGCCACGTCGTCTTTCGACGGGGACGACGAAACCCTGGGGCGCTTATACGCCAACAACAAATCTGCAAAACCCCCTTCCGACAACCTTCCCGAACGTCAGAGAACGCGTTATCAAAAGTGTTGGGGAAACCGATTTTTCGGCCTTGGTTCTATGAACCTTGGCCCGCACGTCGATTCCAAAGAATCGCCCCTTGACCCAGCAAAAGGCTTGGGCTCGGTGGCCAACTGTCCCCGAACCAACACACAAAGAAAGAACACACAATTCCAACAAACAGAGTGGACGGCACCGGGTGACCCCGAATCCACCGCCAACTCTTCGCGAGGTACCCTTTTGGTACCGAAACGGGATAGGGGCGCGTACCGCGAAGCAGCCCTTTTGCTGCGAACCAACTGTTTTTTTTTCCGAAACGGTACGGGAGCTGATGCGCCCACTGTACCGTTCTGTACGCTACGCCACTATATAAAACACAAGCACCTAACGGGCACTTTGAACGGGTTCCGTCTAGGAGTCCCGCAATCCAAAAAAACTTTTAAAATTATTCTCACTTCAGCCCCTTATGGGGACTGCCAAAACCCAATACCAAAATTAGCAATTAAATTTCGCCAACAGCCCCTTATGGGGACTGCCAAAAAAAAATCTATACAAAATGTAAATATATATAACTTCCCCACTAGGGGGTACTTATCCGTTTGTTTTTTGTTCCCTCTGTCGTCTCCCCCGCTGTTCCTCCGGGTGTCTCTCCCCTTTCTTCCTCGTCCTCGTCTCGATTCAATTCTTGTTGTGTTGTCTTGTATGTCCTTAAGTTATTTTCCCGTGTCTTTTCGTTCTTCTTCACTTGTTATTTTTTTGTTCCACTATGGTTGACCGTGCAACCTTTCTTTTTGATTTTTTTTCCTTTTTTTTTTCCGCACAACTATGGGACAGCACGTCCCTTATTCGCGATCGCCAAAAAAGAATTGACTTCCAAAGTCAGTTTCCCGCTTAGAATTCCTCAGTCTGCAAAAGCTCTTCTTTTGCAGGCGGAGAAATTGTAAGTCACACTCACACACATATACCATTCACTCTGATGATTGCGCGCATACAACCTTTGTTGCATTACGCACTCTCACCTTCCAATCACTCAATCTGCCAAATCTGCATCACTCACCCACGCATGCATACGCTGCGACGGAGCCGGCAGCAGATCGTCGCTGGGACTTTCTCCTCTTTTTTTCTCTTTATTATTCTCCTTTTTTCCTGTATGGAGATTCTCATAGACACTCGAATAGCGGCTATGGCTCGCGATCATACCGCCCGTTGACCAGCCTTCCATGGCACGGGTGTATGGTTGTTGTTGTGCCGACTCCGTGCATTATGTATGCAGACGGCTGACCTTGGCTGCCAATGCAAAGGGAATCACATCCAGTACATTGACAGCCTCCCTCGCCGCCCCCTCTCTCGCTCACATTCACTCAACGTCGATCGTGGTTGCTAATGCAAAGGGAATCACCTCCAGAGCATTAGCAACCTCCCACGCCGCATCTCTCTCACCCTTTCATCGTTCGGTGCATTGACTTTGGAAGTCAATTTTCTGGCGATCAGCTGTTCTTTCTTTTTTTTTCTCTGTACAGCCCCAAAGATATGTAAGGCGTTTGATTGCATTTCGTCTGCCTGCTTGTAATAATTTATATGTTCTTTAATTGTCTTTTATGTTATTGCATCTGCAATGGTTCGTTTATATATTATTGTAATAGTGATGTTGATGGTTTGATTTGTTATATTATTATTGTTATAATGATATTGATGGTATTATCGTTTGGTTTGCTGTACTATTATTATTCGTAATGTTTTTATGTTTTTCTCGATGTTTATATGCAGGTCTTTTTGTCGTTGTTTGTATGTATGCTTGTTAAGTCTCTTGTTGTACATACCTACATATCTTTGGGGCATTGTGCGACGGCGACTTCGGAAGAAATGGGAGGTTCCGGGGATGTTTTCATTGACCCGATTAATTACTTATTGGTACACTTTGGTACTCGGATAAGTATCCCCTGTTTCCGCGAACCCTATCGTCGCATCAGCTCCCGCTCAGATATACCAACAGGGGTAACGCTTGTGGCGGGGGATTGGGGGTTTCCCTTTACCTCTTCTTGGGGATGGGGTTAAGGTCGACAGGACAAATAGGTTTTTTTTTGTAGCGTGCAATTTGCACGCGACAAAGGATAAATGCGACACTGAAAGGATGCTACTTGTATGACGAAAACCATAAGCGTGTCAAATGTGACCGTTTCACTCATCTATCGGTAAGTAGAGATGGGAGCTGGTGAACAGTCGGAAGATTGTTGAAGCATGCTTGGCTCATTTTAAAAAGTTTAAGTGTCGAAACGGGCATATTTGTGGTGTGGAAGGCTGCAGAGGTATGCATCATCCTCTTCTTCATGGAGACTGAGAACAAATTGTTCAAGATAAAGTGAATGCCGGCGAATGTGGTGAATGTGGGCCCCGTGGCGTAGTGTGTAGGTGCGTCGACTCAGTCGTTCACAGACCTCCGCGGTGTAAAGACGTATTTCGGCTTCGCCAAGAAATTCAAAACACAAAGTGTAGTGAGTGAAATACGAAAAAAGACAGTGACTTTCATAAGTAAGCAGTGGCCTGTGTGGTAGATCCACTGCTTGTGATCCCCCAGTTAGCGGGTTCGATACCCAGAATCTAATAAAAATTATTTTTTTCATCAACTAAAGAATAAAAAACACATACTAAGTACAAAGTGAGTGTGAGTGAGAGGATGGAGCCGAACGAACGGCGTCCTAAGAAATCGGATGATGTGGGTGGACCGGTAGCCGGCACAAGGAGGAGGAAAATTCATCCGAAACCTAATATGGTTAAACGGTGAACCACAATGGCTACGTCAGAGGACGAAGCAGCAGTTCCTATCCGAACAACAGCAGGGACAACAACAACACCAACGACAACAACAACAACATCAGCAGTAGCAGGAGTCGCCACCAGATCGGTGGCGAAAATGGCAGAAGAAGACCTGAGTGCCCTCCAATATGAATCGGAGGGCAACGAAGGTCGTTTTTCGTATGGAGGGAGCAACAACTCCTTCCAAGTTTTGGCTTCCTCCGAGTCCGACAACGAGGCTGAGGAGATCGAGGAGATGGAGGAACAAAGGGCGAAGCTCGACGCCCATATAAAGTTCCTCCACGAGAAAGCCACGGCGAGGAAGGCAGCTCAGAAAGCTGCGGAGAAGAGGCAGATGGAAGAGCGGCTGCAACAGCAGCAGGAAAAGCTCCAGCAGCAGCAGACGCAACAGTAACAGAAGCAACAACAACCAAAGCAGCCGTTGAGCGAAACCAAATCGCTCCCAAAAAGACAGCGGAAAGATGAGCTGCCATCCACTTCCTTGGCAGCTCAACGGCTGCAAAAACAACAGCAGCAGCAGAAGCAGCAACAACAACAGCAGCAGCAACAGCAGCAGCACACACAACAACAACAGCAGCAGACACAACAACGACAGCAGCAGCAGACACAACTACAACAGCGAGAGCGATGTCCGCCAATTAACGTCTTCGGACTGGAGACTAAGGACCTAACCACACTGTGACAGTTGGCCACCAAAGCTTCATTTACAATTAGGTATAAAGCGCCCCTAAGGCATTCGGTCCATTGCTCGTCAATGGCTGATTATAAAATTTTAAAAGAGAAGTTAGCGGCGTCGCACGCCGATTTTTACACTTACACCCCTAAAGGGGAAAAAGTGCAGACAATGCTCCTTAAAGGCATAAATCCTTCGGCTGATCCGAATGAGATCCTCGAAGAGCTGCGCCAAGTCGAGAGCGACGAGGTCCGTTTCGTTGGGGTTAAGCCCTTTAACACTGCGGCAGCGAGGAAGAAGGACATTAAGCTTCCCTTCTTCCTGGTTCAGGTTACCCACGGCAACAAAATTGAGAGCCTAAAGAAAATACGGTCTGTAGGCTCTCTCGCTGTAAAGTGGGAAAAATTAAAGAAAACAGACCACATTTTACAATGTGCGAAGTGCAGGATGCGTGGGCATGCCGCGGCGAACTGCAACATGGAGTTCCGCTGCGTCAGATGCACGGTCACCCACAATAAAGGGGAATGTCCTTTAGGGACGGATAAAGTCGAAGACATGGTCCTTCTCAGTTGTGTTCTCTGTGGACAAATTGGACACCCTGCTACCTTTAGAGGCCAATGGCCCGGCTTGCAGCTACCGCTGTTACGTCTGCCATCTCCTACGCCCAAATGGCGTCAGGCAGGGGGCCGACACAACAGACAGTGCCGAAGGCGGTCCCGGTCCCTGTGGCCAGCCAACCTGAGGCAGACCCCTCATTAAAGGATGTAGTGACAACCATCCAGTCGATGCAAGCGCAGATGATCGCTTTGCAAAAACAGATGGTTCAATTACAGACCAGCTTCCCTCAGCAAACGGCCCTAGTAGACTTCATCTATTCGGGCTCACGCGCAGCAAGAACCCTTAAGACCCTAGCAGTGAATGTTAATTCGCTGATTAGGATCGAGCGAAAACTAACTCTGTCTCAATTGTTGCAAACCCATAATCCTGACGTGCTGATGGCTAGCGAAACTAAGCTAAACCAGACGCGCAAACTCAGGTACAAAAACTACCACATAATTAGAAGAGATCGGCCCCAATCCACTCGAGGGTGTGGGGTCGCTCTTTTAATTAAAAAGAATATTAGTCACAGGGTGATATATAGCAATGAGGTGCGGAGGTTTGGTGTGCTGGAGGCTTGTATCGCGCGCATCGCTCTCCAAGGAGGGAAGCGATTGTTCGTGATTGCCGCCTACGCACTGGACGCTCGAAACTCGAACTTCATTTGGGAGCTCGAGGCTCTCTTCACTAGCCTTCGCTTAAACTCGGATTAAAACTATTATATCCTAGCCAGTGATTTGAATGCAAAGCACGGCGAGTGGGGTAACAGTGTTCCGAACGAGAGGGGAAACGCTCTCCTAGAGTGGATGGAACAGAATGGTATTGAGTTCAGGCTTGATTTGCTTGCAACCGATAGATCATCGTTTCCCAGAGGCGGGTCGTATCTGGATGTGATGCTTATAGACAGACGACTTACGTTACTGAACGTGGAACGACACATAAGGAACTGTTTAACCACTGTTGAGTACGACAGTGATTACTGTGGTCTCGCAGCGGTTACTCAGCTCCCGAACGAGCTGGAGGAACTGGAGGAATATGTCCAGTCGTATCCTTATGATTATAATAAGGCACGCTGGCCACGCTTCTCTAGAGCCTTATCCAGGGAACTACGTTCGAGTGCGATCAATCCACCTACGAACAGAAACCTGACGAACGAAGAGGTTGACAGGTACCTCGTACAAATGGACGACATAATAAAACGTACAATAGACAAAACAATTCCGAAGGTAGCACAAACCGATGACGGCGACGTCTATCGGAATGCTACCATCGATGCACTCCACGTGCAAAAGAGTAGACTGTCAAGACTGTCAAGACTCAAGCCCTTGTACAGACGTTTTACAGATCCACAAAACGCTGAAGTACGGTCATTGAAGTCGGAGATCAAAATACTCCAACAACTAATTCGCCAACAGTACAGTCTAGCTGTAAGCTCGCACTGGGGCAATAAGATTCGGGCTGTAAGATCCAACAACCCGGGTATGTTCCCTTCCGAAGAAAAGATCAGAACGACATTCAGACCATACGACTTGACAGAACGACAAATAACGCGAACTTACTGACGTCAATTGGCATCGATCCAGATGGGGCAGTGCTTGACAACGACTTCTTCGTAGTTGAGGATCCCCAGGAGAAGGTGAAAGCAATTGGTGCTGTCTTCCAGGAAGTGTACACGGTCAACGAACCCCGTTGTCCTAACCACGACTTGGAGAACAGAGCCTTGCTGAACCACTTCTATCTCCGGAATGAGATAAATCAATGGCGATCTGAGAACCCTGGTTTCACCAGGTTCAATGACGATTTTCTGGCAAATAATGGCGTCGCCGATGATGAAAACAACTCCATCCTTATCTCGAGAGATGAACTCCAGGGTATCTTCAACTCTTTGCAGAAGAAGAAGTCAGTGGGAATCGATGGTATACCGAATATTGTTCTGCGCCATCTCCCCTCCGAGGCGGTGGATGTATACACAGTCCTGTTTAACAATGCGCTGAATAATGCTTATTACCCAGCCCATTGGAAAACGTCTGTGGTACAACCGATCCCTAAACGGGACAAAGATACTTCAATCCCGACAAATCTCCGGTTGATAAGTCTTCTTCCGTGTATAAGCAAAGTCTTTGAGAAGATTGTCATTAGAACTGTGAAAGAAAGGGTTGAGGAAAAACAAATTATACCGGATAACCAATTCGGCTTTAGGGCGGGGCATGATACCACACATGCCGCGTCCAAATTGGTACCCGACATTCAATGGAATAATAACAAGACCGAATGCACGGGTGCCTGCCTGATAGACATGGAGAAGGCGTTCGACACCGTATGGCTAGAAGGCCTTTTCCTCAAGTTGGTCAGGCTGGGTATCAGTAAACCATTGCTATATATCATCTATGATATGATCACAGGAAGGAGGTTCGTTGTGAAAAATGGCAACGTAACTTCTACCACAATATTCCACATAAAAAATGGGTTGCAACAGGGGGCAGTTGGTTCGCCGATTCTGTTCGCTATATTCACTAGCGATCTTATAGGTTCAATGCCAAACTTAATAGCGTATGCCGATGATCTGATAGCGTACAGATCAGGTCCTAAGGTCGAAGTAATAAATATCTTGTTGCAGCGTGACTTCGATAAGATTCAGCGATTTTGCGACTACTGGAAGTTGAAAATCAACTTCCGGAAGTGTGAAACTATTCTGTTCAGAACGTCGCTGTCCAAGGCCTCGGGGGATACGAAAAGAAACTGGCGCAAGTTCGGCATAGTTGACCCGCAGGGGGAGCCGTTAGCAGTGAAAAGTGTAGTCAGGTACTTAGGCATTTCGTTGGATCAGTATCTATATTTCGATAGACATATAGCTGCTGCTCTGACGAAAGCCAAGAAAGCAGCAACGGTGGCAAGAAGGTTGTTTTATAGCAGCCAACTTGATACTAGGGTGAAGGTAATCTGCTACATGGCCCTCATCCGGCCAGTCATGGCATACGGTTGTCCAGTGTGGTTCAACATGAGTCCTTCCCAGATGGAACAGATGAGGGTGTTCGAGAGGCAGTGTCTTCGGGCCTGCCTCCGTTTGTATCGCACACTCGAATCCGAGTACAAGAAATTCTATCCCAATGAGGTCTTGTACAACGAGGAAAACCTGATCAGGATAGATAATTTTATTATTAAGCTGATTCGAAGGCATGTTGCACGAGCTACTTCAACCAATGGTCTGATCTTTGGGGCTTACTACCCCAATATAATATACAATGAGAAGGTGCGCCTGAACGGCTTTATTCCTCCTGAAGCATTCCTCTATTTGGATGAGAAAGGCCCGATCCAGGATATGGAAGGATGTCCTATTATCTTCCATGTCGTACGCCGAACAGTGGACAGGCGACTCCAATACGAGCCGGACGTCGCTCGCAGCCACGAAGATCTTCTTCGGTTCAGCAGGGCAATTTCCACGGGACATAAGCCGTTGTGTCTAAAGTGGACCGCAGACACTACTCGTTTGGAAGAACTTTCGAAGGTAGTTCCAATGCAGATTTCTAGCTTATGTGAAGGTTTCGAGCAAAGAAAGAAAAGAAAGCAAAGGATGTGCATACTGTGAGCAAATTAGCACTGCCGTGTAAAACTGTGGATCCGAATCACATAAAACAAAAGTATCAACATTTAAGTGGCGTGCCCCTATCATCATACAAGGATGCGGAATGCAGAATTTTGATCGGACTATTTTTTTTTCTCTTGTACAACCCTGCCGTAAAGGCAGCGACACTGCGACCTAAAAAGATATAATATTATATATTATTTATTGTATCGACGGGTTGGAGTTAATCCAAAAGATTTACCACTTCCCTTAGGAAAGATAGTATATCTTTTGTAGTGGAGTTTTTCAATTCCACTGAAGTCAGGATTACCCTATGGAGAATACATACGTTTCCTTAACCAATGTAGTGCCGAACATTCACATAAAATGTGCTGGGATGTTTCGTCTTCTTCAAGACAAAACCTTTATTCCTTGTTTTGACACAAGTTCATTTTGTTAAGGTGGTAATTCAAGCCGCAGTAGCTAGTAAGAAAACTCGTTAGCTTTCTTATGCTCTCCTTAACTAAGCTAAGGATTTCCTTATAGGAATAGGGTCTGATCAATCGCTTGGATTGCCTGAGGCCTGACCCATTGGTCCAATAATCTAGGCGAAGTTTGTTTTCCCATTCGTGTGTTTGGCTAGGGATTGCAGAGCATCGTGGCAACATTTGACGGATTTGGAGACTATTTGGCTGGACGATAAGCCCTTAAGTGCTGCCTGGCTATCTGAAGAGATTTGTATAATTGCGCCCTTTGTTGCACCATGGTTGGCTGGGCCACGGTGACGGTGAGTAGGACGGCGGCACGCTTGTGATTGCACGGCTTAGATCGTCAGACGGGGCGGTTCTTGTCCTCCCACTCGTACACCACCAGTTTGCAAACAAAAAATCTTGTGCCTATAGCTAGCTAAAAGAGGATTGAAAGAGGTGAAAAGATAAAGAGAGAAAAAAGCCTAATACCCTAACAGACCATGGACAGACAACGACAAGATTGGAAAGAGAAGAGTAAGAAGAGACAGGAAAGAGGAAAAGAAAGGTGTTCAAGGTTTTACCACCAAAAGAGACCGGATGGGAGCTCGCGGAGCTAAGCTAACTATCCTAGACTAAGCCTAAACTAACCTACATAACTTTAAGCTATGCCTAAACTAAACCTAATCTACCTTAAAACTATCTAGCTTACCCTACACGAAACAACACCCTTCCAATGTGGTATGGCGATGCAGGTTCGTCAAGAACCCGAGGGTGCCAGTTGTTGTTGGCACAAGTCCGCCTGCCCAGCCCATCATGTCAATCGATATGACCTTCGCTATCTCCCTTGGCGAAGTATTGTGGGAGATAGCCCCTTAGCGGAGACGTTAGCCACAGCCTAACATTCCACTGTCGACTATTCCGAAGAAGGACGGCCTTCCCTCACCCTACACACCGCAATGGCAAAGAGGACTCTATTCCATTAAATAAAACATGCTCACATTCATCTCAACACTATATAATTCATTTCTATTTTATTACAATTCAAAACTTAACCTAGATTTTATTGAAGTTAATTATTTTAAGTTCCTTTATATTGAATTATATCTTATTGGCAACACCCAATACACTACTCTGAATTTCTTATACTTCTCTTTGATTTAATTTATACGTTATTTCTGAATTACGGACTGTTAAATAAATCAGTTGCTTGTGAAACTCCAAAACGAAACTGTGTGTTTTAATTTTGCCGAACAAAGGTTATGGGCTCAGACCCACGTAAACTATTCAGATCAGTCAAATTAGTTTAACTCTATTTATTATACGAGCATTTTAGTCTATTTCATACGTTAAGAATGAGTTCCTTATATCAAATAGACAAATTAAATGAAGAGAACTATGACGGATGGAAAGTGCAGATGAAAGCTGTTTTAGTTCATACCGAACTGTGGGGTTATGTTTCAGGAGCTATTAACAAACCCGAGGAATCTGCAACTAATACAGCTGAAGTGTCGATATGGGAATGCAAGGACGAAAAGGCGTTATCAACAATTTTACTTAGTGTAAAATCAAAATCACAGTTGATTCATATAAAAAAGGCATCAACATCAAGAGAAGCGTGGAAAAAATTGCAGCAAATTCATCAACCGAGTGGAACTTTTATCATTAAAAATGATGGAAGATGATTCTATGAGTTATCACTTAACTATTTTTTTCAATGTATCCGAAAAATTGATGGATATTATTATAAAAATGGAAGATGAGTTATTAGTTATCATAATGTTGTCTAGTTTACCAAGTTCATATGAAAACTTCATCATAGCCATCGAGTCAAGAGACACACTACCAACAATGAATACTTTGAAAACGAAGCTTTTAGAAGAGGGAAAACAAAGAGAAGAAAATACTAAGGAGACAAATGAATCCGCATTTTTTATACGTCATCAAAATAAAGCTTCACATTCAAAGACTAAAACCAAAGGCAAGTGTTATAATTGCCAAAAGAAAGGGCACTTTGCCTCCGAGTGCCGATCTCCGAAAAACTTAACGAAAAGAAATGTAACGTCATCCTTTGGGATGTTGAATTCCAATACCTATTCCAGAGAACTCAACGAAAGTATGCGGGTGCTTGACAGCGAAGCAACCTATCATATGTGTTGTAACAGAAGTTTGTTTACAAAAATGCTGCCACACGTCGAGATGATTGA
This sequence comes from Myathropa florea, assembly GCA_930367185.1. Classification (NCBI taxonomy): domain Eukaryota; kingdom Metazoa; phylum Arthropoda; class Insecta; order Diptera; family Syrphidae; genus Myathropa; species Myathropa florea. The sequence goes on from OV884004.1 coordinate 47,434,723, forward strand.
GTTAGCAGGCAATAATTTTATTAATTCAACTGGTGTTGGAGTTGTAAAAATTGGCGCTAATTATAGTACTATAGAAATGATAAATGTTTTATATGTACCTCAATTAAAACCCAATTATTTATCAGTGAACAAAGCAGTTGCAAATAACCAATGTGTTCAATTTAAGGAGAACGATGCTAAAATTTGTGACAGCCTTAAGAATTTAGTATTGCGTGCAACTAAAATTGATGATTTGTTTGTGTATGAGAACAAAAATGCTTTGTGCTGCATGAAAACCAAATATGATGATGTGTTATTGTGGCACGCACGTTTAGGTCACTTAAATATAAAAGCAATTCATAAATTGCAAATGTCCCAAATACAATGGATTGTGAGGTCTGTTTCAAGGGAAAAATCTGCAGCCACTTTTTCCAACAAATAAGGATATAGGCTCCAAAGGTCTACTAGAAATCGTTCATTCCGACGTATGTGGGCCAATGAAAGTAAAGTCACTGGGAGGCGCAAAGTACTTCGCGTTATTCAAATATGGTGTATCTGAGCGAGCAAATAGAACGTTGGTCAAGATGGCCAGATGCATGTTGATGAGTTCTAAGCTGCCAGAAACACCATGGGTTGAGGCGGTCAACACAGCCGTGTATATCCGAAATCGATCACACACTAAGCTCCTTAAAAATCAAACTCCTCATGAAGTAGGGCATTTAAAAGTATTCGGGTCCAAGGCCATAATGTTGGATAAACGACCAGGGAAATCTAAGTTTAATGCAAGAGGAATAGAATGCATGATGGTCGGATAATCTAAGGAATCAAAAGCATATAGGTTGTATGAACCTCTTTTTGTTTTGCATTTTTTTGTTTTTATTGTTATTCACGATATCTTAAATACTAGGGACAAAAATGCTTAAACTAGTTTTTAATGTTAACAGATATTTGAACTATAACCTACTGGCCCTTTACATGCACTCTAAGCTAATCTAAGACTAATCTTAATGTCTTTCGACTTAATCTAACCGAATTACTTATTTTAACTAAAACAGTATTCATTTATTATATACATAACTATTCATTACTAAGAAAATATTCTGAAAAAAACTTTGTGGCTGTACGTTTTTCTTAAAAACACTTAACACTAACTTACATACTACTTTAACTAACCTAACCCCACAACATCAGCAGCACAAATTATTGTACCATACTATTTTTTTTTTTATACTTTTCATACAAGTTTTTTTTATATAAAACTATAAAACTTACAACTACACCTATACTACACTTAACCTAGTATGTAAGTCGGCCATTGCGTGCGTCCTGGGACAAGCGCCCGATCTACCGCAAGACAGAAGACCGACTTTCCCTTTTTGGGAATATAACTACCCCGGGTCTATAACCACAGGGTTTGACGATGGAGTTCTTCTCCCTAGCCACCAGAATCGTTGATGCTGCTTTTTGACATCGCGGGTTGAGACCGCCCTGCTGAAACGGAGACGCTCCTCAGCGCTCTGTGCGACGTTTCGGTCGTAGTTGAGCCGCCCATCCACAGTCGAGCGGGCGAAGTGGAATATCAGCGGAACCGCTTTTCTATCCCGTATCAGGCCATTTCTATCTAAATAGATGAATACCTCTGGGGGGGACGAAGCCATTGTGCCGTACCCTCTCGTGGTACTGAGGGTTGGGGTAGAATGCCCCAGAAATCAGGTTGTTGGTGAAGCTCATCGCTCTTGCCGTATGCCCTCGAATCAACTTTATCAAGAAATTATCCACTCTTATTATGTTCGCCCTGTTGTATAGGACTTCATTAGAGTAGAATTTTTTGTACTGGGACCATGGAGTTTTATAAAGTCGAAGGCAAGTCCTCTCGAACAACCGAATCTTTTCCATTAAGCGTGCTTCCACGTTGAACCACACGGGACAGTCATAAACGATCATTGGCCGGATAAGAGCCATGTAACAAATTACCTTCACCCTCGCATTGAGTTGGCTGTTATAAAACAGTCTCTTAGTAAGAGCAAAAGCTCCTCGGGCTCTGGCCAGAGCAGCATCAATATATTTGTTAAAATACAAATACTGATCTAGCCAGATCGCCAGGTATTTGACTACATTTCGGTTCGCCAACGGTTGTCCATTTGGCCCAATAACTGAGAACTTGCGCCAATTCCTTTTTTTATCTGCCGAAGCCCTGGACAACGGCGTCCTGAATAGAATGGTTTCTGACTTCTGGTAATTGATAACCAACTTCCAGTTATCACAAAATCTCTGAATCAAATCGAAGTCATGCTGCAGGAATGTGACAATTTCCTCGATTTTTGAACCGGATCTGTATGCAACCAAGTCATCTTCGTACGCAATTGCATGACAAAGTGAACTTACTAGATCATTTGTGAAAATGTTGAATAAGACCGGAGAATTAACAGAACCTTGTTGGAGACAATTTTTTATTTGGAAAATACCAGCATAAATTACGTTGTCAGCTTTGACGACGAACCGTCTGCCTGTAAGCATGTTACACTCACTCTTGAGTTTGTAGAAAAGTCCTTCTAACCATACGGTGTCGAAGGTTTTTTCCAAGTCAATCAGCAAGGCACCCGTGCATTGTTTCCTGCTCTTGTTCCATTGGATATGCGACACCAGTTCCGACGCGGCATTAATAGTGTCATGCCCCGCTTTGAAACCGAATTAATTATCCGGAATTATATGTTTGTCTTCGACCCACACGAGCAGAGCTCTGTTAACTACCTTCTCGAATACCTTGCTGATGTTCGGGAGGAGACTAATTGACCGAAGATTGCCAGGATCAGAAGAATCTTTTCGTCTTTTTGCGATGGGATGAACCATCGCAGTTTTCCAATGGTCTGGATAATGAGCATTATTCAGAACATTGTTAAACAGTACGATGTAGGTGCTTACCACTTCCAGAGAAAGGTGTCGCAGAACAATGTTTGGGATCCCGTCGATCCCAGTTGACTTCTTCTTCTTTAGGGATTCAAAGATCGCTTGGAGCTCTGTCCTCTATATGAAAGGAGGTTACCCTTCGTCACTGGCGATGACATTATCTGCCATATTATCATCATCGAACTGGACAAAGCCAGTATTCCCAGATCGCCAATGATGCAGATCATATCGAAGTCGAGAGTTGCTTGCCCGTATTCGATTCTCCAGGGCGTGATTCGGGCTAATACTCAGATGACACCGTTTTTTTGGTGGTCCGACATAACTGCCACACTTTTTTTTGTTTTGACCGCCTGTTTAGTTGAGCGCGGTCTATTCTTTGTTCACTGTCAATGACACTTCTATTGTTAATTCTTTATTCAAATTGTTAGAAAAAAAAACTTTTTTTTTTGCGCGGTATTTGAACTTGGCCCCTCTGGGCTTACGAGCTCGAGCACTTTTTTTTTATATGTATTTTCATTTTATTTAATCATAATTACTTACATGCTAGACATAAAATACTTAAAACTAGCTTATATTAAAGTGGAAATAATGAAAGATTGGATAATATCTGATCACGAAACAATTAAAATCGATCTACAAACAAACAAATCAAAGCGGAGAGAAGGTTGCATAACATATGTTAAATTTGAAAAAATTACATTCTTAGAAGATTTAAGGCGTCGAAATCTTTCAAGGGTTATTGATACAAATAATATTGTGAACATGTCATTGCAGTTCAAAAAGTGTATTGAAATATGCACTAAAAGTTTCAAGCGATCTTTCCGATTAAAATCTGGTTATTTGGAGTGGTTCAATGAAGAGTTAAGACAACTTAAAGAACAAAAAATAAGTTTATACAATGCAAACTCTATTCTACTTTCATCTGATAGTTGGGAAATATATGCCGAAATTAGACCCCTTTACATTGAGAAAAAAATTGAAGAAAAGTAGGTAACCAGAAAGATATGTGGCGAATTATCAAAAAGTATGTTTTGTCTGATGTGCATCATGAAATTTGTGAAATTGAAGTGAATAATGTTAAAAAAAATAATACTCTAAAAATAGCAAATGAACTTAATGCCCGATACATAATCACTTAAGACGTAGTCAATTGTTGTAGATGTTAATCTTGTGATTCTAGTACTGTCTTTTACTAATTGTTGTAAACCGAACTTGTATAATATGTCCTCATCTATTCAATTTTTATCTAAAGTTGTCACATCTTACGAACACAGCTCATGACATACTTCCAGATCTTTCCAGATCGCGGGCAAACTGACGAACAGCTTATGAACAGCTGACGAAAGACACCACTTGAGAAAGTATGCGTGAAATATATTAGACGAATATAGAAGTATGCGTGTTTCGCTATGGGTGAGGGTATTTTCCACTGGAAAGAGTCCCATCACGTTTAACTGATTTCTGGGCAAAAGGATCAAATGTCCACCATTTTCGTGGGCAAATGTCCAACGATAACGGGAGTTCGTTAAATTCTGTGGAAGTGTGCGTAAAAACAAGGCAGCATGCGTGAGTTTAACGAAAATATTGGAAAATCTGGAAAAATATTGGAAATGGACGGTGATCGGCGAGACGAAAAAAGCTCGAGAGTTGAGTATCTCTTTGTAGCTGATTTCTGATTTCTGATAACTAATTAATCACATATCAGTCATATAAAGATGCGTAACTTTCCTGATGGAAAACCCCTAGCCAATTCAAAAATTTGACAGTTGTTCACGAATCTTCCAATAAATTTGACAGTTATTGACGAATCTTTCAATAAATTTGACGGTTGATGATGAATGCACAAATATTTCCTCATTTTCACTCACACTATGAATGAATGGTTGCCCATGGTAACTTCGCAAATTCATAAATTGCCCGCAATAAAGTCACTAATTCGTGAATTTGACGGCTATCGGAAAATATTTTAAGGACTCTGCTCACAGGCTTTAGTAACTAAAGCTGATTTGTATCATAATTTATATTTAATAAACGTAATTCAAATATTATTTCTTTTGAGAATAAGAATTATTTTTAGTTATTAGTAAATGTTTTATGCTTTCAGATTTAAAATTTTATCAAATAAATTGTCAAATCGTCAAATTAAACAATTTTAACTCAAAACAAATATAATTGTTTAATAGAACACGTCATCCTTATGGTACTCTTATTATGGCAAAACGTAACTTTCATTGTATTACTTTTGCAAAAACATGTTTTCTTTTAAATTAAGAAAGAAGAGGTGTATCTGCCGTACAGGCATATTTTTATTTTAATATAATATTTCATATAATAATGGGATTGTAATACAAAGAAATATTGTACTACATTTTTATCACCAATAACATTGACCTAATTTTATTGTTTATAAGGGAACTTAAAGAATGTCCGAAACCTTTTCAAACCGAACTGGTTTCAATATGTATCCATTTTCAAACGTATTCCTCACCAGTTTCCAGTATTGTTTCCAATAAATGTTTCAGACCTTAAATATAAAAAAATAGTGCTTAACGAATACATTTTGTGAACACTAACTTCATTGTTTAGCTCCTCCTACTTTTTGTTTTGAAAATTGCCATGAAAATATTTGAAAAATAAATAACAAACTTATGAGTGTTTAGATGACTCTGGGAATATAGTATATGAATGAAATGTTTTTTGAGGAAAATATGTGGAAAATGGAACTATATGGGATAAAAACGGAACGGCTTCACCGGAAAATCAAATTTGAAGTAAGACTTTCGCCGAATCTACACTATTTTATTCCAATTTGTGGAAAATCAAATACTTTATTTTCGAAGCTCCTGCCTTCTTCCATTCATGTAAACATTGTCCATGCCCATTTCACTACATCAGCTTGGAGGGGAAGTCTATCAGCTGTTCGGCATAGCTCACACGTATTTTCGGTGAATCGTGTCGGTGAAAATGTTATAAAAAAACGCTGTCAGATGAAATTGAGGGCAGAAATCATATAGTAAAGAGATAACTATCATCAGACAGCGTTTTTTATGTGAATTTTCATACCGTGTCTGTGAATCTATGTGATCTGCTCAAATCAGCTGATAACCGTACACATTCAAACAAGTGAGGTGAACTATGCCACTTATTTGAAAAACTGTTCGTTGCTTGAACGTTATTTCAAATTCATGTTTTCAAGACGAAAATAAGTACAGAGGGTGCATTCACATGAGCTTTTGCAATGTTTTTATTTATTACAAAATTAATATCCGTTATTATTTGAATATATTATTGAAAAATTATAAAATAGGTAAATGAAGATTGGTTTAATGGATGTGTATTGTATATACACATATATTGAATCTAACCGATAAGAGTAGAACAGCGCAGGTTTTATTAATGGGATAAAGAATGTAAAAAATGTGCATATATTTAATTGATATTTGAAGTTTTAGATTTCTGTGCCTGTAATTGCGTAGAAAAGTCGCGTATTTTAAAACGGTTGCCTAACCTAAAACGTATTTATTTGATTAAGATTTAGCTACGTCATAGTTAATGAAAACACTTGGTTTTATGTATGGGGTTTAATGTCAACTGATTTATTTGATATATGTTTAACAGGAAGGAACTATTTATATATACTACGTTATGGAATTAAAAAGGGAAATAACAAAGAAAATAGCACAATGGAAATGAATTGCACTTCTTGAAATCTGGAACGCGACTGACAACGGATGCGTTGCATTTTGCAGGGATCTTAACTGTTGCAATGTCTGTGGCGTCATCTATGGTCCTCATACAGGAAGCTTAACTTCTGTTGTTAGAAGTCCCTGTATGAGGACGCCACAGTACATACGTCACTAGTCGTTGAGCGAGGTCGCCACAAAGACAAATTTAATAAGAATATTAATAAGAAATTTTATTAATTGTATTTTTTCGCAAAAAACAATTTAAGCAAATGCTTTTTAATTTTCAGATTTCTTTGAAAATAATAATCCACACGTGAAATAATTAAAGAATTTTATTTTCTTTCAATATATTTCCTATTTCTCGTGAAACTTGATTCATATCAGCATTTTAAACAGATTTCTTTAAACAATACTAATCGTCACATTATTTACATTTGGCAAACATTGCGAAACTTATCCCTGAATGATTTCAGTCGTGGGCAAATCCACGAATTTTCCTCTCTTTTCGTGGTGTATCCATGAATTTTTTCTCTTAAATTCACGAACTTCATGGTGGAATCCATAAGTTTTGTGATAGTATGCGTAAATCCCAAGCAAAAACACATTTCGCTTAAAATTCCGGGGATAAACGTCACAAATTGTACCACGGACAAGGGGTAATTCTGGGCGAAGTTGGATATCTCTTTACTATATGATTCTGATTGATGGCAGAAATCATATAGTAAAGAGATATCCAACTTCTACCTCTCTTGCCCCTTGATTTCATCAGACAGCGTTTTTTATGCAATTTTTCATACCGTTACTGTGAATCCATGTGATCTGCTCAAATCAGCTGATAACCATACACATTCAAACAAATGAGGTGAACTACGCCACTTATTTGAAAAATTGTTCGTTGCTTGAACGTTATTTCAAATTCATGTTTTCAACACGAAAATAAGTCCAGAGGGTGCATTCACATGAGCTATTGCAATGTTTTTATTTATTGCAAACTGAATATCCGTTATTATTTGAATATATTATTTTAAAATTATGAAATAGGTAAATGAAGAGAGGTTAAATGGACGTGTATTGTATATACACACATATTGAATTTAACCGATAATAGTAGAACAACTCAGGTTATATAAATGGGATAAAGAGTGTAAGAAATATGAATATATTTTATTGATATTTGAAGTTTTAGATTTCTGTGCCTGTAATTGCGTAGAAAAGTCGCGTATTTTGAAACGGTTTGCCTAACCTAAAAGATATTCATTTGATTAATACAAATTTAATAAGAATATTAATGCTTTTTGATTTTCAGATTTCTTTGAAAGTAATAATTCCCACGTGAAATAATTAAAGAATTTTATTTTCTTGCATTATATTTCCAATTTATCATGAAACTTGATTCATATCAACATTTGAAACAGATTTCCTTAAACAATACTAATCGTCACATTATTTACATTTGGCAAACATTGCGAAACTTATCCCTGAATGATTTCAATCGTGGGCAAATCCACGAATTTTCCGCTCTTTTCGTGGTGTATTCATAAATTTCCGCTCTCTTCGTGGTGTACCCATGAATTTTTTCTCTTAAATCCACGAATTTCGTGGTGGAATCCATAAATTTTGTGATAGTATGCGTAAATCCCAAGCAAAAACACAGTTTTGCTTAAAATTCCGGGGATAAACATCACAGATTGTACCACGGACAAGGGGTAATTCTGGGCGAAGTTGGATATCTCTTTACTATATGATTTCTGGTGGAATCCATAAGTTTTGTGATAGTATGCGTAAATCCCAAGCAAAAGCACAGTTTCGCTTAAAATTCCGGGGATAAACGTCACAAATTGTACCACGGACAAGGGGTAATTCTGGGCGAAGTTGGATATCTCTTTACTATATGATTCTGATTGATGGGCAAGAGAAGTAGGAGTTGGATATCTATATGTGATTGATTTGTGTAATTAATCCAATTAAGACTCTTGAAGGTATTATTAAAGAAACTTAATTCTAAGATACATAAAGGAAAGTGGCGAGTGTGAGTCTAACCGAAATGAATTCATTTAACATTGGAGAACACAAGATAGGATCTGTAAATGATCCGGTGTTTATAATAGCGGAAATAGGCCAAAATCATCAAGGCGATTTAAAAGTCGCAAAATGTTTGATTGATGAGGCAAAGGTGATATTTTACTGAATTTTATTTTCTGTATGAATAAAAAAATTATAATTTATTTTTTAGAGGATTGGATGCAATTGCGTTAAACTACAAAAGTCTTTCTTGCCTGCAAGGTTCACAAAGTCTGCACTAGAAAGATCTTATATCGGAGATCAGTCTTGGGGAACAACGTACGGCGAGCACAAAAAATATTTAGAATTTTCGATAGATCAGTACAAAATTTTGCAGAATTACTGTGAACAAACGGGCATAATTTTTTCGGCTTCGGCCATGGATGAGGTAAAAATCAGCCCTATTATTATTACTAATTAATTATTAATTCATCATTTAAAATTAACGATTGATAAATTTGGAACCATTTTGAACGGTTTGAACTTTCGTCATTTTCCATGGTTGGAATAATGGGTATTTTATCGACTTTAAGCAGACCGGTGTATCCCATTTGTTAAGTATTGATAAGTGAGGATGGGTATTTCTGGTGTTTGGATCTTCGCAGAAGTTTTTTGTGACCGTTTGAATAAGCTAGTTGTTACAGGAGTTGATTTTAAGAAGAATATAGGCGGTGAAGTATTCGTGTTATTGAAGGAAGCCCGGATTCTGTTAGAATATTTTTGTTCGGTGTTCGGAATGTTCTCAAGACTGTTCTTACTGCTCTGTGGTAGGAAGGAGTTATTAACTTCAATGGCGCATTGGAGCACTTGCTGTTAATGGTGAGTCCGTTATCAATTTTAGAAAGCAACACTAATTTGATAACATTAATAAAGAATTAACATTGCAAGAACTGCTTATAGGCTAGGTACCTTATCATATTCACCCATGGTCTGCATCGAGTGAAGTTAATTTGAAATCAAATTTCCATTTCACCCGAAGTGAATCTCCATGTTCTGCATTTCGATTGATCTCGAATTTTTTTTTGCCTCGGTTTCGGCAGACAAATGGTTTTTGTTTTGGCTTAGTTTTCGTTTCCACAGGCATTGTTGTTTTGAATACTTTTTCGTGTTTCGAAGTAAAATGGAAGTTCAACAAATAAAATGAAAAGAAGAATCTTCTGGTGTATTTAAGAGTTTTGTTTTTTGTATGCGCATCCATGGATGTTCCTTTATATGAAAAGTTAGCTTCAACATAATTCCAGTCTTTGCACTTAGATAAAATTACAAGATCATTAGCGGAAAAAGAATAGTTAATTCTTCTGTACTTTGCTAATATGCTGCTTATTTTATTAAAGGCTATAAAAAAGAGCATAACGGGAAGTGGAGATCCTTGGGGAATACCGTTTTGGAGGTTAGCGACTGAGGAGAAGTTGTTCTTAACTTTTATTCGGAATTTCCTGTTTTATAAAAATGCTTTTATGAAAGTGATTATTTTAGGGCCGATTTTCTATTCTATCAATTCATTTACTAAAAATTGGATCAAAATTCGATCAAAAACTCTTTGGAAATCGATCGAAAGGTTCGATATGTGATTTTTTTTATGAAAGACCGTAAGCAATATATTCATCAATATATCTGTGGCCACAAACCATAACCGCTTAACTCGAGTTAGTTAATATCACTAAATTTTTTATGTCTGAATCTTTTTTTAAACAGAATTTATTTCTAAAAACCTAGAAGCCTAAGTAGTAGATAGTAGTAGTGCTTATTTGAAACTTTGACGTCCTCTCCTGAAAAGTAGACTAAGGCGGTTATGACTTGTGGCCACAGATATAAGAGTGCATCTATCGTACCTCTAAGCTATTTGGTTATTGTCCAGAAGGTTATATCTATCTAGGAACCAAGATAGCCTACAGGAAGTAGTTTTTTCAACTACTTCACTTGGACATGGTAGTAGGCATATTGGTCGGTAGATGGATATGTCGGTGATGACTTTATTTGGTTGGGGTACAGGGACCACTGTGACAATTTTCCATGTTTATGGTATAACCCCATGCGTTAAAATTTGGTTTTACAGGCTTAATATACGCTGTTTCCGAAGGGTGGAACTTTTTTTTAACATAATATATGATAGAATATCATATATATATATCATATCATACTCAGGTGTATGGCCTTTGCATGAATTAATGCAGCTTTCAAACTCGATCAGACTGTTTTGTTCCATTTGTTTTGCTAAATTACTAAATCTAACTTGAAGATTGCGAAAAGTTAGTATCATTAGAAGCAGTCGACCATGTGGAAGGGAAACATTCAGCTATTTCTATGGAATTTGATACAATTTGTTGGGAGTGATCTTTTATGGTTTTAATGGAACATGGTAATTACAAACCATTACAGCCAGTAAGAGAATTAATATCAGACCAAAGCTTCTTAGGGGGTGAATTGGGATTAATATTGAAAGTGAATTTCATGTTTTTGCTTCTTTTGTTGCCTACCTGAAAGCTGCATTGGCTTTTTTAAAAACAATTACTTTGGGTTTAGTGGGGTACTTTTTGAATGCTACTTGTTTTGCTTGGCGGAGATTGCCCAACTTATTACTCCGCCAAGGCACAATTCGTTTTTATATGGTATGTTCTTTGTTTGTGGAATAGCTAGATTAGCAGCAAATCGAATGGATTTTTGAATTTGTTGATATTAGCAAGGATGTCCTTGTTGGCCAAAAAGTCAAATATTTTGGATTGAAATAAGGGCTAATTCGCTTTATCTAATTGAAACTTATGTACAACATTGTCATGAATTGTGGTTATTAAATGCTATTTCAGTGAAGGAAAGTGGTCGATTCCATGAAAATCAGATAAAATATTCCACGTTGTGTTTGAAACGAGGGAAGGGGAGGAAAAATGTTAAATCTAAGTGGGTGAAGCTGTTATGAGTGGAAAAATATGTGGGGAGCCATTATTTAAAATTGCAAGTTTGGAGCTAATACAAAAATGTTCAACAGTTTTCCCAAGGCTATTAAGATGAGGGGAGCCCAAATAGGGTTTCAGGCATTGAAGTCGCCTGTTATCAATATTGGTGTGTTAAATCTGTTAACATATTTTCTAAATCATGACTGGTAAAAGCTTGTTTTGGATGAATGTATGTACAGATTATAGTTAATTTGATGTTAAGTTCTGTTTCTACACCAACTGTGGAAATATTTGCTGGAATGTTAATAAACTTGTGTGGAATGGATTTGTGAACAAGTATCCTTCCATGGCGGCGGAGTTGTTATAAAAATGGGATGCATATTGCTTCGGATGATGAGGACTTGAATCGATAGGAACGTGTGTTTCTTAAAGAGCAATCACGGAAGGTTGGAATTTCTTTAACAAGATTTGGAGTTCATGATAATTATTTGAATCCATGTTCTATTGAAGGACTTTTAATGATGATTTTTTGGATATGGGCTTTGTGAGATGTGATGTTGTGTTTATTTTGTGGCTCTGCTTCCCTGATGTTGAATCTACCTGCCTTAATTTTTACAATTAACGCATCTTATTGGGCTTTGGATAAATTCTTCCACTTTGCAGCTTACCCAACCTAATTTTATTTGACTGGGACGTCGTATCTGTTCGAATTTTGTTGTTGGTACCAATTCGTTATTAATATTTTTAAACAGCTTTTTACTTACTTACTTAAGGTGGCGCTACAGTCCGGGGAGGACCTGGGCCTCAACCAACAAGCGTCTCCAGCCAGCTCGATCTTTAGCTAGCTGCCTCTAGTTTCGTACGCACAGTTGGTTGAGGTCCCTTTCCACTTGCGTGCGCCACCTGAGTCGCGGTCTTCCTCTACTGCGCCGTCCCTCGGGGGTGGATTCGAAGACTTTCCGGAAAAAGAAGGAAAAAACATTCTTTCCTAAATTAATTTATGAAATTTCAAAAGTAATAGGAAATTGTGGGATTGCCCAATCCGGCCAAAATTTTGTTGGAGAACAAACCCACACAAATTTCATTTCACCAATTGTCATATTTGAGTTATAACTTGTTTTTTTTTTAGGCGTCGTCCAAGAAAGTGTTTCTTGAATAAAGTGAATTCTATTTTATTTCAAAGGCCTTGTTTTAATTCGTAACTGCGCAACAGATTACGGGCCCAGGCTACAAATAATATATATTTTTTTTTTAATTTTTTTTTTAGTTTATATTAATTGGACTTAAATATATTAATAATTATTATCAACAGCCATGGCGGAGTCCCGATTTCCAATTCAGAAGTTGAGTGGCAACAATTATTTTGTATGGAAGTACAAAATGGAAATGCTGCTTGGGAAAAAAGGACTGTGGGGATGTGTGTCTGAAATTGTTCCGAAGCCAGAGCCAGTGATCCAGAAATGGAACACATGTCGAAGCTCGTGCAACAATTCCTCTCTCTGTAGAGGATAACCAACTGCAGCACATACGAAAGGCAGCAACGTCAAAGGAAGCGTGAGACAATTTGAAAAATTACCACGAAATGAGTACACTCAGCAATAAAGTCCAATTAATGAGGAAAATCTGTAGTTTTCGTGTCGAGGAAGGCGGAAATGTAAAGGCGCATATTTCGGAGATAACAAATCTGTTCGAGCGAATTACGGCGATTGGCGAGGAAATACTTTCAGAACAGTGGAGTGTTGCGATGCTACTCAGTAGCCGCAATAACAGCTCTAGAGACGCGTGCAGATTCAGAAAAGGAACTTACTTTTAACTTAGTGCAATTCAAGCTATTAGAAGAATATAAGCGGCGAGTAAATTCACACATGGAGCAGCGGGAAACAGTGTTAAAGGTATACAAAAGTAGTCAACCATCAGGTTCTGAGTGTTATTTTTGTCATCAGAGAAGACATCTAAAGAAAAGTTGTCGGCAGTACTTACAGTGGAAAACTAAAAAGAAACAGCAAGCTTTTATGTTATCAACATCTTGTCGCGTACAAATATTTCGCACATTATTCCTTTGACTACATTACACACACAACACATTTCAAACACACACACGACGCACCTTGATCTCACCACTGGATCGTGCGTCCCACTCTTTCACATGTGATCGTCGGACCCGGCAGCGGCACGCATCCCGTGTTTGCTTGTGTTCTTGGTTTTGCCTACGGATACAGCGGCATCCCCTAGATCGATGTAACACTTCACGCTTGCCAGTCTTTCGTGGACGTGTGCGTGTATGCTCGCTGATGTATTTGCCTGCTGCTGCCTTCTCCCCTCAATCGCCATGCCACGTCCCGCTGGCCAGTCTCTTATGCAGCGGGTGGGTGTTTGTCCATTGGTGCGTGTGCCGGCTCTGTCGATCAGCTGTTCCGTTGATCGGCTACCAGGGCAAAGGGGATCACGTCCAATGCACTGGCAGCCTCCCTTGGTGCCTCACTCTCTCAGTCCACATTCAAACCTTCGAGCGGTGGTGATGATTTTCTTTTTCGTATTATGTGTGTACGTTTGTATTCACCCCGATCACGAAAGGCTTTTTACTAAAACGACAAAAGGCGTTTTAGGAGGCGAGTCACTTTTAGGCGTTTTAGTATCGGTATCACGAACCTTAATCGACTCGAATTTATGTTCCACATACATTCCACAACTGAGCTGACTGTCAATGTGAAGTTTCAAATTGTTAAATTATGTTGTTTTCACAAATTCAATCGAAATAAACATACTTGCATTGTTTTGTTAGTGTGATATTGGTGTTTATTAATAATATTACTCTGTGGAATCCACGTTTTTAAATAAATATGGGCAGCATTTCTATGGCAATTGATTGTAGTAGTGACGAAGACGTCGATTTCAAAAGTAGATTTTTCATTTCATTTCATATTTTTTAACGGCTCCACCTCTTTCGAGTCACTAACAATGCTCAAAGAGTATAACTTTCTAGAAAAAGCTTCTCAATCTCGCCGTTCGGAGTCGGCTTCAAACTGTAGGTCCCTTCCACTCGTGAGAGAACAATAGCATGCACAACACGAGTGGTTGCTGAAAAGCTAGGTCCAGGTTCACCTCGGACTGTAGCGCCGCCATTATTATTATTATATTATATTATTATGTTGGGTTCTATGGTATTGTGTGATAGTTTTGTTAATTTTCATGGTTTTAGGGTTCGTGTTATGTTTTGTAGGGTAGCGAAGGCGTTGGCGAGATGGTCGAGGTTTCATTTTACCGCGTATGGGGATTGTGGGTCAGGGGAAGATGAACATTATTTTGTAGCGTGCAATTTTGCACGCGACAACCCCACCCTTACCTCCGTAGGGTAGGTAAGTAGGCGTCCTTCGCTTATCTCGCGCTCCTATCACTCGCGACATGGCTTCAAGTCTTTCACGTGCCGCTCGCATCTTCGAGGATATACGTCCACGGGGACACCCTTTTTCGTATGACGAATGGTCCGACATACTTCGGTGCTAACTTAGCCGCATGATAATTTGCTGCGTCCGACAACATGACGTCGCCATACCAACTCGTTTGGTAGGTACTGGACATCCATTCGCCTTAGGTTGTACAGGTTCGAAGTTTTCTGTATTGCTACAGTCAACTACTTACCTATATCCGCCCTCAGCTCTTGGAATCTTCTGCCCGTTTCCGTCATTTCTGCTTGGTACTCGCCAGTACCATTATTCTCTCCCGGGGGTAAATCGCCCGATTCGTTCACGGCGTCTACATCGTGGTTGCCGTCTTCCGCTGCCCTATTATTTTGCCCGTTTCCAAAACTCGTTCCCGACGTCGCCATCTCTCGCCCGAAATTTGCGTAGTATGGGGTAACCTCCAATACATTATGTTGTGCTGTGCGGATACAGCAAGCGACATTAGACAAATGTGTAGCCCACGTCCGGTGGTTCTCCGCTACGTACGCGCGTAACGTTGTTTTAATTATTTGGTTGATCCGCTCAGCCGTATTGGCTTGCTTGGCTTGGGTGGTAATACGCTGTATATCTAATACGGGTGCCATACCCCTAGAACAATTTCTCCAGCTCCGATCCTCGGAACTGTGGCCCGTTGTCATATTATCACCGATGGTACTCCGAATAAGAGGAACACGCCGTCCTCGAGCTGTTTGATAACCGACTTCGCTGTCGCGTTCCTTAGCGCAAACAGTAGTGAAAACTTGGCGAAGTAATCCACTACTGTCAGTATATAGGAGAATCCACTGGAGGACCTCGGAAGCGGTCCTACCATATCTACGCAAATCGTCTGCCAAGGGTCTACAACCCCTTTCCTCTGAACCGTCCAACCAGCAGGTTTGCTGTTCACCGGTTTCACTGCCTGGCATACCCTACAGCTCCTAACATACCGGGTAATATCGGCCCGCATTTTCGGCCAATAATACCGGGTTCCTACCCTAACAAAAGTGGGGGTTAGCCGCAACTTTCTCTATCATTTTTTTGACCCATGGGTCTGAAACTCCTGGCTCTTCGATCCCAGCCGTCACCTCTACGGCCCTGGAGAGCAAATCTGGAACAACGTGTTCCTAACCCTTCCTATACACAATTTCAAAATCAAATTGTTGCAGCTTCACCGCCCATCTAGCTAACCTATCACAAAAGTCCTTCAGATTACTCAACCATACCAGGGAATAGTAATCCGTCACGACCGCAACTTCTCTACCGCCCATAGTACGGCCAAGTACTTCTCCGTCGTGGAATAGTTCTTTTCACACCTATTTAACAACCTGCTCAAGTAACAAATTACTTTATCCCCGTCCTCAAAAGTCTGGCTGAGCACTGCTCCTACACCATAGTCCGAGGCGCCAGTTTGTACTACAAACGGCCGCTCAAAATCCGGGCAGGTGAGGATCGGGGCAGTCACCAGGCATTCCTTTGCCCTGCGGAAACTCCCCTCGCACTCGTCGTTCCAAGAGAATTTGGTGCTCTTTTTGAGTAAATTGGTCAGCGGTTTGACCAGGGTCGCAAAATTGGGTATCAATGTCCTATACCACGGTACCGTACCTAAAAAGCTCCTAACCTCCCTAACATTCTTCGGTGCAGGAATCCTAACCATACTCTGAACTTTTCCTGGGTCAACATGTAAACCTTGACGGTCCACCACGTATCCTAAATACCTTAGCGAGGACATACAGAAGTTACACTTTTCTTACCCTAGTTTAAGGCCGGCTTTGCTTAGTCTTTTGAAGACTTCCGCCAATATCGTGAGATGTTTTTCGAAGTTGTTCGTAACCGCGATGATGGTATCATCGAGGTATATATATATACATGTGGTTCGTCGTTCACAGACTTTCATAGCGAGCACACGTTTTACGTTTTACCTATTGCGAGTTGTAAGACCAGTAAAGTGACAGTAAAAATATTAAAAAGTAATTCAGTGCGGTAGCTCAGAGGAAGCTGTACCAGACTCTGACTTGGGTGGTCTCAAGTTCGATCCCCGGCGGGGACAGAAATTAAAAAGCGGCCTTTTTTTTATTCTTAATAATTAAAATAAAATAAATAGTAGCTGAGTATCAGATGAGTGAGACCAAACGGTTGGCGGTCCCGTCTTCGACCGCAAAAGAAGCATCGGATGACGTTGTGGCAATGTCACGCCACTCGGAACCGGCACCAAGCACTTCAGGCGGGTCAAACAGAAGGAGGAGACTGAAGCCGACCGCCAACGTAGGCAAACGTCCCGCCCTAGTAGACACCGCTGAGAAGCTGACAGAAGTGGTGTGGGGGGAGACGCCATCAGTTGACACCAGCCCAGCTCTTATGCTCAAATGGCATCAGGCAGGAGAACCATGGCACAGCAACAGCCAAGGGTAGCAGAACAGGCCTCAGTGTCTAATGCACCTGAGGCACAAGACCCGGTTATGATCATCTTGCTAAAAATGCAAGAAAGGCAGGACCAGATGTGGCAGTTACTTCAGGAGCACAATAAACGTATTTATTTATTTATTTTTATTTATTTATTTAATTATGATAACAATACTACAAGACAATTCGTCTTTTTGAAGTATGTATAAAATCTAAATTATACAATCATCAAAGTATTTACAGTTATCGTAATGGGTACGACCGCGGCTGAAAATACCTTAAAGATCCTAGCAGTGAATGTAAATTCACTAATTGGGATCGTCCGAAGAGAATGGCTATATAAGTTGCTTGACGATCAAAGTCCTGATGTGTGTCTGGTTAGCGAAACTAAGCTTACCCAGAGACGCAATTTAAGACACAGTAATTACAACATTGCGAGAAGAGACCGACCCAACTCTTTTCAAGGAGGTGGTGTTGCGATCTTCATTCGTAAACAAATTCGATTTAAAGCCGTGTACAGTAGTGAAGTACGAAGGTTTCAGGGGCTAGAAGCGTGTATTGTGTATATTCCTCTCCGTAGTGGAAAGAAGATATATATGGTAGCGCTTTATGCGCCTGAGGCTACTCAACCCACATTTTTCACAGAGCTCGAAACATTGTTTCGTTGCCTAAGTCTGGAATCGGGGGAGAATTATTATCTCATGGCCGGAGATTTAAACGCCAAACATAGCAATTGGGGAAATCACACACCAAATGCTAAAGGGAACTCGCTATTCAATTGGTGGAGTCAAAACACCGTCGAGTTTCGTCTCGATCTGAAAGCGACAGATAGTCCATCGTACCCCAGAAGCGGCTCCTATCTGGATCTTTTACTGTTCGACGAACGTATACAACTCACAGATGTGGACTGACGAACGACCAACTGTCTAAACTCGTTTGTTTATGACAGTGATCATTGCGGACTTAGTGCCGAAATTACGATCCCAAACGAAAATGCGGAATTGGAAGAGTTTGTCCAAAAGTACTCGTACAATTACAGTAGGACTCGTTGGACTCGCTTTTCCCGAGATTTGGAAAGAGTACTCTCCTCAAACTCACTCTACCCACTGGCCAATAGGAATCTGACAAACGAGGAGATTGACAGATACCTAAAACAAATGTACGAGACAATCAAACGAACGATGGACAGAACAATACCACGACATCGACCAACGGACAATGTCAAATACAAAAAAGCAGACTGCTTACAAGACTAAAAAACTTGTACAGGCAATTTACTGACAGACAAGACCCTGATTATAGGCTATCGGCCAATTTGCACTGGGGCAATAAGATTCGAGCTATCAAGTCTGATAACCCGAGTATGTTTCCCCAGATTAATAAAATATTTCGGAGGAACGATACCAACGAACTTCCTTGTCTGAAAATCCGTCGGACAACGAACAACGAAAGATTACTTACTTCTGCAGGAATTGATCCAATAGCAGCTGCCGATGATAACGACTTCTTCGTGGTCGAAGATCCTCAGAAGAAGTTAGAGGCTATAGGATCTATTTTCGAGGACGTGTACAAGGTAAATGCTAGCATTCGCCCGAACCACGGCCTGGAGAATAGCGTCCTTGTGCACAACTCCTGCCTTCGAAGTGACATCGAGCACTGGCGATCTGAGAACACGGGTTTCACCCAGTTCAATGATGAAAATCTGGCACACCACGCCATCGCCAGTGAAGGGACCCATCCCCCGTACATATCGAAGGTAGAACTTCAACAGATTTTCGAATCACTGAAAAAGAAGAAATCAGTGGTAATTGATGGAATATCGAACATTGTGGTTCGACATCTCCCTCCAGCAGCGGTTGAAATCTACGCCATCCTGTTCAACAACGCTCTGAATAACGCACATTATCCAGAGCATTGGAAAACAGCAATAGTGCAACCGATCCCCAAAAGGGTATCTGTCATTGTCAGAATGAGAAACAGGGTAGATGTGGAACGCACGCTTCGATCAGCAACAACTGGCGTTTCGATGCATAAGGATTACACGGCGGCTTACAGGGAAAGGAGGAGACAGTTATTAAAAATTAAAACCGAAGTCACAAGAAAAAACAGCAACATAAAAGCTGAATTACGTGGGCAAACACTGAGAGTAGGTGACGACGTGTTTTATTTTGACAGAAACAATAGCATTCAATGTGACAGCGCGAACCGAAAAGCAATACTCCAACAAATGTGCGAAGTGACAGAACGAAACCGACAATGACAGGAGGTGGAGATCAGAATGCTTATGGGGCTGGCACAAGCGGGAATCTCAACAGTGCTTCTCAAACTAATGTAACCATGCTCCAGAATCGTTTTTAATTATAATGCCGTCTGTCATCCTTTAATTAATGCTAAAATAAACCAAAATTGGCAAGAGTTTAAAGAATTTAAAATATTGTCTTATAATATTGCAGGTTTAAGTAATAAATCCCTATTTACAGATTTTTATAATTTTATTAATAGATTTGAATTTATATTTCTATTTGAAACATTTATAACAGAAAATAAGTACAAGCTTTTTGAAAATAAGTTCCTAAACTACGAGTATAAGTGGATATCCGCCACAAGAAGATGTACAAGAGGAAGAGCCAGCGGGGGATGTTATTTTGGTTTTAGGAGAGATCTCGACATTTGCTGTGAGTTTAGAATGTTCGAGCACCTCACATATGTGTGTTTGCGATTGGGCAGTAAGGAGTTTTATATATTCCCAACATACCTAAACTGCAATTATTGGGAACGAGACTTTGAGAATCTTCAAGAAGCAATGTTACATTGTGATGAACAGAACGTGCTTATAATTGGAGATTTGAATGCGCGAGTAGGAGAGTCCTGTGGTGCGGAGAATTATGAAGCCGGGGTAGAACGACGGTCCAAGGATTCATTGTGTAATGAAAGAGGAAGAAGGCTTATAGAGTTCTGCGATTCTTTTGGTTTTCGGATACTGAATGGTACAAGAGCGAGTGATGAATGGGGTGAGTTGACGTTCATTGGAGGTACTAGAACATCAGTTATTGATTACTGTTTGGCAAGGGGAGACTGGAACTACCATGTCACTAATTTGGAAGCGAAGCAAGTCATATACTCTGACCATCTTCCTATCATTGTAACGGTTGGGCGCTCCACGCCGACAAACGAGCAAATAAGGGATATGACGGTGCTCCCAAAAATGGTATGGAACGAGAACAAAGCCGCCCACTATAGATGAGAAATTGCAAGGAAGAAATGTTACGACCGTAGCGGATATGGAGCAAATTATAAAAGAGTCATATCCTCCCTTAAATCCAAACACTCGCAAACAAAATAAAGAACCGTGGTTCGATAAAAATTATCAGAAAGCAAGACGTGCGTCGTTCGCCTGGCTTAAATTATTTCGTGCTTTCAACACAGATATTCTCAAAAAGTCTTATCTTAGAGCGAATCAGAAGTATAAAGATGTTTGCAGACAAAGTAAGCGAAATTACTTTGAAAGAGAGGCGCGCAGACTGGGGTGATGTAACAACGCATCCGAGTTCTGGAAATTAGCAAAGTCACTTAATGGAGGAAGATATGTGATCAACAGAGGTCTTAGCCCTAATATCCTGCTAGATCATTTCAAGAGGTTACTAAACCCATCAGTGAGTGGTGCTAGTTTTCAATATGCTGCGCCAGATATAAGAAACAACATTTTAGATGACCCTATATCTCACCAGGAGCTCACGGCTGCGCTGCTTGAACTGAAAGATAGAAAGGCTGCAGGGTCGGATGGTATACCAACCGAATTTTATAAATATAGTACCAATGGTCTGAAAGACAACCTCATTGGCTTATACAACAACATACTCTATCATGGAATAGTGCCCCAAACGTTTAAAGAAGCTCAGATTTTTTCCATACACAAAAAAGGCGATACATCGGTTCCTGCTAACTATCGGGGAATATCGTTTTTAAATGCATCCTACAAAATTTTTGCAGCAATATTGCAGAGGCGGCTGGACACATGGATAGAGGCCAATAATCTGCTAAGGGAATTCCAGGCGGGTTTTAGGTCTGGCTACTCAACTGTCGACCACATTTTTGTATTGAAAAGCATAGCAGATACATTCATAAGCCGAAATAAAAAACTCTACGCCTTCTTTGTGGACTTCAAAGCGGCCTTCGATTCTGTGAACCGAAATGCCTTATTTTATAAGTATGGGAATGTCATCAAAATTCGGAAGGGTTTTACAAAACCTTTATGAAGATACCAAGGCAGCTGTTTGGAATGGTGAGACGCTATCAGAATGGTTTCAGACGGTATCAGGAGTAAGGCAGGGATGTTCGCTGAGCCCAAGTCTATTTGCCCTCTTTATAGACGATATAGTGGACTTTCTCCCAGGAGGAATAGAAATGGCAGGGACTCTCATTAAAGCCCTTCTGTTCGCAGATGACATTGTTCTGTTGGCAAGCTCACCGGAATCCTTGCAATTGATGATTAACAAATTGTATGAGTACTGCAGCCTATGGAGCCTGGTCGTGAATTTGGATAAATCTAAAATAATGATATTCAAAAAGAGAGGTGGTAGGAAAGTATAGAAATTGTAAATGAATACAGGTATCTTGGAATCCTTTTAACAAGTAGCCTTAGTATGACCAGACATCTGAAGGAGAAACTCACGAAATCTAAAACCGTCATCAATGTAGTGTGGAAAAACTGTTTCAGCAACTCACAGATTAGGCACAGCAGTAAATTCAAAGTATTTGAAGCTGCGTCGGAAGCAGTAATGCTCTACGCGGCGCAAGTATGGGGGTATAAGCCATATGAGGAAGTTGAAAAACTACAACGTTTTTTCATCAAGAAAACATTCCGCCTCCCGCCAAAGACTCCGAATTATATGCTAATGCTGGAAACAGGCCTATCTCCAATATTTATTAAAACACCTAAGTTGCAGGTAAGCTACATACTAAGAGTTATAAACATGTCAGACAACCGTCTTCCAAAGATAATGGCGAGATTCGGAACAAAAAAGCATGGTTCGAAGAATGGCTGGAATTAGCTCGCAGTTGTGGTGTAGAGCTGAATGCGGAAACTATGAACTGGAAGAACTCACTATACCAGCTCATAGCGAGAGTTGATGAAAAGGCCAGAATGAAGTTTGTAGAAGAAGCGACGGAATCACTGCATCGTAGTACGTATAGCCGGCTAAATCACAATCTTGAGGATAAAAACTACTTTAAAGACATCCATAGCATTCTCGAAATATCAACAATGTTTAAACTCCGTGGAGAACTCCTAAAGCTCAATTATATCCCCCATAGAGAGGATCTTCCTATACTCTGTAGTATGTGCAATTTGGAAGACCGAGAAGATACCATGCATTTTCTAGGCAAGTGCCCAATCCTAAGGGAAACAAGGAGAAGTTTCTTTGGAAAAGACTTCTTATCGGAGCAAGAAATGATATCCCTTCTCAACGAAGTTAACGTCTCTAAGCTATATAGATACTGTAAAATTGCATTAAGATATAGAGAGAGTATATTAGCAGGAAACTTCTAAAAATGTTTGTAAATGTACCTAAGTAAATGTAAATAAATGCAATCCTTGTTATTATTAGTTCTATAGTCAATCTGGCAGACGGCAATGCCATGCTAACTGATTTTGTATTATTATCATAATGTTATTATTATTATTACTTTAAATAAATTTAAATCTTAAAAATCTTAAAAATCTAATCCCAAAAGGGGAAAGGACACCTCCAATCCGGCAAATCTCCGGTCTATAAGTCTCCTTCCGAATATCAGCAAGGTATT
The DNA here is from genome assembly GCA_930367185.1 of Myathropa florea. Classification (NCBI taxonomy): domain Eukaryota; kingdom Metazoa; phylum Arthropoda; class Insecta; order Diptera; family Syrphidae; genus Myathropa; species Myathropa florea. The sequence goes on from OV884004.1 coordinate 47,457,889, forward strand.
CGAAAAAGTGATCAATAGAGCCTTGCCCAAGTGGGTTGAGAACAATCATATAGTGCCTGATAATCAGTTCGGTTTCAAGGCGGGACATGATACAATACATGCCGCGTCGAAACTGGTATCCGATATACAATGGAACAAAAACAAAAAACAATGCACGTTTGCTCTGCTGGTTGATTTGGAAAAAGCCTTCGACACCGTTTGGTTAGAAGGACTTTTTTACAAGTTAAACAGATGGGGCATTAATAAACCACTCCTGTTCATGTTGCTCAATATGCTCACCGGCAGAAAGTTCGTTGTCAAAAACGGCAACTTGACTTCTGCTGGCACTTTCATGATCAAAAACGGCCTGCAACAAGGTGCGGTCAATTCGCCGATACTATTCAATATTTACACGGCTGATCTAATAGGATCCTTTCAGCACGCGATAGCGTACGCAGACGATTTGATCGCGTACAGATCAGGGCCCAAAATTTAAGAAATTGTTACATGCCTGCAGTGTGACTACGATGAGATCCAGCGTTCTTGCGATGACTGGAAGTTGAACATCAACTTAGACAAATCGGAAACCATTCTTTTCAGTACACCGTTGAGTAGGGCTTCAGCGGATACTAAAAAGAATTGGCGAAAGTTGTTAGTTGTTGGACAAAACGGACAGCCACTGGCGAATCGAAGTGTAGTCAGACACCTGGGGATCTGGCTAGATCAGTATCTTTATTTTAACAAACATGTAGATGCTGCTCTTGCCGGAGCTCGAGGTGCTTTTGCTCTTACAAAGAGACTGTTTCACAACAGCCAACTCGATGTGAGGGTGAAGGTTATCTGTTACATGGCCCTTATCCGGCCAATGCTTGCCTATGGGTGCCCCGTGTGTTTCAACGTGGGAGCAAGCTTTATGGAAAAGATGAGGGTGTTCGAGAGGGCTTGTCTTAGGACTTGCCTTCGCCTCTATCGAACGCCAGAGTCCCAGTACAAAAAATTCTACTCCAATGCTATACAATATATATAATACAATACTCCAAAACTATACAATAGGGCTAACATGATAAGAGTGGACAATTTTCTGATTAAATTAATCCGTAGGCACATTGCAAGAGCAATGACTTCGACGAATAACCTGATCTTCGGGGCTTACTACCCCAATTATAGATACCACGTGATGGTTCGCCTAAACGGCTTCGTCCCCCCAGAGTCATTCCTACATCTCGATCAGGCAGGTCTGATTCAGGATAGATCAGCGGTACCGTTAATCTTCCACGTAGCCCGCACATCTGTGGATAGGCGACTTAACTACGACCGAGACGTCGCACAGAGCACTGAGGAGCTTCTCAGGTTTAGTAGGTCGGTATCTACCCGCGATATTAAAGATGTAGGCCAGCAGCGCACCAAATTTTGGTGGCTAACAGAAAGAGCTCCCTCCTCGATCCCTTATAATCCGAGGTAATACCAATAGGTCCCAGAGTCGGCCAATGCACTTATCGCCATGGCCGGCGTACACAGTTTAATCTGTGTCCTAGTTATAAGCTAGCCTAAGTCAAAAAAAAAAATTAAAACGAACTATATATTTTTTATATAATTTAAGTTTTAAATGTAAATAGTCGTATGTATACACGTACGTACGAGTTGTATTTATATATATGATGTATATCTATATATAGATATTAATTTGTGGGTGCATGTATGCATACAGTTGATTAAGGATAGGCTAAGATAGGTTAAGATAGTATGTAAATTAGGTTACAATAGTATGTAAGGTAGCATGTAAGACAATAAAAAAAAAAAAAAACCAATGACTTAGGACTTAGATTTAAGGTATTCTTAAGACAGGAAAATTTCAAGGTAACTAAGTTTTTCTTTTCTTATTTTCTTAGTTGCAAGGTATGATTTTTTTAGTAGAACTAAAATATATATATATAAATTAAAAAATATATACATAAAATAAAAAAAACATTAATAATTCATTTGGTGTAGCTTAGAGAGCCCGTATAGGGCCAGTAAGTTAGAATAAGATTATGTTAGTTAAGATAGTTTTAAGCGTTTTTTGTCTAGCATATAAGCCTAGTGAAGTAAATAATAAAAAAAAATGCATTAAAAAAAAAACACATGTGGTTCTAGGTCGCGACCTAGTACCGTGTCGATGAATCGCTGCCACGTTGCAGGTGCATTGTGCAACCCAAAAGGCATCCGCTTGAACACATGGAGCAGCGGGAAACAGTGTTAAAGGTATACAAAAGTAATCAACCAACAGGTTCTGAGTGTTATTTTTGTCATCAGAGAAGACATCTAAGGAAAAGTTGTCGGCAGTACTTACAGTGGAAAACGAAAAAGCACCAGTAAGCTTTTATGTTATCAACATCTGAATATACTTGCAAAATCAATCTTCCTGCATCACTGAAAGAAACTAACGGTTGGATATTGGACTCGGGTTCAACATGTCACATTACCAATGTCAAGGATTTCTTCATAAAGTTCGATCCGGAAGAAAAACAAAAGGTTAGAAGGTAAAGGAACGTGTTGTGTACGATTGCTGAATGGAAAGAATACGGTAAGCACAATCGCTATTAAAAACGTTCTTTATGTTCCAAGTCTGCAAAGCAATCTATTTTCAGTATCTTGTTTGACGGAAAAAAGACTGCTCAATTGTTTTTAAAAGTAACCTGTGCGAAATTTGGAAAGATAACGTTCTGATTGCTATTGCGGATTCATTTTCTCATATGTACAAACTTCGACAACCAGAAAAAGTTTTTTCGGTTATTCAACACGGAGAAAAATGTGTTCATCAGTGGCATCGAATGTTAGGGCACAGAGATGAAGACGTTATCAAATCAATAAAGTCAAACGAACTCGGTACCGGTATTTCCATTTAGCAATGCGCAACTAATGAAACTTGTGAGGTCTGTTTACAAGGAAAATCATCAGACCGAGATCAAACCAATAAAGTGTCCGAGGGAAACCATCGAGCCTATAATGAAGCGTAGTAGTTTGTTAATGGGAACCGTACTAAGTTCCCATAAGTTGTCGAAAAAGTAGGCCCCTAGATGTAGGCGTCGAATAGACGCTAGGGCCGGACAGGAGCAGAGAAGGTGTGAGACGCTTTCCACTTCCTCCTCGTCTAAGCAGGTTCTACAGAAATCATTAAGCGGGACACCTAGTCTACTAGCATGATTTCCTATGAGGCAGTGTCCTGTGATGACACCGACGATTGTACTTATATCCGATCTGTCCAGAGATATTAAATGCTTAGATCTTCTGGGATCTAGCTTAGGCCAGATCATCCTGGAGATGTAACACGTAGTGCCACTCGCCCATCTGCTATCTATTTCACGAGTTGCCTCTAATGAGAGCAACAATTTACAAGTTGTGAGGGGCATACCCAAGTTACTGTATTTGGGAAGTAATGGCTGTGAAGTTGCGAACTTGGCAAATTCATCCGCTTTGCAGTTACCTGGAATGTCTCTGGCCAGGCACCCAGCACAGGCAAATATTGAACTGATCGGCCATCTTGTCTAAAGATGAGCGGCAGTCTATTACAGTCTTAGAGTTTGTAGAGACCAATTCCAGGGCTCTGATGGCTGCCTGGCTGTCCGTGAAAATGCAAATATCACGAGCGGATATTACATTCCATTTGAGCCAGGACAGCGCTTCACTTATCGCCATTATCTCCGCCTGAAACACACTACAGTAGTCGGGTAAGCGAAAGGAGAGACTTATATTTAGTTAATCAGAGAAAACGCCACTACCCACCCCCTCCTGGGTTTTAGACCCATCCGTGAAAAAGTGCAGAGAACCTGCAAAAGGTTTAGGATTATCATTCCAAAAGTCTCTATGTGGTATGTGGTATGGTCCAGAATTCTCGCAGGGAAGTTTAAAGAACTTAGTATGGAGGAGTGGCCAAATGGATTGTTGGTCCACTGGGAAGAGGCTGTAAGACGGATAGCAGTATTCTTTGCTAGTAGTTTGCCGAAAATGTCTATTGGGGATAGGTTCATTATCACGTCCAATGCATCTGAGAGTGTGGTTCTCAGAGCACCTCCTATGCAAATGCATGCTTGACGTTGAACTTTCCTAATGAGATTGTAGTGTATGGCTTTGTCTAGTATTGGCCACCAGACATGCACTCCATACAACAGAATGGGTCTAACGACGGTTGTGTAGATCCAGTGGATCATATGAGGTTGGAGACCCCATTTCTTTCCTAGTGCTCTTTTACAAATGTAGAGAGCCAGCGTCGCCTTGCGGGTCCGCTCCATTACGTTCGGCTTCCAGTTTAGCCTCTTATCTAGGATGATCCCCAGATATTTAGCAGACTCCGAGAAGTTGCAACTGGTGCCGTTAATGGTAGGGGGGTCGATCGAGGGGATACTATATTTTCGTGTGAAGAGGACAATTTCCGTTTTGGAAGCATTAATGCCCAATCCGTTGACTTTGGTCCACGCCGAAAGTTTTGAGAGAGCATGCTGCAAGAGATCCCTTAGCACTGATGGATATTTTCCCGAGACAGCCACAGCAATATAATCCGCATAGGCTATCACCTTGCACCCTTCCTTATCTAACGACAAAAGTAGTTCGTTGATTACGATGTCCCATAGCAGGGGAGATAGAACCCCACCTTGTGGTGTTCCTCTGCTGGCAAGTCTGGTGGCTGTGGTGGAACCCAGCTTCGATATGATAACTCTACTGACGAGCAGTTGGTAAATCAATCTACAGAGTCCCTTATCCACGCCAAGATTTACCAGTGCACTGATGATGGGTAGACATTGTTGAAGGCTCCCTCGATGTCCAGGAAGGCTACCATAGTGAATTCCTTATGGTGAAGGGATTTTTCGATGGAGCATACAAGCGAGTGTAGGGCAGTATCAACTGATTTGCCTTTAGTGTATGCATGTTGAGAGGCTGACAGTCTAGATGGGTCTATATTGCAGCGAAGATGGATATCTATGAGTCTTTCCAACGTTTTGAGTAGGAAGGAAGATAAACTGATAGGTCTGAAATCTTTGGGGCTAACATGAGAGCTACAATCTGCTTTAGGTAGGAAGACAATCTTCACCTGTCTCCAGCCCAAGGGAATGTGGGACAAGCTCAGGCAACATTTGAGGATAGTTTCCATCCATGGAAGAATTAGGTCTAAGTTCAGTTGGAGTTTCGCTGGTATAATATCATCCGGACCAGGGGATTTATACGGTTTGAAGCTGCGAATAGCCCATGCTATTCTACGCTTAGTGGTGAACTTCACGAGGGTACTGATGGGATAACCAGAACCCAAGGCTGAGAGGGGTTGGTCATCAGAGCAGCTGGGGAAGTGAGTATCAAGTAGAATCTGAAGTGATTCTTTACTAGACGTAGTCCATGTGCCGTCCTGCTTCATGTAGTAGCTTGGTATGGCAGGACACGAGGAGAGGATTTTTCTGAGTCTCGAGGTCGCCGAAATATCCTCTATTCTTCCGCAGTACAGCTTCCAGGATTTCCTTTTTGCCGTTTTCATTTTGGATTTGAATAATCTGAGGGATCCTTTATAGGTTTCCCAGTGAAGCTCATCCCTGGAGGATTTAGCTTTGTTGAACTTCCTCCTGCTGGCTTTACAAAGATATTCAATTTCACTATTCCACCAGTGTAGCTTGGAGTTAAACTTCCGTGTCTTGAGTGGGCAGGCCGTGTCCATTGCATCATTAAGGGCAATGGTGAACGAGTTAACTAGCCATTCCAGCTCATTGACATCTGTAGGAGAGGGAAGTGCTCCCGAAAGGGACTTACCTAAGATACCTTTATAGAGAGACCAGTTAGTTGTCCTATAATTCCTGACTGGGGGTTGCTCGGGGGGAAGACCGTTAAGGTCGAATTGGAGATATCTATGGTCCGAGAAGGAATGGATATCAGAAACCCTCTAATTACTAATGTAGTTGGAGAAGTTATTTGAGACAAGGGTAATATCAAGTACCTCCTGTCTGTTTTTGGTAACGAAGGTGGGTACATTTCCTGTATTACATACAACTAAATTCTTACTAAGAATAAAGTCTAACAGAGACTCACCTCTTTTGTTGTCGTTGGAGCTACCCCATAATTGATGGTGTGCATTGGCATCACAACCAATAATGAGGAAAGCGTTTGCTGGAATCCGCCATAGCGACTGTCCTTGTGAGTGTTGTGGGTGGGATGGGTCTATCGTAGGCGAGGTATGGTGAAGTCATCCAACACGTAATCTGATTCAGCTCCAGGCTTACCACCGTGGTATCAGGGACGCTAAGGTTAGAAATGAGGAATGAGTTAATAGAGCTTTTAACCATAATGCAAGATCTAGGTTTACCTGCATCTTTGGTGTAAAGCAGCTTGTAGCCCGCCGTCCTGAGTCCCAGCACCAGACCTATCGCAGTCCAGGGCTCCTGGATCAGGACAATGTCCTCCCCATGTCTGGCTAGTCGGATGAGGAGGTTGGCGGAGGCCGCCTTGGAGTGGTGAAGGTTAATCTGAATCACCCGCAGCATTGCGACTGATTACAGATGCCTCCACCACAGTGTCATTGGCCTCGTCCGAGTCGGAAAACATGAAGTCATCCTTCTCCTGAGGTGGACGATATAAGTTGGCGGTGAAGAACCGCTCAAACTCTGAGTCCGACGAAAGTGTATCATCGTCAATACCCAGGGTATTGAGCGTTGTCGTGAGGACTTCCTCTGATACGTCCGATGGTCTGATGTCTGTAGGGGTAGCACTTGTTTCAGCGGGACAAGTGTCTGCCGATAAGGGGGAGATCTCCGTAATGGGGGCAGATGACGTGCCAGGTACGACTATATCGATCGGGGGATATCTGCCTTAGGGGCAGATACCCTTTCCGAGTCCTTTTTATAAATTTTAATAGGCACCTTGCCGAAACTAATGTAGATCTTGTACTCGTCTGCAGCAAGTTGAGCCAAGGAGTCCTCGTTGATGACGATGACCACCGAACGAGTGTCCAACTTAGGCTCCTCCAGCCTGCCGACTTTCCAGTCACTAGTATTTAGTTTGGGATTGCACATTTTGATTAGGTCCATTATGGACGCAGGGTTCGAAGGTTTGGCCGGAAGGCGGATGCGTGCCCTGGGCCTGCTAGGTATCTCGTCCAACGGCAAGACCTCCAGGCGAGCCCCTGGCCACACCTCGCCCACCATCCCTATAGCCTCTATTAGGAGGTCAATCGACCTTTGGTCCGCACAGGCAAGCAGTTTAACGAGCCCCTGGAACCATCCCCCCGTCTTCACAGATTGGAGCAGGTCCTGGTAGCTCCCTTAAGATAGAGAGAAGGGCAGGGGCCAACTCGGTCTCAATTTTCCTCCACTTATCCGCCGAGATGCTCCCATCTGGATCTGCCTTATCAACCACGCCAACGAGGGTATGGCTCTTTAGGACATCGCTATACTGCTTGTCTTGTCTGGCAGTACCGGTGTTACTTTTAGTTCTCTTGGGGGCCGGGGCCTGCACCGTTTGCTCCTCCATAGACCTGTCGCGTTTGACCGCGTGAGGTACAGAGGTTCCCTTGGCGCATGAGAGTCTATTGATGGCCCACTCATAAGACCCTTTTTGTTTATCGTTCCAGCTGTCTTTAGGGAAGGGCGCCAGCTTGTCAAGGATACGAGTGGCTGCGCGCCGCTCCCTAAAGTTGCTAGTACTAGCATCCGTTGAGGACAGATGGTGTTTCCTCGCCTGCTTTGTTGGAGCCGTACCAGAACCTGTCTTAGTGGTCAGGTTGCTGGCTTTGGATCCTTTAACAGGCGCGGTTTTCCGAATTCGGTCCGTTAAGGTCCTTGCTGGCCTAGCAGCAGCACACGCTTGTTTGCTCGTGCAGGGTTTGTCCCGTGCTAGAGCTAATGGCGAGCCGTCTGGCAGTGGTTTCGCGGAGTCCGTGTTGGACGAGTGGGGGGAAGTTGACCTCACCGATCCAGATGGAGGGCTGGGGTTCGGGAGGGGCGGGGTAGGCTTGCTAGCCTGTTCCCTCACCGGTTCACGACTTGAACCTTCTTCCTCTCTTGGTTTATTATTATTAATGTTTTGTGTGTTTTTTGAATTTGTATTATTTGTAGACATTTAAAATTTGATTACTCCACCGCTTTCTTGCGAAATAAATCAGAAGTTTTTGATAAGATAAAGGAGTACGTAGAAGCCGTTAAAACGAAATTCGGAAGAAGGCCAAAGATTTTTAGATCAAATCGTAGAGGGGAATGTAGCGGATATCAAGTTCAGCAATATTTAAGAGGTCAAGGTACACGAAGCCAATATACTGCTGGGTATTCACCTTAACAAAACGGTGTTGCTGAAAGACGTAACAGATCACGTGTGGAAATGTCCAGGTACATGCTTATTGATGCAGCGTTAAATAAAGAGTTCTGGGCAGAAGCAATTTCAACGGCTACATATGTGCAAAACAGATTAAGAACAAAAGAAATATCCACGACTCTCTTTGAAGTTTGGAATGGAGTTAAACCAGACTTTAAGCATTTCAGAACATTCGGTGAAAAGTGTTACGTTCATGTACCAAAAGAAAAACCAAAAAGTAGGACAACTAGTCAGAGTGCATGGTATTTGTGGGGTACAACCAAAATTCTAAAGTATACAGACTTCTTCTTCTTAGGGCGCTACAGTCCGAGGTGGACCTGGGGCTCACCCAACATGCCTCTCCAGCCAGCACGATCTTTCGCCAGCTGTCTCCAGTTTCGCACACCAAGCCGGCCGAGGTCCCTCTCGACTTGTGTGCGCCACCTTGTTCGTGGACGTCCTCTGTTGCGTTGTCCCACAGGCTCAAAGTCGAAGACTCTTCGGCCCGGATCCAAGTTGTCCGTACGCTCTACATGGCCAAGCCATCTTAGGCGTTAGATCCGTAGACGCCTGGCTAGACTCATGTCGCTGTACAGCCCATACAGTTCGTGGTTGAATCTTCTCCTCCAAATGCCATCAACGCAAACAGGACCAAAGATCGCGCGCAGTACTTTTCTCTCGAAAAGACCAAGACACTGTTCATCCCCTTGGGATGTTGTCCATGCCTCTGCACCGTAAAGCAGGACTGGGATGATCAAGGTCTTATACAAAGTCAACTTGGTCTTCCGAGAGAGGGCTCTACTACTCAATTGCCTTTTGAGCCCATAAAAACAGCGGTTGGCAAGAGTTATCTCTGATCTCGGTACTGATATTGTTTCTACTGTTTACCGCGGAGCCAAGGCAGACGAAGTCCTTCACTACCTCAAAGTTGTAGCTGCCTATGGTGACGTTCTGGCCAAGTCGTCGATGTTGTGCGTCCTTTCTCAATGACAGCATATACTTGGTTTTGCCCTCGTTTACCGCCAGACCCATTTTAGCCACTTCCGATTCAATGCCAGCAAACGCATCATTGACGGCTCACTGTGTTCGCCCAATCACATCAATGTCATCCGCGTAAGCTAGCAGTTGAACGGACTTTTGGAAGATCGTGCCTCTTGTGTTGGTCAGTGAGTTTTGCACGATCTTCTCAAGAACGATGTTAAAGAAGTCACATGACAGCGCGTCGCCTTGTCTAAAACCTTTTTTGACACTAAAGGTCTCGGTGAGTTCGTTACCGACCTTGATGGAGCAACGAGAGTTCTCCATCGTCATCCTGCTCAGTCTGACGAGTTTGGCAGGAATGTCAAAACTAGACATGGTTCTGTATAGCTCGTCTCTATACACGCTGTCATATGTGGCCTTGAAATCGACAAATAGGTGGTGTGTGTCGATCTGCATTTTTTGGGTCTTCTCCAGGATCTGCCGTAGTGTGAAGATTTGATCGATGTTGGACTTCCCGGGCCTGAAACCACACTGATAAGGACCTATCGGTTTGTTCACGAATGGTTTCAGGCGTTCACACAAAACGGCAGAGAAGATTTTGTAGGCGATGTTAAGGAGACTTATCCCTCTATAGTTGGCGCAGTCAAAGGGGTCTCCTTTTTTGTGGATCGGGCAAACGATACTGAGATTCCACTCATCGGGCATGCTTTCCTCCGACCATATCTTACAGATGAGCTGGTGCATGTGCCTTACCAGATCACCTCCAGCTGCTTTAAACATTTCGGCGGGCAGATTATCTGCACCAGCAGCTTTATTAGACTTCAGTCCCGATATCGCTATCTTGACTTCGTCTAGGTTGGGGGGACGGTATTCATCGCCGTTCAACAGTCTGCAGAAATGATTTTTCCAAATTCTCAGTATAGACTGCGAATCTACTACTAGCTGTCCATTCTCGTCCCGGCAAGCTTCTGTCCGAACTTTATATCCATTCGATAAAAGTTTTACCCTTTGGTAAAACTTTCGAACAGCATAACACCTCTCCATCTCCTCGATCGCGCGCTTCTCGTGCTCTTTCTTGTTCTTTCTGAGAAGCCGGTTCTCTTCCCTTCTTCTCTGTTCATAGAGCTCACGAACAGCTCTCGTATTTCGACGCAGCGTTGCCTGGTAGGCTTTTTGCTTTGCTGCATGTGCCTGCCTGCACTCGTTGTCAAACCAGGGTTGTTTCTTTGTTGGCGTTTTAAAACCCAGCACATCAGTAGCGGCTTCTCTGATGGCTCTTTGACAACGTTTCCATTCTTCGTCTATTGTTAGTGCAGGCGACGTCGAACTTTCGGAGAGTTTCAGGGAGACTCGATCGGCAAAGTTCCTGGCAGTCTGTTGCGATTGTAGCTTTCGACGTCAAACCGTGGTTGTCTTTCTCGACTCCGTTGTTCTGTCGATATCCGTGTCCTTACCTTGGCTACAACAAGGAAATGGTCCGAGTCGATGTTGACGCCATGTTATGAATTTATCCTTAATGCGGATTGTTATGAGGCGCTCGCTTATCTACTTAAAGCTGAAGACTCTTTGCCTAAGTCTGCCTCGAACAACAAATCCACATCCAAATAATCGCTGCCTTCGCTCTCTGTAACAACCGCCGTAGTAGATATCGCAGTTTTTCATCCTCTTTTTGCCCGGCCCATCCCATCGCATTTCCTGGATTGCGGTAACGTCTGCTTTATAGCAGTCTAGGGCTTCCGCGAGTTCATCGTCTGCACGTGGTCTGTTCAGGGACCTCACATTCCACGTGCAGAACCGAAAGTCATTGTCCTTATTCCGTTTGCTAGGGTCGTCAACAGTAAATCCGTCCGTATCCGAGGCATATTGTTGCTTCTCAACTCGAAGATTTTTTACGTGGTGAGGAAGTTAACCCCACGCACAACCTCTAACTGGGAGGACAGGTCCATTTGTTTAGCCCCCGGACAAAGGGGTCCGGAGGGATCCGGTGTCGGTGGTCTCTTGCAGGCTGTGAGCGCCGCCGTTGGCCCTAAAAGAAGGGCTCATCCGCCGCCATCTCTATTCTAGGGTCCCGACCTTACCATGGAAAGCAGGTAGCTCCTGCTGACTGGAGTTGTGGATGTCGCCGTTGGCGAATCAGTTGACCTGCTCCTCCGCCGCCATCCTAAAAAGAGTGATGAGCCCTGGTAGACTCACACTCTCCCCTCTCTCGTTTACAGCCGCCCACACGTCCCACGAGGGTTGGTTACCCCATCTTCTGTCGAGGGTACTCGGCTCCCGGATTTCACCACGGGGAGGTGAGAGTAGGAGTTAAAGTATGTAGAAAAAAAAAAAAAAAAAAACTACTCGATGTAGAAAAGAAAAGTATTGCCATAAGTAGGGATGTTCGCTTCTTAAAACCTTCAGTTTCAGAAAAGAAAAGTACTCAAGTCCATAAACATAAAAGTAAAATCTAGGACAAAAAGGATGTTTGTGAAGACAATAACGATTCCATAGAAGTCATCGATAGACGTAAAACTGAACAAAAGAAAACTGCTGAAGCTTATATAAAGTTGTGAAATACGGAAGAAAATAGTTCTAGCAGAGATTTATCAGATTCTCTAGGAAGTGATTGTTTGGGCTTCAGTGATACACACACAAAGGAATCATTACAACTGGATGAAACACCCAAGAAAAGAGTATATAAAAAGAAGAACAAAGGCAAACTTCCAAGAAGATTTATTGATGAAATCAATATGTTAAATCATACTAATGAAAAAGACTCTAAAAGCCTTAAGAAAGCTATGATAAGCAGTAAAAGGCAAAACTGAAAATTGGGTATATAAAAATAGAGGAAATGGAATAGTTACGGCAAAATGAAACATGGGATTTAGTAGGCTTGTCCCCTGACAGAAAAGTTGTTGGTTGCAAAAGAAAATTGGATTCAGGAGGAGAAACGTATATATACAAAGCTCGTTTGGTGGCTCAGGGATTTTCTCAGCGACATGGTTTGGATTACGATGAGGTATTCGCTCCAGCGGTACGTCAGACAACATTAAGAGTTCTTTTAGCATTAGCAGGATATCGGAAAATGCACATACATCATTTTGGTGCTAAAACAGCGTTCCTAAATAGCAACTTACAGGAAACAGTATACATGCAGCAACCACCTGGGTTTACAGTTGAAGGTTAGGAACATCAAGTATGTAAATTAAATAAAAGTATGTATGTATGGTCTAAAGCAGTCGGCTAGGGCTTGGAACCAAAGAGTGCATGAAGTTCTCATACAAAATAATTTTCAGCAAAGTAAAATTGATCAGTGTTTATATATGAAAAGAAAAATGGATATTTGGATTTTCGTTTTAGTATACATATGTAGATGATTTGCTAATAATGAGTAAGAATTTAAATTTAATAAATGATACTGAAGTTAACCTAAAGTCAAAATTCAAAATTAGAAGTCTTGGATCAGTTAAACATTATAAGGGATTTGAAGTTTCTCGTGACTGTGGTGGACGTTTTTCAATAAATCAAACAGCGTACATTAAAAGAGTCATCGAAGATATGAGTTTGCAGGACGCTAAAATTTCAAACATTCCTTTAGATCCATGTTACGGATAGTCAAATAGCGAACCAAGTGTTCTACCAAACAACGAAAGATATCAAAAGTTCATCGGTTGTCTTCTTTACATTTCTGTTAACTCTCACCCCGACGTTGCTGCTAGTGTTTCGTTGCTTGCCAGCAAAGTAAACCAGCCATCTGAAGAAGATTGGAATGAGCTGAAAAGATTGGTAAAATATCTTGAAGGTACATCTAAGCTTAACTAATTCTGAGTCAAAATTGCCACGAAGCTGGTGTTGTCGAGAACAAGCATGTGTTGCATTGTTATCTTGCGAAGCTGAATACATTGCATTAGCAGAAGCTTGCAAAGAAGCTATTTGGTTAAGAAATCTTCTCATCAATAAAAATGAAGAAATAAAGGAGTCGATTTTAATACTAGAAGGTAACCAAAGTTGCTTGAAAATGATTTCAACTGAAAAATTTAGCAATCGATCAAAGCATATAGACACAAAGTTTCACTTTGGAAAGGATTATATTGGTAAATGGATTGTGAAATGTGAATATTGCCCAAGCGAGGAGATGTTGGCAGAGAAGTGCGGTCTGGTGGAGCATGTTTGAGGAGGAGTGTTGGAGAACAAACACACCGCACTCTAAATAAACAAACCCAAACAGATTTAATTTCAACAATTGTCTTATTTGAATTATAACGAGCTTTTAGTTCTCTCACGTTTTCTACTTGTTTTTTAGGCGTCGTCCAAGAAAGTCGTTCTTGAATAAAGTGAATTCTATTTTATTTCAAAGGCTTTGTTTCAATTCGTTACTGCGCAACAAATTTAAGCTCTTAATAAAGGGCATGAAATATTACACAAGCATATTTATCACTTCAATAAATTAATATGTATTACATTTATAGACAAATTGACAAAAAAAGCGTATGGATATAGTTTGACTAGTAGGCATTGGACAAGCACGTCAACAAATATATAAATTCGGAAAACCAGCTAAAATAATATGTGACAAAAAATTTAACTCAAAAAATATAAAAGAACACTTAAGAAAGGAGGGAATAGAAATGCATATGACAAAGGCCAATTCTCATACAGGAAATTCGGATATAGGAAGATTTCACTCGACTTTACTTGAAACTTTACTTACTAAAAAAGATACAGATATTTCAACCAATAGAAAAATATGTAATGCTATTCAAATATCTAATAATAGACACCACTCGACATTAGGTATAAATCCAAATCAAGCATAGAAAACAAATCAAGAGGCATTAAGACAGAAAATAACTGAAAAAAAAAACAAAATTATATCTACATAAAAAATTTATCTACGGAAAATTACCATGAAAAACGCCTCAGATACAAGAATGAAACTTATAATAGAAAACAAAATTTAAAAAATGTACACCTTATAAATATCAAAAGACCTAATTTTGCAGGTATTAATGATATTTCTAACGAGAGTAGTCGTAGTTCAGGGGTTACTGTAAGTACATTCGATTCGGAAGATAACCGGTATGTAGGAATAAGAGTACAACAAGTTGAGATATGTAGCTAACGATACGAATATTTCATATAATAAACCCTATTGAATTTATTTCGCACGAGTGGTTGCTTTAGAAGCTAGACCCAACTCCATCTCGGAATGTAGCGCCACAATATAAATATATATACATATAAATATGTGGGCGCCGTGGCATGGTGGGTAGGTGCGTCGACTCCTACGCTCGATTTTGTTGGTTCGCTTCCCGAAAAAAAAAACACCAAACATTTTTTCACGGCTCCACCTCTTTCGAGTCACTGACAATGCTCAAAGAGTATAACTGTCTAGAAAAAGCTTCTCAATCTCACCGTTCGGACTCGGCATTAAACTGTAGGTCCCCTCCACTCGTGAGAGAACAATAGCACGCACAACACGAGTGGTTGCTGAGAAGCTAGGCCCAGGTCCACCTCGGACTGTAGCGCCGCCATTATTATTATTATTATTATTACTATTATTATTATTATTATTATTATTATTATTATTATTATTATATATAAATACATTTTAATAACAGTTTGTACCTTCTTAGCTATTTATATATTTACATATTTATATTTATGTATATATTTTTTAGAAGCCGTAAATGCAGTATTGTCAAGAATATCTATTATATTTTTTATATATACTTTCAGGTCTCACTGGAACAACTGTGTTCAATCAATGTACCCTTCATTAAAATTGGCTCTGGAGATGCAAACAACTTCCCCTTACTAAGAAAAGCGGCTCGAATTGATGTTCCTTTGATAATATCAACGGGAATGCAATCATTTAACACAATCAATAAAATTGTAGAAATTATGAAAGAAGCAAATAAACTAAATTTTGCTCTCTTGCACTGTGTGTCATCCTACCCGACAAAAGTCGAGGATTGCAATTTGTTAAGTATACCATTCTTGCAAGAAACTTACCCTGATGTAATAGTTGGCTATTCTGGACATGAAACAGATGTAAAAGTATCGATAGCCGCTGTTTTACTTGGGTCAAAAATTATCGAACGACACATAACACTAGATACGAAGCAAAAAGGGTCTGATCATTCTTGTTCTTTAAATCCTGAAGAATTTGAATTTTTAGTGAGATCAATAAGAAGTTATGAAGCTTCCTTTTTGTCGAAAGAATCAATAAGCTTGAACTTAGTTTTAGAATATTTTGATAACGATAAAGACATACGGAATTCTTTTGGAAATAAACAGGAAAGAAAATTATTTAGATGCGAAATGGCCTGCCATAAGAAATTAGGTAAATCCGTAGTAACCGCAACATGCATTAAAAAGGGACAAATAATTGAATATGGAAACGTTGGTGTAAAAGTATGTGAACCTTCTGGTATGTCCGCTGAGCAACTAGATGACTGCATAGGAAAAATTGCGTTGATTGATCTTGATGAAGATGTACCACTTTATCCATACCACATAGCAATGATTCAATAATAAAATATATTTTTTGAAACTGTTTACATAATTTGTATGGATATGAAAAATAATAAGCATATGAAATTACTTTTGATCTTACTTCTATTTACGGTAATCCAAATGAAATATCGCTCGTATTTCGCAACTCAAGCTGATTTTAATTCACTAGAAAGTTAAACTCTTATTTAAAGATTTAACCTTATCACACCTAATTAAGTGCTATAATTTTAATATAATATTGTATTTCAGCCCGACTCTCAAGTTGTAGTATTTTTCCATTATAAAATAGTATTGAATTTTAACTCAGTTCTTAAATTACTAATTAGTTTGAAGTAAATATAAAAATTTAATATAAATATATTTTTGAAGTTTTATATAAAAAAAGATTATCTATACCAAAAAAAAAAATTCGAGCTCGACAAATGAGCACAGAATAAAGCAGAAATATGTACAGTGAGCGTCGAAAGTGAGTAAACAGCAATTTTTCTAAAGTTCATCCCCTTATTAAAATGTACTCACATAAGTTACAGCAAAGCCTCATACGTCAAATTAAAGCCCCCAAATCATACTATAAAATACACTATATTTTATTTTATGAAACACAAACATAAATTAACAAATTCATTTTATAAGAAAAATGGCTTAAAAACAAGCGTCAAAAGTGAGTAAACAACATGCAACTACTAATTTATCTAAAGTAATTAGTGTTTGCAAAACAACTCTCTAATATTTTGTTTTAGTTTCCATCGAGGTGAGTCTATTGTTGTCCTCGATCTCAAAACATTTTGGAAAAACATCCTGTATCTGTGCTTGACAAGGCTTGGGAATTTTTATTCATTGCAAATAAAATACAAACAAAATTATAGAGAATCGAGTTTGCTAGGCAATATGTACATAAGTCCCCCAGAAATGAAATATGTGTAATTGAATTTTCTAATACATTACATTACATTTTTCAAGAAGAAAAAACCAAAAAATATTTTTTGTTTTGGGTGTATGCTCAAATTTATGAGGTAGTACTAGAGTTGTACCGAATAGTGATTTGGCCGGATACCGGATACCGGTATTAGGCCGGATAGTAAAATATTGGGCGGGCAGATATCTGCCCAAATTAAAAGTATAGTAGTTTGGTGGTTTGGTACTCAGTTAGTACTAGTAAAACCAACTTAAACATGTTTTTTCCTTCTCCTCCACAAGATAGTCATACTATCTACTAGGTGGTCAGGTGCGGACTCTTAGGGTAAAGTCTATGGACGATCCTTATTGAGAAACCGTTTCAAGAAGACATACTGCCTCCACGGGGCGGCCACCAGGCAACGAATGCTGCAGCGAGACTATAGGTCTGGTATCTCAGGCTCGCACAATGAACAAATGGTTCTTGGCGCCAACCTGCGATGCACGACCTTAATTTCTCAACTGTATACATCCGGCCAAAGTATGCGACGGGAGGAGTAAACCTCCTAAAATAATCTCTAATCCAATGGTGGAACAGCATACGCCGAGGGATGCGTGGCTAAGAGAGTGCTTAGTCTCTAGAATGCGAACTCCGAATACCTGGCGACCTTCGGTTTTAATCTAGCCTTTCCTAGGCATTTCGGGCGCTACCTAGGGTGACGTATATTTCCCGAATACTCGTGGGATCATTATTTCCGAATTAAATTTAAAAAAAGATGAGTATGGTGAAGCTCCAAATTCACCAGCGTCTGTTCATGCTGTGGAGCATACAGACGGCAATTTTCGGGACGCTACTGAGCCTCCGACGGCCACTTCACCTTCGGCCATAGTCAACCAGCTCGAAAGCGAGCCAGCTACAGTCTCAGCTGACAAGGGGATCGGAGCCAAATGGGCACAATCCTTGACAGCTACCAGCGCTAGTGTCAGTTCAGAGGAGTCTGACACATCCACGGTCATAGACACTTGCAGTGTAGTCACGGAGAAATCCGGATGTTCTTCCATTGGGAAGAAACTTGACAAGCTGCGTCTAGGACCAGGTGGATTCGTCAAGCTAAACTCAGCTGAAAAGAGGAGATATAACCAAGCTATTCGCAAGGGCGAAACTAGGGGAATGCCCTAGTATATGCGAAATCTCCTCTTGGAAATGAGTTTAAAAGGGTGAGATCAAAGGATCGCACCCCCTCTGAACCGGCAGCCAAAAAGGCAAAAGCCAGACATGCACCTGACGCGGCCACCTTCAGTCAGGTTGCTAGTACTGACAGACTAGGAATCGTCCCAGCTGACATTGATAAACAGCCTCTGTCAACAGAGCAAATGGCTCTAATCCAGGAGGCAGTCATCGACGTGTCGATTGAACTGAGAAACAGGGGCGTGTGGCCACATTTCTCAGGCTCTCAACACAAGTCGGGATGACTAATTTTCATCTGCTCTGACAGTGCTACTGCTGAGTGGATGAAAAGCAATTTCGATTCTATCAAGGCCAAAAGTGGTCTTGATATTGGACTTGTGGAAGAGGGATTTTTTCCCAAATCTCACACACTCGTAGTCCGTGGTTTCTTTCCACAAAGCATTGCCAACGACCAAAGTCTTAGCGACGCTTGAAGCACAAAATGAGGGCCTTCAAGCTTCTTCATTGAAGGCGATGCAAAGGCTGAAAGAAGGTTCGCTCCTTCATCTCGTCTTTGCCATTGACGATGCGTCCATGAAGACCCTGAGCAAACTAAACAACAAGGTTTGCTATAGATTTGGTCAGGTCAAGTTGATCGTCTCCCACAAGAAGGTCAACGCAGATGATTCTCCATCTGCTTCTGCAACAACAACCTCATCTGTAGTTCCCACTTACAGCGCTGCAGGGCATGTAAGTGAGGACAGTACTGCCTCAGCAACTAGGACCGCTGACAGCGAGCCCATTGCTAGCACCAGCGGCCTTAGTGCAGTAGGAAAGTAGGTGACCCGTGTTGTTGCACAAAACAAACAAAAAACCGGTTCAACAACAACGTCATCTGCAGTCCCCTCTTGCAGCGCTGTCGGGCATGCAAGAGAGGTCAGTACTGCCTCAGCAACCGAGACCGTTGACAGCGAGCCAGTTGCTAGCACCAGCGGCCTTGGTGCAGCAGGAAAGACGGTGACTCGTGTTGTTGAACCGAAAAACCGTAATACCGGCAAAAAGCCCGGAGTTCCGAGGAAAACAACCGGCGCCGCAGGGCACGTTACTCGGAAGGAAGAGTCGGAGGAGAATTCCAAAAAAGGTCATCCCCCAACGGCTGCTTGTCGAAAGAAGAAAGGCCCTAAAAAGGCCCAACTGATGCGGCAGGCCAGATCCTCGATGGAGGATCAATGAGCTCCATCAAGGTGCTACAGGCGAACCTGCATCACGCGAAGGGCGCGTCCGCTACCCTTAGCAAGCGGTTCGCCGAAGAAAATATAACCCTTGGTCTTATCCAGGAACCTTGGGTTAGAAGCGGACATGTTAAAGGTCTCCGGAATGGCAAAAGTAAGTTAATCTCTAAGTGTGGAGACCCTGCGCCAAGAGCGGCCTTTTTTTTTTTTTTTTTTTTTATAATTTGCGCGCGCAAAAGGGGTTACGAATACCCTTAAGTGTCCGGAATCAAGACACAGCACGGGCCGAAGGTATAGAGGGAGAAATGGAAAGGAGGTACCTATGCACATTGGTCTTAAATGTCTGTATATTGTAGTGAGTGGGAAATATTAGGCTGGGAAGAGCATTCCATATTCGTGTGGTGCGGCTAAAAAACGACTCTCTAAACTTAACTGTACGTCCGAAAACAGGCTTGAGGGTGAACTGATGAGCATTCCTGGCGAGACGAGTATTGCGGGTGAATTCATGGAGGGGAGGAATGCAATTGGCTAATTCACTTGAGCATCGTTTATATATAGCGATAAAACAATGACAAGGATGAGACATTACGGCGATGTTCGAGCGAGTCTATTGACTTCGCGATATTACTGTCTCCTATAAGTTTTATCGCTCGCTGTTGTATTCTATGAAGTAGGTGCAAGGAGGTCTTAGGAGCACCAGACCAGATATGAGCGTTATACTCAAGCTTGGGGCGAATGAAGGCCTTATAAATTAAAGCCAAATCAGAGGGGGTGAAGTATTTCTTGCATCGCTTAAGGAAACCTAGACATTTCGCAGCATTTTTGGCGACCTCGAATATGTGATCGTTCCAACTAAGTGTTGAGTTGATACACATACCGAGGATGGAAAGTTTTTCGGTTTCTTCGATGCAAGTGCCATTCAGGGATAATGGCTGATTATTTTGGGATCGCTTGAGTGACAGTAGACAGCATTGAGTTTTGGAAGCATTAAATTCCACTCTATTGTTTTTACCCCAATTAAATATGCTGTCAAGGTCGGAATTTAATGTGCTTAACATACGCTGCCGCTCCAATTCTACGGCCGAAGGATAGGGTCGTGAGTCTTGGAACGAATATGAAAAGCTGAGAGTACTGTCATTAGCGAAGGAGTGGATTGGATTAGAAGTAGCAGACAGGAGATCATTTATAAAAATGAGGAAGAGTCGGAGACAAAACAGAGCCTTGGGGAACACCAGCATTAATTTGGTGAATATCAGACTTGAACCCATCCAAAACAACTTGAATTGAACGGTTCGAAAGGTAATTTCTAATCCATTGAAGAAGAGACTCATCGATGCCATAAGCACGCATTTTCGACAAGAGAGCTTGATGCCAAACTCTGTCAAATGCCTTTGAAATATCAAGCACAACGATCTTGTTTTCTCCAGCATTGTGCAAAGATTGGTTCCACTTTTCGGTGAGATATGCCATCAAATCACCAGTGGACCTGTTGCTGCGGAAACCGTACTGCCGGTCATTAAGAAGCTTCCGCCAATCAAGATATTAAGGCCGGTCTCATCAGCAATGATATTAACTTTCTTCCCATTCCTAATTTCAATAACAGAGACCTGGTGGCCCTACTACTGGATGTTCCGACGGAGAGGGGAACACATAACATCGTGTGCGGCTCGGCGTATTTCCCGGATGACAACAGCGTCATACCACCTAAGGACGTCCAGGACCTCATCAGTTACTGCAAATCAGGCAACCTGCACTACATTATCGATTGCGATGCTAACGCGCATCATGAGGTCTGGGGTAGTAGTGACACCAACAGAAGAGGTGAGTGTCTTTTAGAATATCTTATTAGTAGTGAAATAGATATACTAAATAGAGGCTCAAAGCCTACCTTCATAAATGCGATTCGCAAAGAGGTACTTGATCTCACACTTGCAAGTCCATTTATTTCGAATTTTATTGAAAATTGGCATGTGTCAGATGAACCATCTTTGTCAGACCACCAACATATTAGGTTTGACATCCCTGGTCAACTCTCATATGTCTCTAACAGATACGATCCTAAACGCACCGACTGGGGTCGCTATCGAGAACTAGTTCTCTCACAAAAAGGGATGGTTCTCACGTCTATTGAGTCCATAGGGGACCTAGATGAAGCAGCCTTCCAATTAAACAATGTAATGATCAATTCCTATCACGACAGTTGTGTCTCCAAGACCACTTCAAATAATCGTAAAGTGCCTTGGTGGAATGATCATCTGACAAAACTTAGGAGTAGAATCAGAAAACTCTTCAATTCTGCAAAGAAAACGAAGAGGTGGAACGAATATAGGTCCGTTTTCACAGAATACAATTCTGAACTTAGACGATCCAAGCGGGCCACTTGGAGGAAATGCTGCAACATTGCGAACATGCCAGTAGCAGCACGCATCCACAAATCGCTCGCAAACGATCAGGCAAACTGTGTAGGGTTTTTAAAGAAAAGCGACGGTACCTACACGACGGGCAGAGAAGATACACTTAAAACGTTGCTTCAGGTGCACTTCCCAGGCTCGTCCTTTTGCACCTCTCACAACAGACCATAGAGTCTTTGTTAATAGAAGAGTTAAAAGTTTATCTGGAAAAATTTTCAGTACAGATAAGGTTGAATGGGCTGTTGGCACTTTCGATCCTTTCAAAGCTCCCGGTGGTGACGGTTTATTCCCTGCACTATTGCAAAGATCAATAAACCTCATTCTACCGGAACTGACAGCTTTATTTAGAGCCAGCTACAACTGGGGTTACATACCAATCTCCTGGAGAAAGGTCAACGTAATATTCATTCCCAAACCTGGTAACAGACCTAGTGAGCTGCCTAAATCATATAGACCTATAAGTCTAACATCATTTGTACTCAAAACGATGGAGAGACTAATTGATGTTTACATTAGAGAACGATTAGAGTTGTCTAACCCTCTAAACTCGAACCAGTATGCATATAGGAAAGGTAAATCCACCATAGGTGCACTTCATTATCTCGTCAAAAAGATAGAAGGCGCACTTGCTTCCAAAGAAATAGCCCTATGTGCATTCCTCGACATCGAGGGCGCTTTCGATAACACTGGCTACGACTCGATCGCAAGAGCGATCAGTAGCAGAGGTATCGAAGAATCGACTAACAAATGGATCAGAGCCATGTTGGAAAGTCGTTCGATTACATCTTCTTCCGGAGGAGTGTCGGTTTCTGTAACCGCGGCAAAAGGTTGCCCGCAGGGGGGAGTTCTTTCCCCCTTATTATGGTCACTAGTTATCGACAAACCGTTAGTTGATCTTCAAGGATCAGGCTACACCACAATTGGTTATGCTGATGACCTGGCGATTGTTATAAGGGGTAAGCACGACACGACTATTTGCAATATGATGCAAAGTGCGCTACTACAAGTCGTGGAATGGTGCAACGCAGAGGGTTTATCGATCAATCCCTGCAAGACCGTTCTAGTGCCCTTCTCAAGGAGGACTCGTATCAACCTTGAACCCATAATAATCGGCAACACCACACTAGTTTATTCCAGCAAGGTAAAATATCTCGGAGTAATCCTGGACAGACGACTTAACTGGAATTCACATATTAAGTCCGCCATAGAGCGAGCTACCAGAGCACTGTGGGCCAGTAGACGTCTTTACGGTAGGACTTGGGGTCTCTCTCCCAAAATTATTCATTGGTTGTACACAATGATGGCGAGACCCATTATCACATATGCGGCCATCGTATGGTGGCCAAAAACCCTTCAACAGTCATCGGCAAACAAACTTGAAAAACTGCAAAGGGTTGCCTGTCTTGGCATAACAGGTGCCATGCGCACGTGCCCCACAACAGCTCTCGAAGCTATTATCGGGCTGACACCATTACCCATCTTCGTTAGGAAGATAGCTGCCACTTATGCCATTAAACTGCAGCTAGAATATCAATTCAAACCAGGTGACCTAGTGGGTCACCTTAGGATACTCAACTCAATCCCTAATAGAGACATGTTTTGTACAATGCCGGACACTATGGTCAGGCAGAACTGTTTCGGCAGGTTATTTGAAGTTGAAATATTGGACCGGGTAGACTGGTCCAATGGTGTCCCAACACTAGACCCCAGAAGTCTAGTTTGGTACACAGATGGATCGAAAATGGATTCTGGAGTCGGAGCTGGTGTCTGTGGACCCAACACTGGGATCTCTGTACCGATGGGGTCTAGTCCCACTGTGTTCCAAGCCGAAATCCACGCCATTGAGACCTGCGCGAGACATAATCTTGGTAAAGGTATCAAGTGCGCAATTATACAAATCTTTTCTGATAGCCAGGCAGCACTTAAGGCCTTATCGTCCAGTCAAATAGACTCCAAAGCCGTCAAATGTTGCCACGATGCTCTGCAATCCCTAGCCAAACACAACAAAGTGAAACTTGGCTGGGTCCCTGGACACAAAGGGATTGCAGGTAACGAATCAGCAGATGAACTCGCTAGAGCGGGTTCAAGTACTGCGTTCATAGGCCCTGAACCATACTGCAGTGTCAATTGGGCGACGGCTGCAGCGCTGATTAATGAATGGGAAAACAAACTTCGCCTAGATCATTGGACCTATGGGTCAGGTCTCAGGCAATCCAAAAGATTAATCAGACCCTATTCCTACAAGGAAATCCTTAGCTTAGATAAGGAGAGCATAAGAAAGCTAACGGGCTTTCTTACTGGCCACTGCGGCTTGTATTACCACCTTAACAAAATGAACTTGTGTCAAAACACGGAATGTAGGTTCTGTCTTGAAGAAGACGAAACATCTCAGCACATCTTATGTGAATGTCCGGCACTACATTGGTTAAGGAAAAGTATTCTCCACAGGGAAATACTGACTTCAGTGGAATTGAAAAACTCCACTACAAAAGATATACTATCTTTCATAAGGAAAGTGGTAAATCTTTTGGATTAACTCCAGCCCGTCGATACAATAGATCTTTTTAGGTCGCAGTGTCGCAGCCTTTACGGCAGGGTTGTACAAGAGGAAAAAAAAAAAAAAAATCATCGACGCTATGGTTCCCAAGCCCGTAAGTGCTCGAGCCCCTGCAAGTTCTTGCAGGGAAACGCCACCCAGCAACGCTTGTAGGGGCGTCTGCAGTTGCTGGTAAGTCTTGTCGCCTCCTTATAAAAGACAAAGTTACTGGTCATTCGTTTTTAATCGTCAGTGGTGCCGCTATATCGGTCTTAGCTATCAAAGCAAAAGACAATCTTCCTGAAACGCCATATGTCTTGTACGCAGTCAACCACACCAAAATTAACACATACGGAGCAGTCACAATGCAGCTGGACTTAGGATTGCCACGCGTTTTTCGATGGAAATTCATCCGTGCAGCTGTGCCACATTCGATTCTGGGAGCTGATTTTCTCCAACATTTCCGCCTGCTATTAGACATCCACGGACGACGGCTCATAGACCAGATAACCAACATCTCCACTCCGATGGCACTCGGCACAGCAGACTACACAGTTTTGGACTCCATTGACCAAGGTCACAAATACGCTGAACTCCTTCAGCGATACCGCGCAATCACTCTTCCATTTTCATCGGACTGTACAGCCTCACACAACGTTCGTCACCACCTTGAAACGACTGGACCACCACTCTCTTGCCGCGCGAGACCCATCGCTCCCAAGCTGTATGCCCAGGCAAAGATGGAGTTTCGACGCATGCTAGACGCTGGAATTTGCCGTCCATCTCGAAGTCCGTGGGCAAGTCCACTGCATCTAGTGGTGAAGAAAAATGGAGACATTCGGCCATGCGGGGATTACCGTCGTCTCAACTGACTGAGTTGACACTACCCGACCGCTACCCGCTACCCAGGTTGACGGATTTTCAACTTATAATGCCGGGGAGTACCATCTTTTCCAGAATAGACCTCGCTCGCGCATACCACCAAATCCCTATGGTGCCGGAGGACATCCCGAAGATAGCAATAATAACGCCCTTCGGATTATATGAATTCACACGGATGACGTTTAGTTTGCGTAACGCTGCCCAAACCCAACAACGGTTTGTGGATTCAATATTCGGCGATTTGCAGTATACATTCACATACATCGACGATATGCTCATTGCATCCTCGTCTCCGGAAGAGCATTATAGGCACCTGGAAGAGGTTTTCAAACGGCTTCAGGTAAACGGCATCACCGTCAATTTGGAAAAGTGCGAGTTCGGTAAGAAGGAGCTAGTGTTTCTTGGATATCACATCAACAGCGAAGGGATACGACCACCGCAGGCCACCATCAGGGCAATCGTTGACTACCCGCAGCCTACCACCGTAGCTAAACTACGTCGTTTCTTGGGAGCCATCAATTTTTTTCGTTCGTGTCTACCACATGCAGCAGCAGACCAAGCTCCACTCTCTCAAATACTACAGGGCGCCATCAAGAAAGACCGCTCGCCTCTGTCCTGGTCAACAACAACACAAACCGCCTACCAACGTTGCTGTTCTGCCCTAACGGAAGCTGTTTCACTCGCCCACCCGCTGCCAGATGCTGAACTACGACTAATGTGCGACGCATTAAACACCGCAGTTGGGGCTGTGCTTCTCCAAGTTCTCGAAGGAAAAATCGAACCGCTTGGGTACTTCTCAAGATCGTTGACGCCGGGGCAACAAATATACAGCACATTCGACAGGGAACTACTGGCGATTAAGTTGGCCATCCAGCACTTTCGACGCTTCGTTGAAGGTCGAGAATTTGCAATCTTTACCGACCATAAGCCGTTGACTTTCGCTTTTCAAAACGCACCATCAACCGCTGAAACACCACGACGTCAACGACACTTGGCATTCATAGCACAATTCTCGACGGATCTTCGGCACATTAAAGGAGAAGACAACGCAGCCGCCGACGCTCTATCACGGATAGCAGCCATTAATAGCCTTCCAGGACTACACTGCCATCGCAAGGGTGCAGATCAATGACCCACAGCTATGCAGAATCAAATCAGGTAACAACAAACTTACATTCATCCAACTTGTCATTCCAGGCTCAAACACAGTCGTTGTCTGCGAAACATCCACCGGTCGCGCTCGCCCATACATACCACCTTCATTTCGGCGAGCAGCTTTCGCGTCAGTTCATAACCTGAGTCATCCAGGAATACGAGCTTCAAGGAAAACAACTGCAATCCGTTGCTTCTGGCCAAGTATGAACTCAGACATCGCCAAGTGGGTTCGTAGCTGTTCTTCCTGACCGCTACCACCATGCTGAGGTTATAGCTACTTGCTGACATGTATAGATCGAGCAACGCGTTGGCCGGAAGCCATTCCAATTGAAGACATCCAAGCAACCACAGTCGCCGAGGCATTTTTTCAACACTGGGTTTCCAGATTTGGCTGTCCCGCTCGCCTTACTACGGATCAGGGCCGACAGTTCGAGTCAGACTTATTTAAAAGGTTCGCTCAGCTCATCGGATGTAACCGCATTCACACCACCGCATACCACCCGCAAGCAAATGGCATCGTAGAGCGGTGGCATCGAACACTCAAGACATCCCTTGTCACTCATTTGCCCAAGAACTGGCTTCAGGCGCTACCCGCCGTTCTACTTGGACTTCGGGCAATGATCAACGAATCAGGTTCAACGAATCATCGCAACTAGTCTACGGTGCTGAACTTCGACTCCCAGGTGACTTGCTAGCCGATCGTAGCAATACACAGGAGCCAATAGCATTCCTCCAAGGGTTGAGAGAGACTCTCCAGAAGACATCACCAACCTTTTCAAGACTTCAAGCAAAACCCATCTTCATCCCAGGAAACTTGGAGACCGCTTCGCACGTGTATGTGTGCGTCGACAGCACGCAACAACCACTGAAGCCGCCCTACTCTGGCCCATATGCAGTTTTGGATCGTCAGCCGCACGCCTACAAGCTGTCTATGCCATCTAAGGACGCGTATGTGTCCATCCAACGTCTAAAACCGGCCTATCGTCTTGAGGATGAAAGCTTAACAACACAGGGAGCTGCACCAAAAACCATTTCCTTCAACCACGACCTAGATGATATAGTGCGCTCCACACGCTCTGGAAGAAAGAGTAAACCACCGGTACGCTTCGTTGATTCCTAAGGGGGGAGTACTGTGGTGACCCACAACAAACACCATGCACGAACATACCCGCGCAGTTGCAATATTCACCACGCTCGTTATGTCAAAGCATAATAAGCACAACACGTGCACTCCATCTTCCCTTTCTGGATCGAGACGTGGACCCCAGCAGACGCGCTACCGGCAAGCAACATAAGTAGCTCAACAATTTATATATAAATATATATTTGTGTTCACGATCAAATTAAATTACATAATAAAATTGTTTTTAATAAATATATATATGTATATCGTTTACGGAATTACACGTCCGTAACACGATCATCATTCATTTGGTGATGTCGAAAGTCGACTCAATAACGAGGTCGAAGTGGGAAGAACAGCTAGATTATAGCAAACTTCCTCTGTGGAGTGACTGCGAAGCAGCACTCAACAAAAGATACCAGCATATAGCTGCCAAAGAGTCTTCATCGTCACGAGGTAAACTCAATGATAGGCAACCTGTGAACAAAAAAGATCTGAATCGACAGAAGAACCAAAGGTCATCGCTTTCGTGTTCTAACACACAACAACAACAAACCAGAATAAAGTGTTTATTCTGTAAATCCAATGAACACTATATTACAGCATGTCAGTCGTTTACCGCGTTATCGGTAACACAAAGATTTGAGTTTGCGAGAAGTGTCCCGATTTGCATAAACTGCCTTCGTAAAGGACACACAGTTTCCAAATGCAAATTGAGCCGATGCAATCGATCGCATCACACATTATTGCATCAGATTGCGACAACTTTTAATGGAGTTCAAGCTTCGAGCTCCCAAACCATCCATGCCTCTGCTGAAACCGACCAAGTTATTCTTGCAACTGCGGTGCTCAGAATACAACGCAAGAATGGTGAATATCTGCTAGCGAGAGCTCTCCTTGATTCGGGCTCGCAGATCAACTTCATCACGGAACAACTTGCGCAGAGGTTGAGTCCTCGGAAAGAAGAGAACTCAGTAAATGTGCTGGGTATTGGTAAGATGAATTCAAAGCTCAACAAAAAATCTCATGCTGTAGTGAAATCAAGGCTGACTTCAATATCTATATGACTTCAATATCCGCCAATCGGCCGGATCAAGCTATAAACGCGGCGAATCGGAATATTCCAAAAAATATTGAATTATCTGACCCAGGATTTCATAAACCCCAAAAGAGCGATTTGTTGTTGGGCGCTGAAACATTCTTTTCGGACAAATAAAGAATGGTCCGGAGTATCCGGTGATCCAGAAAACCTTGTTAGGCTGGATTATATCTGGAAAATATTCAAAAAGTTCAAATTCGAATACGAGAATTTGCAATATGACATGCCAATCCGAAGTATCGACTTCAGAAGAAGTTGTTCAGAAATTCTGGACGCTAGAGGAAATTTCCGGAGAATCAAATAAAATTCTCACACCTGAACAACAAAGTTGTGAAAAACACTTTGTAGACAATACGAAACTCTTGCCGATAGGGAGATTTGGGGTAAAATTGCAGTTCAATGAAACTCCAAACGTGCTTGGATCATCATATGAAAATGCCAAACGACGTTTTCTATCCCTTGAGCGCAAGCTTTTAAAAAGTGATGATCTTAGAGCGATGTACATGGACTTCATGAATGAATACCTAAAATTGGGACATATGTCGCCTGCTGGTAATGAAATCCCAAAAGTCCCACACTACTTCATTCCGCATCAGTGTGTCCCAAGGCCACAAAGTACGAGCACAAAACTGCGAGTTGTGTTTGATGCGTCGAGTCGTACAACGTCTCAAAAATCGCTGAATGACTTATTATATTATAGGTCCAACCATTCAAGAGGAGCTGTTTTCGACGTTGCTCCGTTTTCGAACACATAAATATGCCCTAACGGCAGACATTTCGAAAATGTATCGGCAAGTTCTTATTGCTAAAGAGCACTCGGGAATGAAAAATAAAACCGAAACGTTCGAATCCACGCCGTCGGCTCAAGAGTTATAGTTGGCATTTCTAAAGCTAATAGAAATTGTTCAACATTACGAATTCTCCGAGGACATTCGAAAATTGAAACGAAACGTCGCACTAGCACCTAATATTCAGAAACTCAACCCATTTATGCATATGACTGAGTATGAAATTTTCGCTATTACTGTTAAAGAATACGAACTTCATTAAGACGTATTTGCGGTATTTGCACAGAAAAAACTGCCATGCTGGTCCCAAAGCATTGGTAGCGCTGCTTCGAGAAAAGTTGTGACTAGTGAACGCCCAAGAAACATGCCGAAAAACTGTGCAAAATTGTGTACACTGCATTAGGTACAGGCCGAAATTGCTGATGCAAATCATGGCTAATTTGCCAGCCGATCGCCTTAAAGCACAACGACCCTTTTTAATATGTGACGTTGATTTTTGTGGTCCCGTGTACACAACATTAAAAATTCGTGGTCGACCACCAGTAAAAACGTATATTGCCGTCTTTGTATGTTTTTCGTCCAAGGCTGTACACTTTGAACTAACCACGGATTTGTCCTCCGATTCCTTTATCTTTCCTTTAAAAAGGTTCGTCGCTCGTCGAGAACTTCCGAAGACCATCCACTGCGACAACGGGATGAACTTCGTGGGAGCTCAGAGGAAGCTGCAGGAAGCCCAGATGCAGTTTGAACCAGGGAGGGAAGTTGTTCACCAGTACGCCACAGAGGAGGGTTTCAACTTCGTCTTCATACCACAAAGAGCTCCTCATTTCGGCGGTCTGTGGGAAGCGGCCGTGAAATCAGCGAAAGGGCTGCTGTAACGGTTCTCGCCGAGGTCGAAGCGGTGCTCAACTTAAGGCCCATCGCACCCCTCAGCACAGATCCCAACGACGGCGAGACCCTACGAGCGCTGCCACCAGAGCAGCTGCCGGAACTGCGAATGGGCTGCTTAAATTGCAATTGTCAAGTTGGCGGTGCTGCCAAGTGAAGATTGTTGAAGCCTACAGCCCTTGAACGCGGCTGGGGCTGATTCAAGCATCGAGAATCAAAAAAAAAATTATAAATATGAATTAACTATTTTGAATTTCTGATTATTTGAATTGGCGGCCATATTAAATTTGTAAAATTTACAAATAAGCTGTGAAATAAAAAACGGTGAATAAAACTTCACTTTATAACGAATCGCCAGTCATTCCGCACGTCTTTTTAGTTTTATCCCGATTCCGCCGATTTGGAAGATGTTCAAAAAGTAGTACGCAAAATTTAATTATTCTGAAAAAAACTTGCAGGAATTTTCAATCACCCTTAACTGGCTGTGGTATGTTTTTTTTATTGTGTTATCGTTATTTTAAAGTGACTTGTTTGATTGATGATTTTATTCGTTTTAACGTAGTTTGTTAATTGATTGATATTGTAAGAATGATGTTATGATGATTTATTTAGTTACAAAATATTGTTATGATTGTGTTTTTGTTTAGGCATGAAATTTGTTGAATGTTTATTATAAGGGGTGGTACTATACACACTACATACATACATTCGAAAGTCTACCCATTATTGTATGTTTGGGACTGTTTTTTTGTTTCGCGAGGGGGGTTTGTGTTTTTGTTCGGCGAGTTTGAAACCGGCATGGGGGATAGTTTCGCGATCAGTCGTTTGAGTGTTGCTGTTTCTGTCCGTATGGTCACCACGCGCTTCAGACCAACACAATGTCTCCAATTTTAATGTTGTTGTTTTCTTTTAGCCACTTCGGACGATGCTGAAGCTGATGTATATATGTTGTGCTCCACCGCTTCCAGAATTCTTGCGTAAGTCTTTGTATATATTTTCATTTGTCCAGTTGATGTATGTTCCTCTGTTTTAGGTTTCGTTCCGGTAGTGTCCTTAATGGTGCTCCAACGAGAAAGTGGCCTGGAGTTAACGTCGTTAAATCGTCCGGGTCCGATGACATGGGACATAATGGTCTGGAATTAAGACACGCTTCAATTTGATTGAGCAGTGTATTAAATTCCTCAAATGTCAATTTAGGTGTGCCGAAGGTCCGCTTGAGGTTGTGTTTAATTGATTTGACACCAGCTCCCCAGAGATCTCCGAAGTGTGGTGATGACGAAGAGTTAAAATGTCATGTGGTGTTGTATGGCGTTAAAGCGTTAGTGATTTCTATTGACCATTCCTTTAATAGAGATTGGCCATCCATAGTCAATTCATTGTTTGCACCCTTGAAGTTGGTGCCACAGTCGCTGAACATATTGCTGCAAATGCCTCATCTTACGACAACAAACTTGTTTTGTGCAGGCATTCAAAACTATGAAATCGCATCCTGATAGATTTTCTTTTTATGTGCGTCAGCCAAATATACATTCGCCCATGTCCTGCTTTCCACTTTTTATGAATTCGAGCTGTTAAAGTGATCGGATTTTGAATTCTGATCGAAATGGTGGTGGTGAATTTAAATTTCGAAAATGAAAATCGGCAATTCGATTTACTCGTGTTTTTACTCGAATTGGATTCACTGCTAAGCTGCGCTGTGAATTTGCAGTGAAATTGGATTAAATACGGGAACTATTCAGATTTTTAATTTTCTTTCTACTGATTTTATTTTTCATTTTTTGGTATTTTTGTGAAGTTTAAGGAGGCAAATCATGATTTCTAAGGAACTCTTCATTGTGTCTTATATGAACCTATTGAATAAAATTTCTTCCCTGGAAAAATATAAAAACTGTAAGCTGGTGTTTCTCTTTCTCTCAATATGTACAAGAAGGTTTCGTTTGTATGCCAAACCCTTGTTTAGAAATGAAAAAGATGATTCAAATTATCTATAGGAAGATCTGCTTTTCCCTAAGGATTCTTCTTTTCATTTTACTTCGAAACACGAAAAAGTATTCAAAACAACAACCAATTGCTTGACGAAACAACGAAAACTAAACCAAAACAAAAACCATTTGCCTGCCGAAGGCAACAAGGTTTGTTTTTACCGAAAGTGAATTCGAAAAATTCGAAATCAATCCACATGCAGAACGTGGAAATTCACTTCGGATGAAATGGAAATTCGATTTCATATTCATATCACTCGAAATGCAGAACATGGGCGATTACCTTAGTTTTTTTCGAGTTGATATGAGTCCATTATCGTGACACTAACGAACAATTTTATCAAACTTATATTACATCGTTTCAGTAGCACCATTACGGCAGTATCATCAGCATATTGGAGTCCAGTACTGTTTCTTAGAAATGATAGCCTATAATTTACATAAATAATGAAGAGGAGGTGGCCTAAGACAGAACCCTGTGGCACTCCCATCTCAACATTTTGTAGATCGTTAAAGCTGTTCGTTATTTTCACCTTATAACCTCTATCCCGAAGATAACTTGCAAACCAATCCAATATTTTGCCTCAAATGCCAATGTTTTCCAATTTTTCAATAATTTTTTTATGACAAAGTGTGTCAAAAGCCTTTTTAAAATCGATGAAAATCATTAGCGAGTGATAGTTCATATTCATGTTGGTATTTATAATGTTTGGCAAACAAACTAAGAACTTGGTGAACGTTTCGGTTTCTCATGAAGTCATACTTTTTTTTTATTTATGATATTTTTATCTATCTGGATAATCTTGTAGTTTTTCTGCCATTACTTCTTCTAGTGCCTTGTCTAGGGCTGGTAGATTGGATATAGGATGACAGTGTGTGACATCGTCCCTCCTGCAAGACTTAAAAATTGGTCTAACGATAGAAATTTTGAGTTTTTTTTTGGAAATCGTCTTTTTTTCAATGACTTATTTACCAATTTAGTAATTGCTAGAACTAAGAAATTAGAGTTGTTTTTCAAGTCCTTTGCTCTCATTCTATCTACCCCAGGCGATTTATTGATATTTATTTCGTTAATCAAAATGTGTATGTCTTCTTCTGACATGTTTCCTAGAAACATAGATGCACTGTATCAAGTCCATTATGCGTTCTTATGCTGCATCTGTTTCATCACTGAATTGTGTAACAAATTTATTCCTGAAACTAGAACGAACCAAATAATTAAATACCAAAATGGCAGTGCAAACTGTTTAATACGGCTTGAACACAAATTTGCTTTCGGTTGGTTAAGATAAGTGAGCACATTGCACTAATAGGGGTCATACATTACACAAACACGTTTGCGCAGGCATGTATATTTTGTTGTTGTTTTGTATATTTTTTTCTGCATAGATCCATGTATGGATCTGGACACCGTGGTCGTGTGGGTTCGAAATGGTGGTGGTGAATTTAAATTTCGAAAATGAAAATCGGCAATTCGATTTACTCGTGTTTTTACTCGAATTGGATTCACTGCTAAGCTGCGCTGTGAATTTGCAGTGAAATTGGATTAAATACGGGAACTATTCAGATTTTTAATTTTCTTTCTACTGATTTTATTTTTCATTTTTTGGTATTTTTGTGAAGTTTAAGGAGGCAAATCATGATTTCTAAGGAACTCTTCATTGTGTCTTATATGAACCTATTGAATAAAATTTCTTCCCTGGAAAAATATAAAAACTGTAAGCTGGTGTTTCTCTTTCTCTCAATATGTACAAGAAGGTTTCGTTTGTATGCCAAACCCTTGTTTAGAAATGAAAAAGATGATTCAAATTATCTATAGGAAGATCTGCTTTTCCCTAAGGATTCTTCTTTTCATTTTACTTCGAAACACGAAAAAGTATTCAAAACAACAACCAATTGCTTGACGAAACAACGAAAACTAAACCAAAACAAAAACCATTTGCCTGCCGAAGGCAACAAGGTTTGTTTTTACCGAAAGTGAATTCGAAAAATTCGAAATCAATCCACATGCAGAACGTGGAAATTCACTTCGGATGAAATGGAAATTCGATTTCATATTCATATCACTCGAAATGCAGAACATGGGCGATTACCTTAGTTTTTTTCGAGTTGATATGAGTCCATTATCGTGACACTAACGAACAATTTTATCAAACTTATATTACATCGTTTCAGTAGCACCATTACGGCAGTATCATCAGCATATTGGAGTCCAGTACTGTTTCTTAGAAATGATAGCCTATAATTTACATAAATAATGAAGAGGAGGTGGCCTAAGACAGAACCCTGTGGCACTCCCATCTCAACATTTTGTAGATCGTTAAAGCTGTTCGTTATTTTCACCTTATAACCTCTATCCCGAAGATAACTTGCAAACCAATCCAATATTTTGCCTCAAATGCCAATGTTTTCCAATTTTTCAATAATTTTTTTATGACAAAGTGTGTCAAAAGCCTTTTTAAAATCGATGAAAATCATTAGCGAGTGATAGTTCATATTCATGTTGGTATTTATAATGTTTGGCAAACAAACTAAGAACTTGGTGAACGTTTCGGTTTCTCATGAAGTCATACTTTTTTTTTATTTATGATATTTTTATCTATCTGGATAATCTTGTAGTTTTTCTGCCATTACTTCTTCTAGTGCCTTGTCTAGGGCTGGTAGATTGGATATAGGATGACAGTGTGTGACATCGTCCCTCCTGCAAGACTTAAAAATTGGTCTAACGATAGAAATTTTGAGTTTTTTTTTGGAAATCGTCTTTTTTTCAATGACTTATTTACCAATTTAGTAATTGCTAGAACTAAGAAATTAGAGTTGTTTTTCAAGTCCTTTGCTCTCATTCTATCTACCCCAGGCGATTTATTGATATTTATTTCGTTAATCAAAATGTGTATGTCTTCTTCTGACATGTTTCCTAGAAACATAGATGCACTGTATCAAGTCCATTATGCGTTCTTATGCTGCATCTGTTTCATCACTGAATTGTGTAACAAATTTATTCCTGAAACTAGAACGAACCAAATAATTAAATACCAAAATGGCAGTGCAAACTGTTTAATACGGCTTGAACACAAATTTGCTTTCGGTTGGTTAAGATAAGTGAGCACATTGCACTAATAGGGGTCATACATTACACAAACACGTTTGCGCAGGCATGTATATTTTGTTGTTGTTTTGTATATTTTTTTCTGCATAGATCCATGTATGGATCTGGACACCGTGGTCGTGTGGGTTCGAACGTTGACCCATGCGCATTTGACTTTCACAGTCTAGCTTCGAATCCAAGTTCAGACAAACAATTTTTAAAAACAAAAAAAATTGTTCAAGGCTGCGCCTCTTTCGAGTCACAGACAATGCTCAAAGAGTATAACTGCACGCACAACACGAGTAGTTGTTGAGAAGCTAGGCCCAGGTCCACCTCGACTGTAGTACCGCCATTATTATTATTATTATTATTATTATTATTATTATTATTATTATTATTATTATTATTATTATTATTATTATTATTATTATTATTATTATTATTATTATTATTATTATTATTATTATTATTATTATTATTCTTATTATTTTCATTATTATTATTATTATTATTTTTATAGATCCATGTATGGAAGAGAGTTCGAATCTGAACCGTCGATAGCATGATAAACATGTGACAACATACATGCATGAATGCGGTTTTCCAAACTTTAATTTGAGTTGATAATTGTGTTGTTTGTTTGATAATGAGTTATGCTGTGGAATGTATTCCACACACAAATAAGGGACGAGTTGGGACATTTAAGTACGGCACCTAATGCCTGGAATACAATACACAGCCAATACAATTAAAGGCGTTAAAAGTTAACGATTTGCATGAAAACACAAATTTGATAATGTAAACGCGCCAAACGTCTGGGACGTCTGGGCGGCTGCAAACGAGAGAGGGGGGAGTGTTAGTCCACCAGGGCTCATAGGATGGCGGCCGAGGAGCTGATCAACTAATTGGCCAACGGCGGCATCCACAACTCCAGTCAGCAGGAGCCACCTGGTTTCCATGGTAAGGTCGGATGGTCGCATGTAGAGCGTATGGAAAACTTAGCTCCGGCCTGAATTGTCTTTGACTCTGAGCCTGTGGGACAACGCAACAGAGGACGTCCACGTACAAGGTGGCGCACACAAATCGAGGGGACTTCGACCGGCTTGGTGTACGAAACTGCAGACAGCTGGCGAAAGATTGTGCTACATGGCCTAGCCATCTTAGGCGTTGGATCCGTAGACGCCTGGCTAGACTCATGTCGCTGTACAGCCCATACGGTTCATGGTTGAACATTCTCCTCCAAATGCCATCAACGCAAACAGAACCAAAGATCGCGCGCAGAACTTTTCTCTCGAAAAGACCAAGAGACTGTTCATCCGCTTGGGCTATTGTCCATGCCTCTGCACCGTAAAGCAGGACTGGGATGATCAAGGTCTTATACAAAGTCAACTTGGTCTTCCGAGAGAGGTCTCTACTACTCAATTGCCTTTTTCGGTACAAGGTA
The DNA here is from genome assembly GCA_930367185.1 of Myathropa florea. Classification (NCBI taxonomy): domain Eukaryota; kingdom Metazoa; phylum Arthropoda; class Insecta; order Diptera; family Syrphidae; genus Myathropa; species Myathropa florea. The sequence goes on from OV884004.1 coordinate 47,494,338, forward strand.
GACGAAGTCCTTAACTATAATAATAATAATGGCGGCGCTACAGTTCGAGGTGGACCTGGGCCTAGCTTCTCAGCCACCACTGTGCTACTGTTCTCTCACGAGTGGAGGGGACCTACAGTTTAATGCCGACTCCGAACGGCGAGATTGTGAAGCTTTTTTTTTTCTAGACAGTTATACTCTTTGAGCATTGTCAGTGACTCGAAAGAGGTGGAGCCGTGAAAAAATGTTTTGTGTTTTTTTCGAGATTCGAACCGACCGACAGGATCTGCCGCAGTGTGAAAATTTGATCGGTGGTGAACTTCCCGGGCCTGAAACCACACTAATAATGACCTATAAGTTTGTTCGCGAATGGTTTCAGGCGTTCACACAAAACGGCAGAGAAGATCTTATACGCAATGTTAAGGAGACCTATCCCCCGATAGTTGGCGCAGTCAAAGGGGTCTCCTTTCTTGTGGATCGAGCAATCGGTACTGAGATTCCACTCATCGGGCATTCTTTCCTCCGATCATATCTTACAGATGAGCTGGTGCATGCGCCATACCAGATCACCTCCAGCTGCTATAAACATTTCAACAACATTTATTAGACTTCAGTCTCGATATCGCTATCTTGACTTCGCCTAGGTCGGGGGACGGTATTCTCTTGTATCATCGTCCGTTGTGTTGAGTGGAACATTCTGCCTGACAGCGGTATTTGTGTCCTCATCGCCGTTCAACAGTCTGCAGAAATGATTTTTCCAAATTCTCAGTATAGACTGCGAATCTACTACTAGCTGTCCATTCTCGTCCCGGCAAGCTTCTTTATATCCATTCGATGAAAGTTTTACCCTTTGGTAAACATCATAACACCTCTCCATCTCCTCGATCGCGCGCTTCTCGTGCTCTTTCTTTTTCTTCCTGAGAAGCCGGTTCTCTTCCCTTCGTTTCTGCTCGTAGAGCTCACGAACAGCTCTCGTGGTTCGATGCAGCGTTGCCCGGTAAGTTTCTTGCGGTAAGTGCCTGCCTGCACTCGTTCTCAAACCAGGGATATTTCCTAGGTGGTGTTTTTAGCTGGGTTTTAGCACATCAGTAGCGGCTTCTCTGATGGCTCTTTGACAACGTTTCCATTCTTCGTCTATTGTTAGTGCAGGCGGCGTCGAACTTTCGGAGAGTTTCAGGGAGACTCGATCGGCAAAGTTCCTGGCAGTCTGTTGCGATTGTAGCTTTTCGGCGTCAAACCGTGGTTGTCTTCCTCGATTTCGTTGTTCTCTCGATATCCGTGTCCTTGCCCTGGCTACAACAAGGAAATGGTCCGAGTCGATGTTGACGCCATGTTATGAATTTATCCTTAATGCGGATTGTTATGAGGCGCTCGCTTATGTACTTAAAGCTTAAGACTTTTTGCCTAAGTCTGCCTCGAACAACGAATCCACATCCAAATAATCGCTGCCTTCGCTCTCTGTAACAAGCGCCGTAGTAGATATCGCAGTTTTTCATCCACTTTTTGCCCGGCCCATTTCATCGCACTTCCTGGATTGTGGCTTTTTACGTGGTGAGGAAGTTAACCCCACACACAACCTCCAATTGGGAGGACAGGTCCATTTGTTTAGCCCCTGGACAAGGGGGTGCGGAAGGATCCGGTGTCGGTAGCCTTTTGCAGGCTGTGAGCGCCACCGTTGGCCCTAAAAGAAGGGCTCATCCGCCGCCATCTCTATTCCAGGATCCCGACCTTACCATGGAAACCAGGTAACTTCTGCTGGATGGAGTTGTGGATGCCGCCGTTGGCCAATCAGTTGACCCGAAATACTTTACTTTTGTTAAAAAATGAAAGAAATGTAAACAAGGTAAGCACGCATTTTTCTCGCTCAAGTCTTTATATCAATCATACAAAGTGGGTTTTTGAAATTATCATTCCAGAATGTGCTTGAAAGACTACCTACTTGATTTTTTCTCGCATAAACGACAGAAATATGACATGACTCTCAAGTCAACTTTAGTCGGAAAATTAAAAAGACTTGCGTAAGTTTCAGTATATAACAAAATAAGGTTTTGATTTCTTTTATAGAAATTCAGAAAGCTATATTATATTTATCACTTTTTTGACAAAGGCGTTTAATACTACGCTTGCAATCAGAAAACAAGTATTTAAAAGATAATTTTGCATATTAAATATTACACTGCTGTGCAAAATAATAAGCACAGGTTGGTGAAAAATTGAATTACGGTTATTAAAGCCAAAACAACGATTTTATTTTTTAGGTAGTTATTTTTTTCTTATTCTGTATTAATTTTACTTTAAAACTAAAAGCAAAAATATGGAGTACAAGAGTACAAACAGTATCTGGTCCAAATATATTAATTTTTGTCTCATCAGACCAAAGTATGTTTCGCCATTTTTCAAGTACCCTCTTGTTTGTTTCAGCAAATTTGATACGGTCCTTGATATTTTTTTTGATAGAAGGAGACACCTTTTCGGATGGGAAGCTTTTAGATTATGTTCTATTACTCTTCTTCTAATTATTAACGCATCGATGTATAAGTTCTTTACTGGGAGAAATGTCTTCTTGATTTGTTGATTACTGACCATTGTATGACAGGTCATCTTCTCAAAACATTAATTGTAAAGAAATACATTAATTCAAGTTCAAAGAACAAAGTAGTGAAAATAAATTACACTCGACTGAAAAATAAACTACTACATAAGTTCTGGGCTGATGTTTATTCATGTTATGATATCTCACTTGGGTATACAAAGTTAATTAATTGTCTTATGAATCACGTTTCTAATTGTTCCTCTTCAGTCCTTGTAAGAAAGCAAAATAAAAAGCTTAAACATGGATCTCCAGGGTTTTACTAAACAAAGTAATTGCTAAGAATAAATTTTGAATAAAATCTCAGATTAAGAAATGAATATAAAAGATTGAGTGTAGAACTAAAGAAGGAAATTCCAATTTGTCGTGATAACTTTTATCGTAATCGTTTTAATTCTGTTTCTGGAAACCTCCGAAATGAATAAAAATTAGTGAACTGTTTTTTATATAAATCTTCTTTTACTAAAAAACCAAGTCATATGCATCTCTTTAATTGTATAGTTTCAGACAATTTAAATATTGCTAATGCGTTCAATGAATATTTCACAAGTATAGCTGTCAGTCTACAACCATCCTTAGATAACTCCTCTTATGCCTGCTCTTCCACCTTCAGATTTTTAACCCTATAACACCTCTGGAAATGTTAAAAACTATACACTGTCTAAAAAATACTAATTCCAGTGGAGCTTTCGGTATTACAAGTATGCTTCTAAAAAATGTTTCATACTTTGTAGTGGAGGTGCAAACAGACATCTTTAATAGTTGAGTTTTTGCGGGAGTCTTTTCAGATCCCTTCAAATGTGCTGAAGTCATACCTTTGCTTAAAAAAGGTTCCCCTGAAGACATGTGCAACTATAGGCCCATTTAACTTCTACCTTTATAATAACCACTATTTCAGTCCTAATCAATTTGGCTTTCGAGAAGGCAAATCGACTGAAGATGCCTTAATACAATTCTGTGCCCAAACAATGTCTAATCTTGAGAACAAAAAACGTACTGCTGGTTTGTTTGTTGATATTACCAAAGCATTTGACATGGTAAATCACAATCTTGTTTTACGGAAATTAGAAAAAACAGGTATTCGCGGGTTTATGCTTAACTGGTTCAAGAACTATCTCAAAAATAGAGCTCAAAAAGTTAAGTTAGATGACACAAGGAGCGACAGAAAAGCGTTAAACTTGGGTGTATCAGAAGGCTCTGTCTTGGGTCCAATTTTATTTCTTATGTACATTAACTCCCTCCTTGCTCTAAATTTGAAATTTGAAATAAATTTGGATGACATAGGTTTTACTTATGGTACGAGCAGTCCCTTCGATCTTGTTGCTGACATTAATTATGATTTGAGTTTATTAAGAAGTTGGTTTGCGAATCATAATCTGGTAATAAGCTCAAAAACGAAAATAATGTTTTTCAATTTGTCATCATGCGCAAATTTTGAAGCGTCTTTTCATTTTCATGTTCCTGATTGTCAAAAATTCAAATTATCCAACTACAGCTGTTCACAAGTTTGTTGTTCTTCCACTTTTAGTAATTAAGAAAAATGTAGTGATAACTGTTTTCAAATCGAGATAGTAGCTGTGCTGCCAGTTTATGGTAAATTTACCTTTTCGTGGAAAATTCAAAATCCCATTCCACACATTTGGTAAAAGGGTATTTTCATACAGAAAAAGGGTAAATTTCTTCTAATTCAAATATTCTTCCAAATCGATGGTTGAAATACCCTGAGTTCTGGCTGAAACCTGTGCAACAAGAAAGCGGCCTGCAAGGCTAAAAAGCAGTAATAATAAATCACGGTGGAGGAAGCAAACCGAAAGATACAACAATGAAATAAAGTGAAATAAATTCGACAGTTTTGCATTTGCGGAGCATAATGCAACAATTAATATGACAGATTATTCTGTTCCCCTTTTTAAAAGCAATGTTTATAAATTCCGAATTTTGCGTGATATGGTAATTGTTCTTCTTCAGTGTGGTAAATTTTAGTTCAAAATACTGTCAGCACTGGATAGAAGACGAATTTGAATATCTTGGTCTTGTTATCGATACCAGTATGAGTTTTTCGAAACACTCTGAATCGCTGAGGAAATATTTTCGCTCTACGCTTAGACATTTCTATTATTTACAAAAAGTCTGTTCCACAAAGCTTTTAAAAAGAATTTACTTTGGTATATGTCAATTAAACCTCAGTATGGAATTATGTGCTGGGGAGAAGCTTATCGTAACAAAATTCAACCAATTTTAGCTCTGCAAAAACATATTTTGAAAAAGATATGTAGACATGCATATGTAGATATGCTAGACATCCTAGTTTTACTTTATTTTGTAACCTGAAAGTTCTTCCTGTTCGTTTTAAGGTGTTGAAAACATTCTTCATGAGATCTGGTAACCGCAGTTTTCGTCTAATTTCAGCCTAGCTTCTCAGCCACCACTCGTATTATGCGTGCTACTGTTCTCTCACGAGTGGAGGGGACCTGCAGTTTAATGCCGACTCCGAACGGCGAGATTGAGAAGCTTTTTTTTTCTAGACAGTTATACTCTTTGAGCATTGTCAATGACCCGAAAGAGGTGGAGCCGTGAAAAAATGTTTGGTGTTTTTTTCGAGATTCGAACCGACGACCTCGAGCGTAGGAGTCGACGCACCTACCCACTACGTCACGGCGCCCTTAACTACCTCAAAGTTATAGCTGCCTATGGTGACGTTCTGGCCAAGTCGTCGATGTTGTGCGTCCTTTCTCGATGACAGCATGTACTTTGTTTTGCCCTCGTTTACCGCCAGACCCATTTTAGCCGCTTCCGTTTCAATGCCAGCAAACGCCCAATCACATCAATGTCATCCGCGTAAGCTAGCAGTTGAACGGACTTTTGGAAGTTAGTGCCTCTTGTGATGGTCAGTGAGTTTTGCACGATCTTCTCAAGAACGATGTTAAAGAAGTCACATGACAGCGCGTCGCCTTGTCTAAAACTTTTTTTGACACTGAAGGTCTCGGTGAGTTCGTTACCGACCTTGATGGAGTAACGAGAGTTCTCCATCGTCATCCTGCTTAGTCTGACGAGTTTGGCAGGAATGTCAAAACTAGACATGGTGCTGTGTAGCTCGTCTCTATACACGCTGTCATATGCGGCCTTGAAATCGACAAATAGATGGTGTGTGTCGATCTGCATTTCCTGGGTCTTCTCTAGAATTTGCCGCAGTGTGAAAATTTGATCGATGGTGGACTTCCCGGGCCTGAAACCACACTAATAAGGACCTATCAGTTTGTTCACGAATGGTTTCAGGCGTTCACACAAAACGGCAGAGAAGATCTTATACGCAATGTTAAGGAGACCTATCCCCCGATAGTTGGCGCAGTCAAAGGGGTCTCCTTTCTTGTGGATCGAGCAAACGATACTGAGATTCCACTCATCGGGCATTCTTTCCTCCGATCATATCTTACAGATGAGCTGGTGCATGCGCCATACCAGATCACCTCCAGCTGCTATAAACATTTCAACAACATTTATTAGACTTCAGTCTCGATATCGCTATCTTGACTTCGCCTAGGTCGGGGGACGGTATTCTCTTGTATCATCGTCCGTTGTGTTGAGTGGAACATTCTGCCTGACAGCGGTATTTGTGTCCTCATCGCCGTTCAACAGTCTGCAGAAATGATTTTTCCAAATTCTTAGTATCGACTGCGAATCTACTATTAGCTGTCCATTTTCGTCCCGGCAAGCTTCTGTCCGAACTTTATACCCATTCGATAAAAGTTTTACCCTTCGATAAAACTTTTGGATCAATCCTGCCATAACACCTCTCCATCTCCTCAATCGCGCGCTTCTCGTGCTCTTTCTTTTTCTTCCTGAGAAGCCGGTTCTCTTCCCTTCGTTTCTGTTCGTAGAGCTCACGAACAGCTCTCGTGGTTCGATGCAGCGTTGCCCGGTAAGTTTCTTGCGGTAAGTGCCTGCCTGCACTCGTTCTCAAACCAGGGATATTTCCTAGGTGGTGTTTTTAGCTGGGTTTTAGCACATCAGTAGCGGCTTCTCTGATGGCTCTTTGACAACGTTTCCATTCTTCGTCTATTGTTAGTGCAGGCGGCGTCGAACTTTCGGAGAGTTTCAGGGAGACTCGATCGGCAAAGTTCCTGGCAGTCTGTTGCGATTGTAGCTTTTCGGCGTCAAACCGTGGTTGTCTTCCTCGATTTCGTTGTTCTCTCGATATCCGTGTCCTTGCCCTGGCTACAACAAGGAAATGGTCCGAGTCGATGTTGACGCCATGTTATGAATTTATCCTTAATGCGGATTGTTATGAGGCGCTCGCTTATGTACTTAAAGCTTAAGACTTTTTGCCTAAGTCTGCCTCGAACAACGAATCCACATCCAAATAATCGCTGCCTTCGCTCTCTGTAACAAGCGCCGTAGTAGATATCGCAGTTTTTCATCCACTTTTTGCCCGGCCCATTTCATCGCACTTCCTGGATTGTGGCTTTTTACGTGGTGAGGAAGTTAACCCCACGCACAACCTCCAACTGGGAGGACAGGTCCATTTGTTTAGCCCCTGGACAAAGGGGTGCGGAAGGATCCGGTGTCGGTAGCCTTTTGCAGGCTGTGAGCGCCACCCTTGGCCCTAAAAGAAGGGCTCATTCGCCGCTATCTCTATTCCAGGATCCCGACCTTACCATGGAAACCAGGTAACTCCTGCTGGATGGAGTTGTGGATGCCGCCGTTGGCCAATCAATTGACCCGAAATACTTTACTTTTGTTAAAAAATGAAAGAAATGTAAACAAGGTAAGCACGCATTTTTCTCGCTCAAGTCTTTATATCAATCATACAAAGTGGGTTTTTGAAATTATCATTCCAGAATGTGCTTGAAAGACTACCTACTTGATTTTTTCTCGCATAAACGACAGAAATATGACATGACTCTCAAGTCAACTTTAGTCGGAAAATTAAAAAGACTTGCGTAAGTTTCAGTATATAACAAAATAAGGTTTTGATTTCTTTTATAGAAATTCAGAAAGCTATATTATATTTATCACTTTTTTGACAAAGGCGTTTAATACTACGCTTGCAATCAGAAAACAAGTATTTAAAAGATAATTTTGCATATTAAATATTACACTGCTGTGCAAAATAATAAGCACAGGTTGGTGAAAAATTGAATTACGGTTATTAAAGCCAAAACAACGATTTTATTTTTTAGGTAGTTATTTTTTTCTTATTCTGTATTAATTTTACTTTAAAACTAAAAGCAAAAATATGGAGTACAAGAGTACAAACAGTATCTGGTCCAAATATATTAATTTTTGTCTCATCAGACCAAAGTATGTTTCGCCATTTTTCAAGTACCCTCTTGTTTGTTTCAGCAAATTTGATACGGTCCTTGATATTTTTTTTGATAGAAGGAGACACCTTTTCGGATGGGAAGCTTTTAGATTATGTTCTATTACTCTTCTTCTAATTATTAACGCATCGATGTATAAGTTCTTTACTGGGAGAAATGTCTTCTTGATTTGTTGATTACTGACCATTGTATGACAGGTCATCTTCTCAAAACATTAATTGTAAAGAAATACATTAATTCAAGTTCAAAGAACAAAGTAGTGAAAATAAATTACACTCGACTGAAAAATAAACTACTACATAAGTTCTGGGCTGATGTTTATTCATGTTATGATATCTCACTTGGGTATACAAAGTTAATTAATTGTCTTATGAATCACGTTTCTAATTGTTCCTCTTCAGTCCTTGTAAGAAAGCAAAATAAAAAGCTTAAACATGGATCTCCAGGGTTTTACTAAACAAAGTAATTGCTAAGAATAAATTTTGAATAAAATCTCAGATTAAGAAATGAATATAAAAGATTGAGTGTAGAACTAAAGAAGGAAATTCCAATTTGTCGTGATAACTTTTATCGTAATCGTTTTAATTCTGTTTCTGGAAACCTCCGAAATGAATAAAAATTAGTGAACTGTTTTTTATATAAATCTTCTTTTACTAAAAAACCAAGTCATATGCATCTCTTTAATTGTATAGTTTCAGACAATTTAAATATTGCTAATGCGTTCAATGAATATTTCACAAGTATAGCTGTCAGTCTACAACCATCCTTAGATAACTCCTCTTATGCCTGCTCTTCCACCTTTAGATTTTTAACCCTATAACACCTCTGGAAATGTTAAAAACTATACACTGTCTAAAAAATACTAATTCCAGTGGATCTTTCGGTATTACAAATATGCTTCTAAAAAATGTTTCATACTTTGTAGTGGAGGTGCAAACAGACATCTTTAATAGTTGAGTTTTTGCGGGAGTCTTTTCAGATCCCTTCAAATGTGCTGAAGTCATACCTTTGCTTAAAAAAGGTTCCCCTGAAGACATGTGCAACTATAGGCCCATTTAACTTCTACCTTTATAATAACCACTATTTCAGTCCTAATCAATTTGGCTTTCGAGAAGGCAAATCGACTGAAGATGCCTTAATACAATTCTGTGCCCAAACAATGTCTAATCTTGAGAACAAAAAACGTACTGCTGGTTTGTTTGTTGATATTACCAAAGCATTTGACATGGTAAATCACAATCTTGTTTTACGGAAATTAGAAAAAACAGGTATTCGCGGGTTTATGCTTAACTGGTTCAAGAACTATCTCAAAAATAGAGCTCAAAAAGTTAAGTTAGATGACACAAGGAGCGACAGAAAAGCGTTAAACTTGGGTGTATCAGAAGGCTCTGTCTTGGGTCCAATTTTATTTCTTATGTACATTAACTCCCTCCTTGCTCTAAATTTGAAATTTGAAATAAATTTGGATGACATAGGTTTTACTTATGGTACGAGCAGTCCCTTCGATCTTGTTGCTGACATTAATTATGATTTGAGTTTATTAAGAAGTTGGTTTGCGAATCATAATCTGGTAATAAGCTCAAAAACGAAAATAATGTTTTTCAATTTGTCATCATGCGCAAATTTTGAAGCGTCTTTTCATTTTCATGTTCCTGATTGTCAAAAATTCAAATTATCCAACTACAGCTGTTCACAAGTTTGTTGTTCTTCCACTTTTAGTAATTAAGAAAAATGTAGTGATAACTGTTTTCAAATCGAGATAGTAGCTGTGCTGCCAGTTTATGGTAAATTTACCTTTTCGTGGAAAATTCAAAATCCCATTCCACACATTTGGTAAAAGGGTATTTTCATACAGAAAAAGGGTAAATTTCTTCTAATTCAAATATTCTTCCAAATCGATGGTTGAAATACCCTGAGTTCTGGCTGAAACCTGTGCAACAAGAAAGCGGCCTGCAAGGCTAAAAAGCAGTAATAATAAATCACGGTGGAGGAAGCAAACCGAAAGATACAACAATGAAATAAAGTGAAATAAATTCGACAGTTTTGCATTTGCGGAGCATAATGCAACAATTAATATGACAGATTATTCTGTTCCCCTTTTTAAAAGCAATGTTTATAAATTCCGAATTTTGCGTGATATGGTAATTGTTCTTCTTCAGTGTGGTAAATTTTAGTTCAAAATACTGTCAGCACTGGATAGAAGACGAATTTAAATATCTTGGTCTTGTTATCGATACCAGTATGAGTTTTTCGAAACACTCTGAATCGCTGAGGAAATATTTTCGCTCTACGCTTAGACATTTCTATTATTTACAAAAAGTCTGTTCCACAAAGCTTTTAAAAAGAATTTACTTTGGTATATGTCAATTAAACTTCAGTATGGAATTATGTGCTGGGGAGGAGCTTATCGTAACAAAATTCAACCAATTTTAGTTCTGCAAAAACATATTTTGAAAAAGATATGTAGACATGCATATGTAGATATGCTAGACATCCTAGTTTTACTTTATTTTGTAACCTGAAAGTTCTTCCTGTTCGTTTTAAGGTGTTGAAAACATTCTTCATGAGATCTGGTAACCGCATTTTCGTCTAATTTCAAATTATAATCTACGTGGTAATTTTTCAAATATGGTAACCGTTCCTTTTGCCCGCACCACTGCTTATCGTAATTTTTACAGTGTTTCTTGATGTCGAATATTTAATAAACTTCCGTATTCCATCAGAGTTCTTTGGCATTAAAAAAAATGTAAAAAAATTGGCTTTTCAACTTTAATTACCCTAGTATTGAATCAATTACTATTGATGTTCTATTGTAAGACGCTTTTGACTTTCCTGTTATTTCTGCTTAATTGTTTTTTTCTTTTTGCCGCTGCTTTTTTAACTTTGTTACTATGTAAACTTATATTTTTGTTTTTTTCTTTCGTGTATTCTTTTTCATGCCATGCTTACAACTTTAATAATAATAATAATGGCGGCGCTACAGTCCGAGGTGGACCGCGTGCTATTGTTCTCTCACGAGTGGAGGGGACAGTTTAATGCCGACTCCGAACGGCGAGATTGAGAAGCTTTTTTTTTCTAGACAGTTATACTCTTTGAGCATTGTCAGTGACTCGAAAGAGGTAGAGCCGTGAACAATTTTTTTTTAAAATTGTTTGTCTGATCTTGTATTCGAACCTAGACTGTGAAAGTCTAATGCGCATGGGTCGACGCACGAACCCACACGGCCACGGCGCCCAATTACAACTTTACTGATTTTTAAATTGTAATGAATTTTGAATTACTGCTGTTATTATATGCATACCCCACTAAATTCATACTTAATTAATGAATTTTGCATCATTCGAAGTGGTTTCAATACTGTTTTATTACTTTTGTAAGTAAAACATAGAATGCCTCAAATTATTTTTATTTTTATATAATTTATTTATGCTATTTATAAGTTTCTAAGTTTTTATTTAGGAATTCTTAAATGAATTGAATTTATTATATGGAAATAAAGTAATAATGAATGAATTCAAATTTGTTTTGATTTGTTTCGATGTTATAAACGGATTTTTTGATGCATCGAACTATTCGAAGGTCAGTTTTAGAAGACGTTTTGCGCTTTCGACCCCGAGTTTCTTCCGCATATTCAAATTTTAAAGCATTTCTTACTATTCCTACAGAACAAGAAACATTTTTGGCGATAACTCTCAGTGTTATTACTTACAATGGAAAAATGTAAAAAAAAGAATACGACAGAAAATTCCATCTTGAAATATGTAGATACTATATAAAGAAAAAAACTGAAAAAAAGAATAATTACAATAAAATAAAAAAAAATAAGATACAATGAACAAAAATAAAGGAACATTCAATTTCATACGACATAATTAGCTTTTGATCCGCGTTTGGTTATTCGAACTAATTTGTTTCTCCAGATACACCCATAAATGTTCGATCGGGTTAATATCTAGACTGTGAGGTGTTTCCATCACTTTGGGACAGTTATATAATAACCACGTTCGCACTAGCAAAGACTTATGCATGGGGTGAATGTCCTGGTAAAAATGGAAAGTGTTTTCTATCTCCAATTTTTGAGCACTATGAACTATATTTTTTTTTAAATTGCCAAATACATTTCTTTATTTATATTTCCGTCAATAAATTCCAAATTTTCAACTCCTTCATGGCTCATGGAACCCCATACCATCATTGACTGACCACCATGCTTAGTTCCCGTATGAAACTGAATGTTCCTGACTGTATGTGCTTATTATTTTGCACACGTGAAAATAAACTTTCTTGCTCAAACTGCTCAGAACAACTAAAGTACGAACTAGACGCATCTGATTACTCTTATTTTAACCGTTATTAAAACCCAACAAAAATAATGCAAAATAAGCCTTCTGCGTTATGACTCAAAGCATTAGAGAGAGCGAGAGAGATAAGGTATCATGTGTGCTTATTATTTTGGACAGCAGTGTATATGTATTTTATTTTTACATTATTATATATTATATATTGAATATTGAATACTACAATATATATTATTAGATGTCATATTATATATGTATATAATTTTTTATATATAAATAAACTTACTTATCACTACGTTGTTCTTTTAATGTTCAATGTTTTGTTAAACTCAAATATCTGAAGCGTATATTTAGTAAGAAAAATGGCAAAAAGAAAGTTAAATTTTAATAGAATTCGGTTAAGAGTGTTCAAAACAGTCAGGTCATATTCAAAGTAAGACAATGGATAGGATTGACGGGTGACCAGGTTATGGTAGCTGCTTTCAGTATTGCATTATTTTTCCGTGAATGTGATGTTGTTTCTTTGCTTGTATATTGTTCATTTTAGTCTAATGCAATTCCTCGAATCCAAGAGCTTAGATCACATGTATCAGATTCCATCAAGATTTCGTCAGGTTCGTCATTAAGAATAATGTATTGTGCAGCAGTTCGTCCACTCAAATAAGCACCATGTACTGTTGAATAAAAGTTGGAATGTGTATGCTCACCAGCAAATAACACTGCAGGCTATTCCAAATAAAAAAAAAAAAACACCATTATATAAGTTGGGTAACATATTCCACATAAATACTTACTTTCATTTGATGCGGATTTGCATACAGAGGCTGTGCGAGATTCTCAATGTCCTCTTGACAAGCACCAACGGGTATTGATGTGTATGAACCTCTAGTATATGTTTGTGTTTTCCAACTCGTACTGTAAGGTAAATTGAATATGTTAATAACTTTAGTTAGCATACTTAAATATAATCGAATTAAAGAAAATGTAATGTAAGAAAAAGAAGTACAAAGTCCTTAAAATTGCTGTTTTTTTTTTTTTTAAATAAGAGTGTAAATAATTGCTGCCGACGAAGCGTCGACTGCAACGCACTTTCAATTAAGGTTAAATTCTCAGCACAGACAACAAACTCTAATGTTGACGGCTCCACCTCTTTCGAGCAACTGTGTTTAACACAACTGGGAGCATAAGTGTCTAAGAAAAGCTTCTCAATCTCGCCGTTCGGAGTCGGCATTAAACTGTAGGTCCTCCTCACTCGTAGGAGAACAATAAAACCTACAACACGAGTGGTTGCTGTAGAAGCTAGACTGTATCCCCGCCATGCATGTCAGAGAGCGATGGTATGATTTTCTAAAGGGTTTGGATCGCCGAAAATGCATTTTCAGCTAATTGTTTGGAAAATCATACGCTATCTTTTAAATTTAAATTCAGTGGACAGAAGAAGTGTTTTGTCCAGAACATTTGTTCTATCAGCTATTTTTCTGAAGTACATATTTAGCTTTGATGTGTTCAATGTCATTGGAATGTTCAATTATTGAACCGTTATTCGCCAACGAAGCCAACGAAAGCATTTCCTTCCTATGGGCTCCATAAGCACAACGAAGTTCATTCAATTGCCCATTATGCTGACTTCGCAGATAGTGTGTTTTCGGGTGAGTGTACCAAGGTAACACTAGCTAGCTTGATACTCCTGAATCTCATTAAATGGCAGATAAGGAGAAAAGTCGCCGATCTAACAAATTTCCGTTAGCAAGAAGAAGACTTTCGGGGTGAATGTTCAATGATGACGTAATTCGCTCGGCAGCCGAAGTCAGAGGAAATTTGTGGTGACATGATTTGTGGATAAATGGCGGTTTCTGTATAGGGGTTGATATTTTACAAAAAATTATGAATGTACTGTTCCCAAACGATTAGTTGTGCTGATCGCATTCTGTTTTTTAAAACAAGCTGAATGTCTCGTTTCTTGTAAACATCGATTAGATAATTGGGACTACATCTGGCAGAATTGCCAGCTTGGTTGGCTGCTCCTTTGTTATGTATCCCAGCGTGACCAGGAATCCATATAAGTTTTATCTTATTATAATTTAGAGATAAGATATCTCAGCTGCGGCATATCAATCAAATTATATATATATTTTTCATGGGAACCGTCTGCTAAGACCATTACCTCTAAAATGGTATATGTTTCTGTTGTAAAGATGGATGCGGTTTCCGCCATGATTAGGGCTCTTGATTTTACCCGGGTAATACCCAATTTTACAATTTTACCGGGTACTCGGTAATTGCGGGTAATGACCAAGTTCGCGGGTACCCGAGAGTGTCACCTACCCGGTACCCGCTGGCTACCGGGTACCCAAGTCATAACTTAGAGATGTGAGTATGAGTGAGTGGGCAAGGCAAGATGCAGAGGGGATGGATTGTGACATAAAGATATGGTAGACGATGGATAATGGCGGGAGAGAGGAGATTAAGAGACGTAGGTGGTAGGTATCTTAAAATGCTAGTAATTAAGCCAAATGAAGGATGCTGTCGAAGTCGAGTTTAGTGGCTTACTATGTTATTATTACATGTCTACATGTTGTCTCACATTGATGACAGTGTTCTTATCAGTTTACTGTTGGGTCTTATCGGAACTTCGTTTTGAAAATGTGTGGCTCGCTTCAATCTCTTCAAGTCATTCTTTGTTATTATTCAATAATGAGTGAAAGAAGCAAAAGTGATGGCGGGTACTCAATAACTTACGAAGCAACAACAAGCCTCGGAAACGGACGGAATCACTGATGACGAACCCCGCATACGAAATAAGGACAACGATCTTTGGATCTGTTCGTGGAATGTAAGGTCCCTTTATAGGCCACGTGCAATCGAACAATTAGCGGAAGCCCTAGACTGCTACAAAGCAGATATCACCGCCATCCAAGAAGTGCGATGGGATGGGCCGGGCAAAAAGAGGATGAAAAACTGTGATATTTACTACGGTGATTGCAACAGGAAACAAAAGCAGCACTTGTTTGGATGTGGATTCGTCGTTAGAGGCAGACGTAGGCAAGAAGTCTTATCGTTCAGGTGTGTGAACGAACGCCTTACGACAATTCGCATCAAGTCTAAATTCGCTAACGTAAGCCTAATATGCGCACATGCCCCCACAGAGGAGAAAGACGAAGACATCAAAGACAGTTTCTATGAGCTCTTGGACAAGATCTACGAGCAGTGCCCTAGCTATGACATTAAAATTGTCATAGGCGATTTTAATGCAAATCTGGGAAGAGAGAGTGACTTTGATAGTACGGTCGGGAAGCACAGCCTACACGACACCACCTGGATTTAGGCTGATCGACTTTGCTGCGCGGCGAAATGTTGTAGTAGCCAGTACACGGTTCCCACATCTCAATATTCATAAAGGAACATGGAGATCTCCTGATCAATCAACCGTCGACCAGATTGATTACATTGCGATCGACGCAAGGCACTCCTCCAGTATTATGGATGTCCGAACGTTCCGATGTGCCCACATCGACTCGGATCACTACCTTGTTGTAGCCAAGGTAAGGTTGCGGATATCCCGAACACCGCCAAGACAAGAAAATACTGTGAGAAAGTTCGACGTCGGACGGCTACAATCGCAAGAGATCGCCAAATCCTTTTCCGATCGAGTCTCCCTCAATCTCAGAAGAAGTTCTTTGCCGCCAACACCAAGTATTGAAGACCAGTGGCAACATTGCCAAAAAGCTAACAGAGATGCCGCCTTTGATGTTCTGGGTTTTACTCGGCCACCACAACAAAACCCGGGGTTTGACGACGATTGTCGGCAGGCGAATGCAGCTAAGCAAGAGGCCTACAAAGCGGCACTGCAAAGAAGGACAAGAGCTGCTCGCGAGCTCTACGAGCAAAAAAGGAGACGAACACCCGCTTCTTAGGAGGAAAAAGAAGGAGCATGAGAAGCGCGCGATCGGTAGAATAGAGAGTTACTACTGCAGGAATGAGGTAAGGAAGTTTTACCAAAGGGTAAAGTCAACTTGGATTTCGAAGCGTTAATACGCGAACCATGCAGACACAAGCGTCTGCACCTAGCCTCTATTAACGAACTCCTACTCTCACCTCCCCGTGGTGAAATCCGAGAGCCGAGTACCCTTGACAGAAGATAGGGTAACCAACCCTGGTGGGACGTCTGGGCCGCTGCAAACGAGAGAGGGGGGAGTGTGAGTCTACCAGGGCTCATCACTCTTGTTAGGATGGCGGCGAAGGAGCTGGTCAACTGATTGGCCAATGGCGGCATCCACAACTCCAGTCAGCAGGAGCTACCTGGTTTCCATGGTAAGGTCGGGACCCTGGAATAGAGATGGCGGCGGATGAGCCCTTCTTTTAGGGCCAACGGCGGCGCTCACAGCCTGCAAAAGGCTACCGACACCGGACCCCTCCGGACCCCTTTGTCCGGGGGCTAAACAAATGGACCTGTCCTCCCAGTTGGAGGTTGTGCGTGGGGTTAACTTCCTCACCACGTAAAAATGAACGAGTTCAGAAAGCACAAACTGCCTCGGATATGGACGGATTTGCTGTTGACGACCCTAGCAAACGGAATAACGACAATGACTTTCGGTTCTGCACGTGGAATGTGAGGTCCCTGAACAGACCACGTGCAGCCGATGAACTCGCGGAGGCCCTAGACTGCTATAAAGCAGACGTTACCGCAATCCAGGAAGTGCGATGGGATGGGCCGGACAAAAAGAGGATGAAAAGCTGCGATATCTACTACGGCGATTGTTACAGAGAGCGAAGGCAGCGATTATTTGGATGTGGATTTGTTGTTCGAGGCAGACTTAGGCAAAAAGTCTTAGGCTTTAAGTACATAAGCGAGCGCCTCATAACAATCCGCATCAAGGCTAAATTCGGCAACATCAGCCTAATCTGCGCCCACGCCCCAACAGAGGACAAAGATGACGATAGCAAGGATGACTTCTATGATCTCCTAGAAAGAACGTACGATCAATGCCCCAGCTACGACACCAAGATCGTTCTAGGAGATTTTAACGCTAAGCTGGGTAAGGAGGACATCTTTGCTAGAGTCATCGGTAAACACAGCCTGCACGACACCACGTCCGAAAACGGACTCAGGCTGGTGGACTTTGTTACGGGGCGAAACCTCTCTGTAGCTAGCACGCGGTTCCCACACCTCAATATCCATAAAGGGACCTGGCGGTCCCCTGATCATTCAACCGTCAACCAGATTGATCACGTTGCGATCGACGTCAGACACTCCTCCAGTATTCTTGATGTCCGAACGTTCCGAGGCGCCAACATTGACTCGGACCATTTCCTTGTTGTAGCCAAGGTAAGGACACGGATATCGAGAGAACAACGAAATCGAGGAAGCCAACCACGGTTTGACGTCGAAAAGCTACAATCGCAACAGACTGCCAGGAACTTTGCCGATCGAGTCTCCCTGAAACTCTCCGAAAGTTCGACGCCGCCTGCACTAACAATAGACGAAGAATGGAAACGTTGTCAAATAGCCATCAGAGAAGCCGCTACTGATGTGCTGGGTTTTAAAACGCCACCTAGGAAAAACCCCTGGTTTGACAACGAGTGCAGGCAGGCACATGCAGCAAAACAAGAAACCTACCGGGCAACGCTGCATCGAACCACGAGAGCTGTTCGTGAGCTCTACGAACAGAAACGAAGGGAAGAGAACCGGCTTCTCAGGAAAAAAAAGAAAGAGCACGAGAAGCGCGCGATCGAGGAGATGGAGAGGTGTTATGGCAGGAATGATGTCCGAAAGTTTTACCAAAGGGTAAAACTTTTATCGAATGGGTATAAAGTTCGGACAGAAGCTTGCCGGGACGGAAATGGACAGCTAGTAGTAGATTCGCAGTCGATACTGAGAATTTGGAAAAATCATTTCTGCAGACTGTTGAACGGCGATGAGGACACAAATACCGCTGTCAGGCAGAATGTTCCACTCAACACAACGGACGATGATAGAAGAGAATACCGTCCCCCCGACCTAGACGAAGTCAAGATAGCGATATCGAGACTGAAGTCTAATAAAGCTGCTGGTGCAGATAGTCTGCCCGCCAAAATGTTTAAAGCAGCTGGAGGTGATCTGGTAGGGCGCATGCACCAGCTCATCTGTAAGATATGGTCGGATGAAAGCATGCCCGATGAGTCAATATCGTTTGCCCGATCCACAAGAAAGGAGACCCCTTTGACTGCGCCAACTATCGGGGGATAAGTCTCCTTAACATCGCCTACAAGATCTTCTCTGCCGTTTTGTGTGAACGCCTGAAGCCATTCGTGAACAAACTGATAGGTCCTTATCAGTGTGGTTTCAGACCCGGGAAGTCCACCATCGATCAAATCTTCACACTGCGGCAGATCCTGGAGAAGACCCAAGAAATGCAAATTGACACACACCATCTATTTGTCGATTTCAAGGCCGCATATGACAGCGTGTATAGAGACGAGCTATACAGCGCCATGTCTAGTTTTGACATTCCTGCCAAACTCGTCAGACTGAGCAGGATGACGATGGAGAACTCTCGCTGCTCCATCAAGGTCGGTAACGAACTCACCGAGACCTTCAATGTCAAAAAAGGTTTTAGACAAGGCGACGCGCTGTCATGTGATTTCTTTAATATCGTTCTTCAGAAGATCGTGCAAAACTCACTGGCCAACACAAGAGGCATGATCTTCCAAAAGTCCGTTCAACTGCTAGCTTACGCGGATGACATTGACGTGATTGGGCGAACACAGTGAGCCGTCAATGATGCGTTTGCTGGCATTGAAACGGAAGCGGCTAAAATGGGTCTGGCGGTAAACGAGGGCAAAACAAAGTAAATGCTGTCATCAAGAAAGGACGCACAACATCGACGACTTGGCCAGAACGTCACCATTGGCAGCTATAACTTTGAGGTAGTGAAGGACTTCGTCTACCTCGGCTCCGCGGTAAACAGTACAAACAACATCAGTACCGAGATCAAACGCAGAATAACTCTTGCCAACCGCTGTTTTTATGGGCTCAAAAGGCAATTGAGTAGTAGAGCCCTCTCTCGGAAGACCAAGCTGACTTTATATAAGACCTTGATCATCCCAGTCCTGCTGTACGGCGCAGAGGCATGAACAATATCCCAAGCGGATGAACAGTCTCTTGGTCTTTTCGAGAGAAAAGTTCTGCGCGCGATCTTTGGTCCTGTTTGCGTTGACGGCTTTTGGAGGAGAAGGTTCAACCACGAACTGTATGGGCTGTACAGCGACATGAGTCTAGCCAGGCGTCTACGGATCCAACGCCTAAGATGGCTAGGCCATGTAGAGCGTATGGACAACTTAGCTCCAGCCCGAAGAGTCTTCGACTCTGAGCCTGTGGGACAACGCAACAGAGGACGTCCACGTACAAGGTGGCGCACACAAGTCGAGGGGGACCTCGGCCGGCTTGGTGTGCGAAACTGGAGACAGCTGGCGAAAGATCGTGCTGGCTGGAGAGGCATGTTAAGTGAGGCCCAGGTCAACCTCGGACTGTAGCGCCCTAAGAAGAAGAAGAAGAAAGTCAACTTGTCAGGGTTATAAAGCCCGAACCGAAGCCTGCAAGGACGATCAAGGGAACAGTACAAGGGAACAGTAGAATCACAGTTGATGCTAAGGATATGAAAGAAGCACTTCTGCAGACTGTATAACGGCGATGAAGAATCAAATTCCGCTGTCAGTCAGATTGCACCATTTAACCCGAATGAAAGGGACGATGTAGATTAACAATTCTGTCCCCCCGACCTGAACGAAGTGAAGATAGCTATATCTAAACTAAAGTCCAACATAGCTGCTGGAGCTGACGACCTAGGGGCTGAGCTTTTCAAAGCAGCAGGCGATGGCTTGGTAAGGAGCATGCACCAACTCATCTGTAAAATATGGTCGGAAGAAAGCATGCCCGTTGAATGGAACCTCAGCATTGTGTGCCCGATCCACAAAAAACCCTCTAAACTGCGGCAACTATAGAGGCATCAGTCTTCTGAACATTGCATACAACATCTTATTTGTCGTGTTTTGTGAATGCCAAAAGCCATTCGTCAACAACCTAGTCGGTCCATACCAGTGTGGCTTTAGGCCAGGAAAATCCACCATCGACCAAATATTTACACAGCGCAAATCTTGGAAAAAACCCAGGAACAGCAAATCGATACCGACCACCTTTTCATCGATTTTAAGGCCGCGTATGACAGCATCTATAGAGACGAGCTATACAGAGCAATGTCTAGTTTTGGCATCCCTACCAAACTCGTCCGTTTGTGTAGGATGACGATGAAGAATGCGCGCTGCTTCATCAAGGTCGGTAAAGACCTAACCGAGACCTTTGATGTCAAAAAAAGGATTCAAACAAAGCTACGCGCTGTCATGCGATTTCTTCAGCATCATACTTGAAAGAATTGTGCAAAACTCACACGCCAACTCCAGAGGCACAATCTTTCAGAAGTCCGTCCAACTACTCGCATATGCCGACGATATTGACATAATCGGAAGAACACAGCGTGATGTCAATGGCACTTTTGTGAGTATTGCGACGGAGGCCGCGAAGATGGGATTAACGGTAAATGAGGACAAGACCAAGTATATGATGTTAACCAGAAAGGACACCCAACACCGACGTCTCGGACAGAACGTCACAGCTGACAGATATAACTTTGAGGTAGTCAAGGACTTTGTCTACCTATGTACCGCTATTAATTCAAACAATGACACCAGCGCTCAAATCAAACGAAGAATAACTCTTGCTAATCGCTGCTTCTTTGGGCTAAGAAAGCATTGATAAACAAAGCCCTCTCTCGAACAACCAAAGTAACCCTGTACAAGACCCTAATCGTCCCAGTCCTCCTATATGGCGCAGAAGCAAGGACTTTGTCAAAAGCGGATAAGGTTGCTCTTGGTTGTTTCGAGAGGAAAATTCTTCGGGTGATTTTTGGTCCCGTCTGCATAGAGGGTGATTTTAGGAGAAGATACAACAATGAACTGTAAGAGCTGTTCAACGACATTGACTTAGCCAGAAGGATGAAGATCCAACGATTGAGATGGCTAAGTCATATAGAGCGAATGGAAACCAATGCTCCGGCCCGGAAAGTCTTCGAATCCACCCCCGAGGGAGGGCGCAGTAGAGGAAGACCGCGACTCAGGTGGCGCACGTAAGTGGAAAGGGACCTCAACCAACTGTGCTTGCGAAACTGGAGGCAGCTAGCTAAAGATCTAGCTGGCTGGAGTCGCTTGTTGGTTGAGGCCCAGGTCCACCCCGGGTTGTAGCGCCACCTTAAGTAAGTAAGTTGTATTTATATTTCCATTCTGTTGACGTTGCTTTTTGTCCGCGTTGACCCATATCTGGCTTGGGTCTTGGCTTGGCATGGTCGTGTCGGGGTCAGACAGTTGAGGTGTCGTAAGTGGGGCATCGATTGTTGCACAGGTAACTGCTTCTGGTGTTGTAATTGGGTCCACTGCTGATCGTGGAGGTTTTGGGTGAATGACCAGAGTCGCTGGTATTGCATTCGTTACTCCTCCTCGGTTTAGAGATGAATGCACCTGAATTCCTTCGGCGTTATGATAATGTTGGTAGAAGATTATTGATATTGCAAGTACACATATTATTACAATTAATATGCTTAACCCTCTAACGTTTAAGGCTGCCTTAGAGTAGCCATCGCCTATTGCCCATTTATTCCATATGCGTTTTTTTTTATGACGGTTTATCATATTTGAACTACATTTCAGCACACTGCGAAGTTTTGTCTCGTTGTAGTACTCACTTGTATGTGAAAAATCAGTGAATGAACAAAAAAAATGATTGCACGTAAAAAAAATTCTCATAAAGAAATAAAATACTTCCAATTTTTCAAATGAGTCGGGAATTTTACAGTAAGTAGATGTATTCATGTACTTTCATAATAAGAAAACAAATAATAAATATAAATGAAAATTTCGTGTTTCAGAAAAGAAATACGAAGGTGGCCTGAGGGCAACCATGACCGTTTACGCCAACTTTTTTTTTTGTTTTTTTTTTTACCGTTGTCAAAAAGTAATTCTCTTTCATTTTCTACTATTCATTATCTTCCTGTTTCAATAAAACAATAAAAAAGCCAGATAGATTAAGCATTTTGCTTTTATTAAGCTTTTAAATCTGCTCTTATTTTGAAATAGGTGAAACAATGAAATCAATGATTTTCGATGCAAAGTGGAGGGAAAAAACTTTGACTTAAACGGTTGAATTCTGATTTCAGATTATGATTTATAAGCCCATTATTTATCAGAAAAAAAAATTCCCGACTCTTTTGCGTCAAAATTGCGGTTTTGAACGTTAGAGGGTTAAATTTTCTTACGAGTATGTGTTGTTAATTCTTTTATTTCTTTTATATTTTCAAAATTATCGGAAACAATGTCATCAAATGTATTTGTTCTTGTGAATGAAGAATTTACAGTATTACTAGGGTAAAAGAATATTTCTTTGACACTTTTTTGTTGATTGCAAAAAGTTTCTTTTAGCAAATTTACTTGACAATTAACAAAATTAATGAGATAATTATTTTCCAATACAATTTTTCGATTGTCACAATTTTATTTGAGTTCCTCGGAATAGGCATTTTTGATTACAATAGTGTCGTCATCTATAACCTGTATTTTAGTTTTATTATTATATCTTAATTCACAACTATTTGATATTATACAATGTTTGCTTAATTTTAATTCTTTGAGTGTTAAATTTGGTTCGTATACATAAGTTTGATTATTAATACATATCTACTACTAATTCGTTTTCGTGGTTTATTTCAAGAAATTCTCTGTTTGGTAATGGGGTAATTAATATTTGTTCAACGGTTATATAACTTTTGGGAGTTTTAATGACAATTATAATGTATTTATTTTTATATTCGAGAACGCCAATCTTAATTAATTTAACCCTCTACTGCCCACATTTTTTTTATTTTCACCACCTTTTTTGTAAATTAAAAAATACCGTTGATTTGTCAAATACAAGGCAACATGTGAAAATGTAAACTGTTGTCATCAAGTACTTATCGTTTTTTATAACAAATTATAATTTTACGTTTGATAATTATAAAAGTGGGCGCCGTGGCGTAGTGGGTAGGTGCGTCGACTTCTACGCTCGAGGTCGTCAATTCGAATCTCGAAAAAAACATGAAACATTTTTTCACGACTCCACCTCTTTCAAGTCACTGACAATGCTCAAAGAGTATAACTGTCTAGAAAAAAGCTTCTCAATTTCGCCGTTCGGAGTCGGCATTAAACTGTAGGTCCCCTCCACTCGTGAGAGCACAGTAGCACGCACAACACGAGTGGTGGCTGAGAAGCTAGGTCCAGGTCCACCTCGGACTGTAGCGCCGCCATTATTATTATTATTATTATTAATTATAAGTTTTAGTGAACCCCGCCTAAAGGCAGTGTCGGGCAGTACAGGGTTAAGCTTATAAAAATCTATATTGTAGTAATCTATTTCCTTGGATGTCAATATACTGGGGTGTATTATATTATGTTTAGCTGATACTATATTGTCTTGTATTTGGTTTACTTTGTTATCTATAAATCTTAATTTTGTTATTTGCTCTAGAAACATTTGTTGTCTTATTACATTTCTGTATGTATTGAAATTTCTATTTTATTGAAATTATCCACTATCATTTTTCTATCATTTCGAAAAGTTATTCGGAGTGTTTCTATATATTCATTAAAATGCTTATTTATACTTATCTCTTGGTTTATTAGCTGTATAGTATTGAGAATATTTTTCTCTTCTATGTTTAAGTGATGTTTTGCCCGTCAGTGTTATCCATGGTTCCAAAGAGCCATTTTTCTGCATTTCCTATTAGGTTTAATAATCCTCTATTTTGTAATCTATTTGATTTAGGTGTAATTGATTGATTTTTGCTTCTAAGGTTTCAATTTCATTATTGATAAAGTCTTTATTGTCAATATCAAGTTCGTTTAAATTTGTTTGTATTAGTGGAACAGTGTATAAGATCTCTTCTGGGCTGATTAAGTGTAGAATTGTATCTGTTTGGTTTGTTATTTGAACATCGTTAACTTTCAGCTTCATATCTGCTCGTTGATTGCTGTTGTTTGTAGTGTTGTCTGAACTGTTTGTGTCAATAGTATTGTTATAAGAAGGGTGACTTGTGAATTTATATGGTCTTTTAATATTAATAGGGTGTACGTTATCAAGATTTTTAATTTTATACCTAGTTTCTTCCTTATGTCTAACCCGTTTATAATTCCTCTCGTTTTTCATTAAGTTTTTTTATTTTCCTTACCTTAGTTTCCTGTGCTAAGTCTTTCAATAATTGTTTATTAATTTCTTCCTTAGCTTTTCTGTGTGTTGTCTTAATAGTAGAATGAAATCGATTATTGTAATTATCTATTACTAACTGCATTCTCATTTCTACTGAAAGACCTTTGGCTTCTATGCCTGTGAATTTTTCTAAGATCGTGGAGTGGAGTCTTTCTATATCCGAGTTACCTGTGTGGCTATTGGGTTCAATGAACTTTATTTTCACTTAGAAATTGGATAATCTGTTCTGATTTGAATTCGTTGTCTGTAATTAATTTATTAGGTTTCTCAAATTTAGAAAAGTGTTCAATTAAAATTTCTTTCTTACTTCTCGAGTTCCTGTCAGTAATTTTATATGCTACTGCAAATTTAGTAAGCTTGTAATAATTGTAACAAAGACTTTCTTCTGTATGTGAAAGATGTCTAAATGTATTACTTAATTTTTATGCTTTGGAGTGTCGGCAATATAAAATTTGGGTTTAATTGGATTCCAATCATATTTAATCTCCTGGCATTTCTAACAGTTGTTTAGAATTAGTTGAATTTGTTCATGAAGTTTCGGAAAATATATTTTGTTCTTGAGTGTGTAATATGTTTCATTAATTCCATTGTGCATTGATTCTTTTGTGTGGTATAGAGAGATTTGATTATGTGCCTCCTCCTAGGTTTGGATTTCGGCAGCCCTCTGCGAACATTTTATAAATTGTATACTTTTATCATGCGAAAAAAGTTGTATGATAATTTGTTGCACTATGTTGTAATGATCTTCAACTTCGGAATATATACCAGTTATACCTTTCTGAATAAATCTGACTAAGACGTCTTTGATTTTCTTTGTTTCTTCAAGTGGGTTTAGGTGTATGATTCTTCTTTAGTGTAACACTCCTATTTCCTTATTTACACTGTATGTTAAGATAAGTTGAGTTTTGTATTTGTTTACTATTTCCTCTTTGATACCAATGTGGTCTAATTGTTCTTCCTCTACCGAATGCATAGTGTTAAATCCATATTTGATTCAGACTCATTTCCTTCCATGATTGGGGGTAAATCTTCGAGTCTACTTTGAAAGTCTGCGACCTTGTTATCTTTTCCTTGAAGATACTTTATTTCGAAATTGTATTCCTGAAGTTTTAATAACCATCTCTGGTTTCGCTGTGAAAACTCCTTACCCTTATATTTGCTATGTAAATATTTTATAGGTACGTGATCCGTTATGATTTTAAATTTGTTTCCGTGAAGATATGGACGGAAGTAATTAACTGAATATACGATGGCTAGGAATTCTTTGTCTGTAACGCTGTAATTTCTTTTATGATTCTTTAACGTCCTTGACACAAAGCACACTGGTTGTCCATTTTGTGATAAAACAGCTCCAATTGCATAATTACTTGCGTCAGTTGTTAAAACAAATGGTTTATCATATTCCGCAAATTTTAAGATGGGATGGGCACTAATTAAAGCTTTCAGATTTTCAAAAGCTGATATATACTGCGGGTCATTGATGTTTATTTTTTCATCTTTTTTTAAATATTTTATCATAGGGCATGCTACCTTAGCATAATACTTGATAAACTTAATATCCCGTCATTCCCAGAAATCCCTTAAGCTGTTTCTCCGTTTTTGGTAATCTTAGATTCTCAATATTTTTTATTTTATTTGGATTTGGTTTTAATCCTTCTTTTGTTAAGATATGTCCCAAAAATTCGGGGTCGTGCTTCATGAAGCTACATTTATCGACTTGGATTTTTAGGTTGTGTTCTTGTGATCTTCTAAATATTTCCTGCAATGCTTCTAGGTGCTCTTCCAAACTTGTGGAGAATATTAATATGTCGTCTAGGTGGACAACACACATTTTGTTTATGTATTAACGAAGAATATTATTTATAAGTATTTGGAAGGTGGCAGGTGCGTTTTTAAGTCCAAACGGCATTGTTAGGTATTCATATAGGCCTGCTGGTGTGACGAAAGCTGTTTTGTGGATATCTTGTTTTGCAACTAATATTTAATGGCAGCCCTTAGCTAAATCTAACCTTCGCGTGCTAAAATGTTGAGCCTTACCTAGTTTGTCCAATAGGCTATCTATGTTTGGAAGCGGATGTTTATCATCAATTGTAACTTCATTTAATTTTCTGTATTCAACTACTATCCTATATTTTTGTTCTCCCGAGTAGTCTTTCTTTTTGGGAACAACTATAACCGGTGAGCTGTAACGACTGTTGCTTTTTCGAATGATCCCTTGCTTTTCCATTTCTTCCATTTGTTTGCGTACTTCCGCCTCATGTTTTGGTGGATATCTATATAATTTCGAGTTCATTTGTCGATCTGTTATGGTTTTTATTTCGTTAACTTCAGTGTTTGTGTTTGTTAGCTGATCTCCTTCTTTATATATGAGATTTTGGAATCTATGCAAGAGTAAATCAATAGCCTGCTTTTCTACATACATCGCTAAGGTGATTTGTTTGAATGTTACTGACTTTATTTGCTTCTAGTATATTTACTTCATGTATTAATTTAGTTAAGAATGGGAGGTGAGTACCATTCATCAAAATAATTTCCTGATTTTGTAAATGTATTAGTTTAGCATTTTTCTCTATCCAATCCATACCTATTAAGAAATCGTATAGTTTGTCTAGTTTTTACTTGAGATGTGTCCTTTCTAACTGTACCTTGGATTGTTTTTAGTTGGAAGTTGTTATCGTTAATATATTCATAGAGACTTGATGGAACTCTATTCGTCTATCATAGCCATGAAATTCATATGTTGAAGGGTTAATTTTTCGTACATCCGAGGCTCATTTATAAAAAAATCGTGTTCTTCTATTTTTATTTTACTAACGGCATCTACATACATGTGTTCTATTCTATTCTGCCCTGATCTGTACTGCCCAGAATTTCCTTGGTGATTATTTTGATATCTAAATTGTTGATTATTTTGTCTATTCTGCCCTAATTCGTTTCGCCTGACTTGTTCCGATTGTGAAGGTCTGTTGTATCTGTAATGATTGTTAGGCATAATTTGTGGGAAATCCTGTTTTTTAGTATTTTGTGTTCTGTGTTGGTGTGTTTTGTGATGATGTATTTTGTCTATATTGAGGTTATACCTATCTTGACCAATGTATTTGTGTATTACAGTTTTTATACTTGGAAGGGAATACTTGTTATAAATCGCAGCTTATGCTCCTGCAGTAATTTCTTTTATTTTAAGGATAAGAGAACTATTCAAACAATTGGCAATTTCTAAGACTTCTTCATTAAATGCGGCACATTCCGTTATATCGTTTATTGCTTGTTGTATTTTATCTAACAATTGGTTAATAGTAAATACCTTAATAATTATTAAGGTTATTATTAATTAATAATGGCACCGACTGCGCCAATTACATATAATAAGTAGACCCGTTTAAAAAAAAGATTTGTTAATTATTGTTTATTATAATCGATCTTTATTTGGTCTACAAATATTATATGTTCCAATATTAATATTATAAAGAGTGGTCCGCCGTCTTCAGCGTCGCTGCGACCACTTATTGGTTATATGCGGAATACTGGACGAGTGCTATTGATCCGACTGTTGTATTTATATTTCCATTCTGTTGACGTTGCTTTTTGTCCGCGTTGACCTATATCTGGCTTTATTTCCAAGATGAACGTTTTCCTCGTCGCCAATAAAATACGAAGTTGCTGGTTGGTTGCTGCACGCCGACTGAGACGAGAATCTGGCCCAGGAAAACACAGTGCGATCGCACGCTGTTTAAGAGGTGCAGAGTTGCTGTATGGTTTTCCTGGAAGCGATAAGCAACCAACGGACGCGCAAAAACAGACTACGAGGCAAAAGTGTCAACAAAACGAGAAGCATCCACGGGTGATCTTGTGACCGATGAAATGCTTGCTGTATGATGTTCTCCGTGATAGACACTCGCCCACACAAGCCGTCTACTTAAGCGGGCCGTATGTCACTATATTCGTCCAGTGACATATCAAATCTCGTCGTGATGCCCCTAAAACTGAAAATTAATTCAAAGATACTGTATGCATTGCACATTGCACTACCCAGACCGATTTCATTCCATTAACGCAATAAAATTGCGAATAGTATTGCAGTATATATCAAAATATTGTGTAATTTGCTCCAGCCACTTAGAATACACCTGTCCAACGGTTTAAGTGAACCAAAAGACGGAAGAGATAAAGACGTGCATCAATTATAAGGGCTTCAATGGCAACACAGTACAAAACAAGTTTCGACGATGTAGTAGCATATCTTTTCAGATTGTTATTATTTCACTCATTGGGATCTACGAAAAGTTTTTTACCAAGCACACGTTTATTTAGACTCGATTAAATATACGTTGTTTGTAGTTCCTGATTGCCAATACAAATTTTTAAGGTCTTTTTCTTGGTCTTAATTTCCCAGTAGTAATTCTGCGATGTATTTTACAATTTGCCTACTTATTGAAATTGCGTTTGGATAACATATTTGAGTATATGGAATCGAAGATCTCCTAGTTCCGTACAACATAGACGCCACTACAAGCTTTCATCGAAGAAGCGAGAAGTACTTGGCAGTTACTTCAGAAAATTTATCAAACGCGATGGCGGCTTAAACGATAATATCAGTGTAAGTCAGTGACTGCCGTGTTATAATACTGGGCAATGAAAGGAAATTAAATGTATTTGATATCGAGTTACTGTAACCATAAAATATTCTGTTCGTTCCGTGTGGTAAAATTGTAACACTAGGGTAATATGTTCTTAGTATTGTGTTAATTGGTTGAATTCTCTATATTGAATCAAATAAAAATAGCAAACAAAAACAATATGAAACTATCTAAACTTGATAAATATGTTCCGTATTTACAAAATTGCACACTTACCAAACACATGACTTTGGGTTGGGGACGTATGGATCCTTAAGAAATACTTTAAGAATTTCTGTACATTTATTAGCAACAGCTTCATGTGACAATGTCTCCATATACTCTGCCTCTTTTCCTGATACCCAACCAAGTAGCAAAGTGTCCGTCACTTTTGCAAATGAATATATTTTTTTATACCAATGGTTGCTTAAGTACTCATCGGAGTAGCGTTGTTCTATTGTTAAATCATTTTCATAATTATCATCGTCCCATAGTAACATAATTTCACTGATTTGTGGGCTCAAAAATGGCCTATCATACTCCAGAAAGATCTTATCCACTGTTCCAAACATTAAGTTTTCAATAGCTTCTTGCTTATAGTGAGGCAATTCAGGATCAAATAATGTATTTATTGTTTCTTTAAGGACACCTAACGGTACAGTACATATCACATGATCGGCAAAGAAAACTCTTCCGTCATCAGACACGACTCGACAGGGGCTCTCACTTAGGTCTGGGTCAAATGTGTTACCTCTATTTGAACTTGTTGATGTAACGGTACCACCGTGAACCGATCCCGTCACAGTTTTATCGGAATCATCGGAATCATTGCCGTCCTCTTCATCGACGGTCTCTAATCCGCTACTGGTTTTTTTTCTTTTCCAGAAGATCTTCTTTACGGGACATCGTTTGACAATTGCATCCTTTGGAAGAGCATCCGTCAAAGGTTTTAGTATTGAACTGTAGCCAGACGGTGGGACGATGTTCCCGCCTTGTAGTTCAGTATAACTACCTAACTCTAAAAGATCTACTTCATCCATACTATGGCAGCCTGTGATGCAAGTCTCTCGTTTCAATAGACAATTGAATATCAACTTTTTCAGTCGTTTTTCTTTAGGATCATTCACAGATGACAAATAAATCTCGATCTCGTAATTAATGTGTTCACCGACACTATTAATGTCAGGCGGTGGGCTAAACTGACACAGAAAGTACTCATCGCAGCGACGAAGAAAACAAACATAAGCCTCATATATTTCTTGAAGAATATCAAAAGGAACTTGAACACCATCCTCAGTGGTTGCAACTATTTTATGGGGTTTAGGTATATTGACAATATTCACAAGACCATGTTGAACGGCTAATTCGAATATAGGATTTCCGAGTACACCATGGATCCAGTTTGCGCCAAGTTCAATCTAAAAACAAAACAAAAAAAATGTTTCATAATTCGGTTTCTGAATTTTGTACATGTACAAATAATAAAAATGTTTGCTTATATGGCTTCTGGATTTTGTACAGGTTAAACCAGACCGTAGGGTGTCCCTTAATTCGTCTTTAATATTTTAGGGCATGCTTCCTGGATTCTAAGAAAAAAATTGTTTTACAGTAATGTCCTCTTCTCCAAATTTGATATCATTTATCGGGGATTTAAGAAAAGGCTTACTTTTGTGTACCCTGACCCATGTTAACGGTAATTGTAATTGTTGGTACTAATGATAGAAACTTCGTTCAGGTCTTTGTTTTTTGAAAAACTACCAGTCTTTTTGCGTTTAACCCGGCGAGAGTGTGGTGACAAAATGTAACATTTAATACTTAAAGAATTTTTTTATTAATACAGAAAAAACGGAATTGTTTCAGTTTGAAGATAGTTTTCACTGCAATAGTCGGATTCTTTGTCAGAGCTCGACTCGAAGGAAGTATCTTCTAGCACTTCTTCTAACATGGACCTAAGTCGCCTTTCTCTAGTTTCGAAATGCATTTCTAATCAAATAAACGAAAACAGCAATAGTTTATTTTGGCACGAAATGCATACACCAACTATGTGGCGAGGTATTACGCACCCAACAGGTGTTTGAACACGTGTATATCGACCGGTGACTAGCGAACAAGCGACAAGTTTGCAGAAAAACCCATAGATTTTATGATACTTGGGAAAACCAGGAAAAGGCAAAAAAAGAGGGTTTTCTGATTTTGTACCTGTGTTTCTAACATTAGTTGACAATAAGAGTGGTTTTCCAGGAATTTATAATTTATGTACAATGTTTTTTTAAAATAGTATAGCGGTTTTAAGGCGCGCTCGTTTATTTGAATATCTTTCAGAACCCTAATTTCCTTTCCCGTTTGAAAAATGTACCTAACAAAAATGATGTAAAGGATTAGAAAACGAAACTAATTCATCAGCTTAATTTTTAACGACAAGGCAATAGTTGATTAGAAACGCTATTTGAAATGTCTACATTTACAAATCAAGAATACCCAGACATTATTTAAGTTTATTGGCTGTGCAATTTAACTTCAACTATTGCGCGACAAAGGTACCATGAACTTTATCCAAACCGCCGACTTTCTAGTTTAGGAATATTTGAAAATACATATCAAAGACTTCGGGAAACCGGATTAGTTTCAAATACAAGACCTAACGCGGGATCTCCACAAGAAGAACTTCGACTGATCAAAAAATACTGGAAGCTGTTACAAGTGAGGCTTCAATCAGCATCAGACGCTTAGCTTTCCAATCGGCAAAAAATCCACACACAAGGAGGCAGTCATTATTTCAACACAAATTAAGCGTCAATATGTGGGCGGGCGTAATTGAAAACAAATTGATCGGCCCCTTCGAACTCAACCCCAGGCTTAATTCCACAAGCTATCGGGAGTTTTTGTGCAATGACTTACCAGAACTATTGAAGGACTTTCCACTTATTTAACTAGTTTCATCGGCGCTCTAGCTCACTATGTTCGAGAGGTTAAGAATTGGCAAGATGAAACTTGAAACTTGAAATAAGTGACGCGTCATCAAAAGTGAAGCAGCAGCTATCCTCAATAAATATTCACAGTAAAGTCCGAAAACGGGCTCTAGCATGCATACAAAACCAAGGCGGCAACTGTTATAACTGTTTTAGTACACACATAAAATAAAAATTTTCAGTCTGTGCGGTGGATTTTTTAGCGAGTTCTGTGACATTATACCTTTTCAAATTTTAATTGCCCTTGTTCGGTTTTTCGGAGAAATCCAAATTACCAAACGGAAATTTTTATATACCCAAACAATTTTCTATTTTCAGTTAAATCAACAACCGGAAGAAGGAATATCTACAACCTAGCCATGGGCAACAAGGAGCAGACAAAAGCCAGAGTGCGGAAGTTCATCGCCAGCTG
The DNA here is from genome assembly GCA_930367185.1 of Myathropa florea. Lineage (NCBI taxonomy): Eukaryota > Metazoa > Arthropoda > Insecta > Diptera > Syrphidae > Myathropa > Myathropa florea. The sequence goes on from OV884004.1 coordinate 47,526,848, forward strand.
CAAGTGGAACGTATCCATTTACGGTCCAGAGTTTGCGGCCGCAATCCACCAAAAGCTCGGCAATTGCGCTGAGATTTATGAGCTTACGGAAGAGATGAAGTCTGACCAAGTCAGCGAAATCTCCAGCGACTCCACAGAACGGGTCATCAGATGAGGATGAAAACTTAGACGCAATCCTCACCGAGGAAGAGCAGTTCCCGCCAATACAGGCGAAGAAAAGAAAGACCTCGAGTTCTCCACCACCACCAAAACCAGAGTCAGTCATAGTGGAAACAACACAACCAATACAAACAATTTCATCAACACCAACAGCATCATCCACACATACAACATCTTCAACATCAACAACATCATTAACACCAGTAACAACCAACGGAGGTAATAAAGACCACCAAATCGACCGTATTAACAAATACAAAGGAGGACCATCACAAGATAAGGGAATTCCTAAAAGTAAAGAAGACAGAGTACAACACCTATACTCTGAAGACAGAGAGGAAATCGCTCCTCAATATAAAAAGTCCACAACAGTTATGAAGCACCTGAAATTGTGGCAGCCTTAAAAGAAGGAGTACCTGTAATACAGGTAAAACCCTTTAAAGGCATCGGCATTGTTGTTGAAGTGAGGAAGAATGCCGATATCCCTGCAATATACAGGAAGGCGTTGCTGCTGAATGAGAAGGTACACTGGGAAAAATTCAAGTCCAACGGAATAACGCAGTGTAAGACCGGCATGAAGTACCGGTACATAAAGTGCAAGGAAGAGCACGCACAGCCCAACTGCCTTCGGAAAAAAATACGAAGGATGCAGCGGTCTAGTGCACAAACTGTAGGAAGGAGGGACACCCCGCAAACTACAGGGGTTATCAAAAATATAAGGAGAAGCTGAGAGAGCGGAAGAAGGTGGCCGAAAAAAGAAGGCGCAACAACAATTTGCGGAAAGTGCCACAAGAAAAACAATTTCGACAGGACTAAGTTTTGCCCAAGCAGCCGCCTTAGCCAACAACACCGCAAAAAGGACGATCAAACAGCAGCAGCTGCTCCGAAGACAACGTCCAACCCACACTTGTAAGGAAACCTGTTGCGGAGAAAGCTGGTAACGTTTTTAATCTCCTTGATGAAACCCAGAGACTCTTTGGGATGAATTTCCTCACTCTGCTCCAAAAATCAAAGCAATACCACAAAGCTACGACAGCCAGAAAACAGTTGTGCAGTGCAAATTTATATTTGAGATATCTTCTCCATAAACATTCTTAGTATTCAATTACAATGTCAACTCGATTTAGAAGGAGTGCACTACGTATATTTATAAAAAATAATAACCCAGATATTCATTTATTACAGGAAACCACCAGCTCGTAACCCCTACAAGCCCAAGGGATACAATGTCATCAGGGAGGATAAAACATCGTGGAAACGTGAAACGGCGGTTGTGGCTAAAACAATGTCTGACCATGACACAGTCGAGATTTATGGACAGTGTATGGAAGCGACAGCCATCGTCATCAAAATAAGCGGGTTAGAGACCCTTCTAGTGGTTTCACTCTACAACCATTATTCTGCCTCCGAATGTGACATTCGCCACGATCTGACGACAATAAACAACAAATTCAGTCAGTACACCTACTACGCCCGACACACATTATGGCAAAATGACGTGTCTACCTCACGTAGTTAAATGGTAGAATGATAACAACCACCTTCACTCACTTGTGGTTGTGTCGCAGCAGACGAAATCTTACCCGAAGACCCCTTCAATGCTTGACTTCTTTCAGTCTTCATCTGATCTTGTCAACATCCTTCCAAACAATTACTAACAATTATTAACAATTACGCATGTACTGCATATGTTAGTGATTCTGATCATCTGGCTGTCGAGTAGAGGATAAGAATCTCCCAGGGAGTACCAATCCAAGGGCCCCTCCCGGAGATGTACACCAACTTCAGGAAAATGGACTGGCGAAGATTCGAATCCGAAATCGATGATCAACTACAACTGCCGAGAGAAGACATTAATCTGGACAAATCGGTAATAGATAAGAGAAAAGAACAAGGACCAGCAGGGATAAATATGGTCACCTTCTAGCACATATCCAGAGACTTCGGACACGCCTCCAGAGGATAGTTCAGCGAACCTGGAATACTCAGAATAATGAGTACATAGCTGTACACTCCCAGCTCAAATGTACCGACATCATGTTCCAGCGAGCTGTCAGGAACTTTCACGAGGAGGACTTCAAAAGGAGACTGGAAGAAATCAGACCAGGACCCGACACCGTCAGGAACTTTACTCCACCTTCACCCTCAAACCTACTTCGTTCTCCACATTCTCGTTGGTCTACTTGTTCTAAAAATTAGTACGAATTTCGGTTAGCGTGCTTCTAGTGGTATATGCATGTCGGGCTTAAACTTGAATATACCACTAAGAAACGGCAAAAACGTCCAAAGAATGCTGGTTGAAACCCTAACGTCCGAAGCAACTCCCGAAACCTCAGGACCAATGCCAGTCGGACACTTCCCAGTGAAAAGAAAAACGGAAGTATAGAGTCACCCAACCTCAGTAACGACAATAGTTTTTCAAAAATTCATACAGCCGAACCTCTAGAATAAAATCCGCAAGCCCCCTCGTGTAGAAATTACACACAGACTCAACAAAAAAACCAAAGTGACATTTATTTCGTCGCAAGCCATCAAACTTATACCAGAGTTTGATGGATCAGCCAGAGCAATAGATAGATTCGTGCAGCTAGTAGACCTCCAGTCAGAGAAGACTGTTTCTCCACAGATAAAGCGGAGTTAGTCGACATAGTAAAGTCTAAACTCACAGATAGAGCGTATAACGTTTTAATTATTATTATTATTACTATTATAAGTTTATTAACAAAGAATTAAATTACATTGTCAATAATCACCAGCTTGAGCTGGTGGAACTGATGATTTATATAACAATAACTGAAAAAAACGTTACACATGTGTTTTGTTTATTTATTTATTTATTTATTTAACATGGATTAGCATTTATTTATTTACTTATTTAGTTGGTTATTTTTGTTTGTTTATTTATCAATTCGTTTTTCTATTTATTTAATTATTTTCATATATATATACTTACTATTTATTAAACTATTTATTTATTTATTTATAATTATTTAGTATTCATATTTATATATTTATTTATTTTTTAAAATGTGCATTCTATTTATTTATTTGTTTATTTCTTTATTTATTTATTTAATTATTTATTTATTTATTTATTTATTTTCCTTCAAATTTAACGATTTTCACCCCACGTAATTTGCTTAAAATAAAACAAATGTTGTTTTCAGAAGAAAGATACACAATGTATCATCCCTGTAATATATAATGTACGATAAACTTAATCAAATTTACTTTTATACAAAATGGACTATCTATCTACGTATCTATGAAGCTTGAGCAGATAGTGCTTCCAGCTGGTTATACAGTTTATATACGATTTTCTAAATGAAGTGCTGATATCAGCCTATTAGCCTATATACATTGTTTACATTGTCGTAAATTAAGTTGGTTACATGAGAAAAGGTGATTTATAGTAAGTGTTTGGTTTTCGTCGTGTCGTTGCACCATATCAATGGTTTAGCTACGACTTGTTGGATAGCATTGGAAACTTTATCCGGATTTCCAGACCCAAGAATGAAGATATTGTCTGCGAAAGATAAAATGACTTTTATTTGCCGATCGTTTGTTTGAAGATGCTTAAGAAGCGAATTCACATAGGCGTTATATAGCGCTGTGGTCTGTTGAGCAATGCAATTTGAGTTAACTATCCATTCATGGAGTTGTGTTATGACACCGAAAGTTGTCACTTTTCAAAAGCCTTTTCCAAGTCCGTGGAAAGAAGTAGAGAGTGGTTTCTAGAGGCAATTTCTGTATGTATTGCTTGGTCAAGCACATGCAGCAGAGTGTTTGTGCATCTTTGAGGTCTGAAGCCATGTTAACAATTATCCAGATATTTTTCAAGAGTTCCTTTTAGTTGTTTACAATTATGTTTTCAAATAGTTTAGACAGAGAAGAGAGAAATTGGGCGGTAACTTTCGACGTATTGCGAGTCTGCATTTGGTTTTGGATTAGGAATCAGATTTGTTTTTTTCCGTTCATGTGGAAATATTTCTGTTTTTAGGATGCTGCTGTAGAACTTTAATAACCTTGTGGCGACTCGTCATATTTTATTTCGTCTACATATATGTTAATCTAGTTTTAAAGCTATCATACAATAACTTCTAAAATCTATTAGCTATCATATAATAACTTCTAAAATCTATCATTCTATTACAATTATCCTATAATACTTTTGTAAGCACTACCGCAATAAAAACTCCATTTTTTAAAGGCATTCTATTCCGAGTCACGCTCCTCGCCGGTTGCTCAGTTATTCTAACTTTTTATTGTATATATAAAAGTGAAGTATTTGTTTATTGTAAATATAATTGCTTTTAAATTATTCCGCTGAACCTCCACAACCTCAACATGACTAAAGTGGGCAACTTTTTTAACATGTTAAAAGTTATTTTGTCCGAGCCTGGGGTTGATCCTTTTGTTGTGTAAAGGGCTTCCAACATTTTTGGATAATTGGTTGAACATGTTCGACTCTTAAAAGGTTGTTAACTTTCATTTTACTGTTGAGCTACATAACATGGGGTGGAAAGTCTTCATCTGAACTGTATCCTGTCTATTTAGTGGCACAAAGTTGCGCGATTACATATGGAACAGTTTTCACTGAAGAGTCTTTTTTGACTGCCGTGATGTTGCTTCGAGTCTGATTATTATTTATAGCCTTGACCTTGTTCCAGAGCGTTGTCGAATCCATCATTGGGTTTATTGAAAAAAAAAATTCGTCCAGGCTGCTGTTTTAGCTTCAGGTATTGTTAGACTCGGGGAGTCGAAAAAAAAAATAAAACCACTGCTTTCTACTCTTGTGCTGCAGACTGCCTCAACAATTCATTCAGCATGCCCTCGTACTTGCTTTAAGTCAACCTCGTAATCGAGCTGCCTCCGTTAGCCGGGTCAGTTGCGCAGCATGTGTTGTATTCTTGCGTTTGCTCAGTGGGCAAGAATGGTGCCATGAAATAACGCCAAGCGACATAAGGCCAAATTTTAAAACTTGGCCTTATGTCGCTTTATCAAAGTGACATAAGACCAAATTTTTGCTTTCACAAAGCGACATAAAGCCAATTGGCCTTATGGCTGTATATCTGATTGGTGCCATGACATAACGCCAAGCGACATAAGGCCAAATTTTAAAACTTGGCCTCATGGCGCTTTATCAAAGTGACATAAGACCAAATTTTTGCTTTGGCCTTATGTCACTTTCACAAAGTGACAATTGGATTTATGTCGCTTTGCGTTGTATATCTGATTTGGGTTTACCTTATTAAAATATACCTTCCATTAAACATTCTGAGACATTTAAGAGGAAACGTTTAAGGCTGCCTCAGGGCAGCCATCGCCTATTACCCATTTATTCCATGTGCAATTTTTTCTTATGGCGGTTTTCCATGCTTTCAATTATACTTCAAGCCATATTTTGAACTACATTTCAGCACACTGCGAAGTTTTGTCTCGTTGTAGTACTCACTTGTATGTGAAAAATCAGTGAATGAACAAAAAAAATGATTGCACGTAAAAAAAAAATTCTCATAAAGAAATAAAATACTTCCAATTTTTCAAATGAGTCGGGAATTTTACAGTAAGTAGATATATTCATGTACTTTCATAATAAGAAAACAAATAATAAATATAAATGAAAATTTCGTGTTTCAGAAAAGAAATACGAAGGTGGCCTGAGGGCAGCCATGACCGTTTACGCCAACTTTTTTTTCTTATAACGTCCAACTGGACGTTATAATGAACCTATCCCCAATCGACATTTTCGGCAAACAACTAGCAAAGAATACTGCTATCCGTCTTACAGCCTCTTCCCAGTGGACCAACAATTCATTTGGCCACTCCACTATACTAAGTTCTTCTAACTTCCCCACGAGAATTCTGGACCATACCACACCCCTTTACTTCCCTGATAGACTTTTTAAAACCCTTATTCCAGATAGAGACTTCTGGAATGATAATCCTAAACCTTTTGCAGGTTCTCTGCACTTTTTCACGGATGGGTCTAAAACCCAGGAGGGGGTGGGTAGTGGCGTTTTTTCTGATGAACTAAATATAAGTCTCTCCTTTCGCTTACCCGACTACTGTAGTGTGTTTCAGGCGGAGATAATGGCGATAAGTGAAGCGCGGTCCTGGCTCAAATGGAACGTAATATTTGCATTTTCACGGACAGCCAGGCAGCCATCAGAGCCCTGGAATTGGTCTCTACGAACTCTAAGACTGTAATAGACTGCCGCTCATCTTTAGACACGATGGCCGACCAGTTCAACATTTGCCTGTGCTGGGTGCCAGGACATAGAGACATTCCAGGCAACTGCAAAGCAGATGAGCTCGCCAAGCTCGCCACTTCACAGCCATTACTTCCCAAACACAGTAGCTTGGGTATGTCCCTCACAACTTGCAAATTGCTGCTCTCATTAGAGGCAACTCGTGAAATAGATAACAGATGGGCGAGTGCGCTTCGTGTCAAACCTCCAGGATAATCTGGCCTAGGCTAGATTCCAAAAGATCTAAGGATTTAATATCTCTTCACAGATCGAATATAAGCTCTATCGTCGGTGTCATCACAGGACACTGCCTCATAGGAAACCATGCCATCAGACTAGGTGTCCCGGCTAATGATTTCTGTAGAAGCTGCCTAGATGAGGAGGAAGTGGAAAGCGTCCCACACCTCCTATGCTCCTGTCCGGCCCTGGCGTCTATTCGACGTCAATATCTAGGGGCCTACTTTTTTGATGACTTGGGTGAACTTAGTACGGTTCCCATTAATAATCTACTTCGCTTCATTATAGGCTCCAAATGGTTTCCCTCGGACAACTTATTGGTTTGATCCCGATCAAACCATGTGGCAGCACAATGGATCAACTCTGGCCTAGGTGCACACACAGAAAAGCCACATCTTACCTACCTACCTACCTATTCCAAATGTAGAAGTGAATTGCCTTTCTAGCGCTTCGGATGTATGCCACGTGAATACAATTTGTTTCTTTGGCACAAGTCACAAAATTTGATGTAATTTTTCACATACATGTGCGTATTTTTGACTCCTTGGTGACCTCCTAAAGTAGAATCGTGGATTTCGTTTACTTCCGCTTTTTTTAACCGTGACAGTGCGTCTGCGTTTGTTTCAATCGTAAAATCGTACTCTGCTAGCAAAATGCATCCCATTTAAATGGAACATCTTTGCGAAGTAATTTGTTCAGTGGGTTAGCTATTTTGGAAAAGTTTTTAATAAATTTACGATAATAACCAGCTAGGCCTAGAAATGATTTAATTTGCTTCTGATTTTGGGGAGATTCGATTTTGTTTATGGCTGTTATTTTTTCAGGATCGGGTTTTAATCATCTGACGTGATTGCGTGCCCTAAATACATTACTTCTGTTTGAAGGAATTTGCATTTTGGTTATTGAATTTTCAAATTGAATTTTCTATTAATTTCTTATTGTGATCTTGCAGATTTTTCCCGTAGATTACTAAGTCATCGAGGTAGACTAACCACTTTATGCCCTGTGGAGCATTGCGTAAACCAAAGGGCATTCGATTGAACTCGAAATGACCGCTGGGTGTGTAACTTCTATCTGATGGAAACTGTTCGCTAGATCCAATGTCGAGAAATATTTAGTCTCCGAGTTTTCCGAGAATGTCTTCAATGCTGGGAATGGGACATTCATCTGGGATAGTATTTTCATTCAAATTCCTGCAGTCTATTGCCAATCTCCATTCTTGTTTTCCTTTCTTCGGCAGGACGGGTAATGGCGCATTCCATGGGCTAGAACTTGGTCGAATTATGTTATCTTGGAACATCTTGCCTACTTGGCTCTTAATTTCTTATATGTGTATTTCAGGTAGTCGGTATGGGCGCACGTTGACTGGAGATGCGTTTGTGTTTTATGTGTTTTAATGGAATGTTTTATTCCGGAAGTGGACGTTAGTTTCGAGAAAGAATAAATGATTGTAGTCACTACATATTGTTTCTATTGAGTTCTTTTCCTCCTTGCTGAAATATATACTCCAGGTTGGATCTCTTTAGAAAAATATATTTGGTCCGATTTTTCTGTAACTGGTCCTTTATCATTTGTTCGGATCTCGCTGGGATCGTTAGAGTTCTGTGCTCACAGCAAAAGTCTACTATAGAGTGTTGGTTCTTCTAGTGATGTTTGAACGTATTGTTCTTGTAGTCCACTACTGCGTTGAATTGTCTGAAGAAATGTTCACCTATTATGCCATCTTGTGTGATTGGGAAGTTATTTGGAACTATGTGGAATGTATGTGTGATCTTTTGTCCTTTGATGAATTCTAGAATAAAGTTTATAGTGCCAATAGTCGATGTGGGTATATCGCTTATGCCTGTAAATGTGGCAATGGGGTCTGCCTTTATCCATTCGTCAGGTTTCAGTGTATTTAATTTAATCAAGCTTAAAACAGCGCTTGTGTCCAGGAGCATTAGGAAGCTCTGTGGTTTAAACTCCTTTGAAGATATTCTGATCTATCTTTTGAAATTCGTAGTTCTATTAACAGAGCTGAAGTTGGCGACGGCTTTATAGTGTTTTCCAGTGTTAGTGGTGTTTGTATTAGTATTGGAGTTTGTATTAGATATTGTTTTAAGTTTTGAATTTGACTTGTACTTCGACTTTTTGTATTAGTTAGGTTTAATCTTGAGTTTTGATGTAGAATTTCACTTTGTACGTCGTTTAGTATGTTTGATCATCATGAATATACAAAATAACCAAATGGCCCTCAGTCCCCGGCAGACCTTAAATGGTCAGAGGGTGCGAAGAATCCCCGGTGGGTATTTTAATACAGGACCATGGAACGTTAGAAGCTTACATAAACCTGGCAAGTTAGACAACTTAACAAAGGAAGTTGGAAGACTTAAAATAGACATCCTAGGAATAGCGGATGTACAATGGTTCGGAAATGGTAATACACCAATAAATGGATATCACTTATACTACGCATGCTCCGATACAAGCCAAAATCGTTATGGTGTAGCTCTTCTAGTAGCAGAAAAATTTAAAAACTCGGTAACGGGAGTAGTATACCTATCAAAAAGAGTGATATTAATGCAATTTAAGACGGAGAAGACTCTAATGGATATAATTCAAATATATGCGCCGACAGCTGACTGCGACGAATCGACTATTGAAGAATTCTATCAGGAACTAGAGCAAGCAGTTAAGTTAACAAAAAAGAAGGAAGTTACAATAATAATGGGAGACTTTAATGCAAAAGAGCTAAAAGATATTATAATAGAGGCAGGAAGGAAGCACCTACAGAAAAGAGAAAATCTACCAAAGAAAGAATGGATGACAAACGAAATTTTGACCCTAATGGAGCAGAGAAGAGTAATTAAACCAGATCCCACTAAATACAAGGAAATTGAGAGACTCATCAGGAACAAAATCAGAGAAGCCAAAGACACTTACCTTCAACAACAATGTGCGGAATTAGAACAATACGACACGAACTACGACAACTTTAATATTCATAAAAAAGTAAAGGAAATCTCAGGGTTAGAAAGGAAAAAACAATACGCCGCACTAAAGGATAAAAATGGAAAGATATTGCTGAATACAAACCAGAAACTAGAACGATTCAATTTCAATTTTATTTATTTTATTTCAATATTTTCAATATAAAAACAACATTGGTTATACGTTTCCGCGAAGCCTTAGTGGCTTTTCTGCAGAATGTTGTGCTTCTAACATCAATAATTCAGATTAAGTAAGCTTAGTTTAATATACATTCAATTAAAGTTTAAAAGTTTATGAGAAAATCAAACAATTTAAGTATTATCCGTATAAAATTTCTTAAAGTTCATATTTAAATTATTGTTAAGATTTTACTTTTTAATATTTGTCTTTAGATTTAAGTTTCAATTGCGGGAATTTTGATTTAAAAAAAATTTTTAACACTTTTTCCGAGTTTTAAAATTTCTAATGCGTCTAAGTTCTTGCGGAATTGTGTTGAGAGCTTCAGGAACACTGCATTTAAACTGTCTTCTTCTATAATTGTTGTGAAACCGTGGTTCTTGAAGCATACCTTGTGCACGTCTTCTTGTATTTATCCCATGGTTGATTGGTATGGTGAATCGTGGATCGTCGTAGTCTTCTAAAATGAGCGTCATTTTGAAAATGTCTTCCACTTGAAGGACATTGAACCTTTCTCGCTCAGCAAGATGTCGATGAGAGAATACGTTAATTTTTTTCAGTGCGGCATTTTGGAGTTTTTGTAGCATTCTTATATGTGTGACTGATGCATTACCCCAGGCAAGTATTCCATATCTCAATTTGGAATCCACTAGCGCAAAGTACATGTTCCTTAGCACTGATGTTGGTGCATGGTACTGCAGATGAGTTAAGGCGTATAGTGCTCTTTTAAGACTCGATCGCAATTGATCGATATGAGTATCCCATAAAAAGTTACTGTCGATTGTGACTCCTAGATACTTATAGCTTTCTACTATATCTATAGGACAGCTAGTAGAGGTACGACATGTATCATTCCTACAGTATATTTGCTGTTCGGTGGCCTTGAATTGCGGGTTTCTGATGTGCATCATTTTTGTTTTGGAAGCGTTAATCACTAGATCATTATCATGACACCATTTTACTGCATCATCGAACTCCTCTTGCATTATTGTTGTTGCTTGTTGGAAAGAGTACATCGAAGAACTTTTTTGGGACGACAGAGATGAGCTAAAACCGAACAGAGGAAATGAAGGACCACCTATACTGAAAGAGGAAATAAAAAAGGTACTAGACGAAGCTAAAACAAGTAAATCTACAGGTCCAGATGAAATACCAAACGAACTCTTCAAACTAATAGAAGAAGATAATATCCAAATAATCGCCAACCTGTTCAACGCTATATATAAATACGGCAAGATCCCTGAAGACTGGTTAAAATCGACATTTATAACGCTACCAAAGAAAAGTAAAGCAACGCGCTGTGAAGAGTATAGGACAATCAGCCTAATGAGCCACGCCTTGAAGTTATTCCTAAAAGTTATACACAGAAGAATCTTCAGTAAGCTTGAGGAGGATGTAAGCCCTTCACAATTCGGATTCAGGAGCGGTTTTGGTACTAGAGAAGCACTATTCGCTATCAATATGATAATCCAACGAAGCCTGGAAGGGAACCGGAAGGTTTACGCATGTTTCGTGGACTATGAAAAAGCCTTTGACAACGTCCAGCACAAAAAAATGATTGAAATTCTTAGGAACAAGGGCATTGATAGCAATGAGTGCAGAATAATCAAAAACTACTACTGGAATCAACGAGCGAAAATACACATAGAGGGAGAAGAATCAGAGGAGATAAATATAAAAAGAGGAGTCAGACAAGGTTGTATTTTATCCCCACTTCATTTCAATATGTATTCAGAAGAAATCTTCAAGGAAAGCATAAGAGACATCGAATATGGAGTAAAGATTAATGGCGTGAGAATAAACAACCTAAGATATGCGGATGATGCAGTAATAATATCTAATGACTTAAAGGAATTGAACATCATGATGAATAAACTGAATCTCGCAAGTGAAAAGTACGAATTAAGAATCAACGCATCAAAAACGAAATTTATGGTAATTGCCAAAAATACGAGCGCAGCGAATATTGAATTGAAGATAAACAACACAAACGTAGAGAGAGTCGACAGCTTCAAATATCTAGGATCGGTGATTTGCAGCAACGGCGATCCTTGCAAAGAAATCCTGTGCAGAATAGAACAAGCCAGAGCCGCCTTCTGTAAGATGAAAAAGCTCCTATGTAGCAGAGAAATTAATATGAAAACTAAAACAAGGCTGGTGAAATGCTACATATGGCCAATTCTATTATACGGTGCCGAAGAAGAAATCCACAAAGAAGATAGAAGCTTTAGAAATGTGGATCTACAGAAGGATGCTACGAGTCTCTTGGATGGACAGAGTATCAAATGAAGAAATATTAAGAAGAGTGAACCAAAGAAAAGAGATAATGTTTACAATAAAAAACCGAAAACTGGAATACTTAGGACATATACTCAGGAATAGCAAATACCATCTACTGCAAAATATTTTACAAATAAAAATAGAAGGAACGAGAGCAAGAGGAAGATAAAAAACAACATGGAGTGCCAACCTGGGAGAATGGCTTAATCTCTCAACACTGCAAATATTAAGAGAAGTAACAAATAAGCAAACATTAAAAATGATGATTTCCAACCTCCGAAGCGGAGAGGAACTTTAAGAAGAAGAAGTATGTTTGGTATCAATTCTTGATATTTTTTGTTTTGATCTAGTGATTTTGATTTTTTCTGAGCTACATTGTCCCGATTTACGGGACTGTGCTCTGTTCGTGAAATTTGTAAACCTTGTAACCTTTTGATTGTGGTTTGTGAAACGTTGATTGGTATTTGCGTTTCGCAGCCTGCGAAACTCGCTAGTGTCATGGTTCTTAATTTTGCAGTTACGTACTTATTTTGCTGCTTAGTGGTGGTGAGGAACTTTTCCTCTTTTAAATAGTTTAATTTAGGGTATGGGACCATTGCAGAAACTATTCAAAATCATACTGCAGTTTAGAGATCTAATTGCCTTATTGGCAGTTTCGTCTGTGCTACTTGCGTTTGCATTATTTAGTAAATCAAACAGCGAGTATGCTCCTTCCGTGTAGGAAGCTGCTGATTCAGTGAATCTTGCCTAAACTAAAAAACTTCCGTTTGAATTATTTTCTGGCTTCGCGTTTTCTTGAAACTTTTGATGAGCGCGTCTTTCAATTCCTGTCATTCATCATAATCGTTATATTATATTATATTATATGCCCTACCTGTGAGTTTAGTCTTTACTATGTCACTTAATCCCGCTTTGTCTGCTGGAGAAACAGGCTTCTTTGACTTTGTACGAATCTATCTGGCGGATCCATCAAACTCAGGTATAAGTTGCCGTTTCTTAGTGGTATATTCAAGTTTAAGCCCGACATGCACATACCACTAGAAGCACCGAAATTCGTACTAATTTTTAGAACAAGTAGACCAACGAAAATGTGGAGAACGAAGTAGGTGGGGGGGGGGTAATTTTAATTTCATTTCATTTATTTGTTAGTAAGTATCGCTGTGCAATAAGAATATTCTATTCTTTAATAAGTACAGGGTAAAGGTGGAGTTAATGTGTTTAGAGATAGTTCAAAATGTTACACACATTTAGAGTTTATTTATATTTTTATATGATTGTGTTTAATAATATATACTTTATATATTAAAAAAATGTGTGCACATTTTTATAGACTTAATAATAATATAATAATGGCGGCGCTACAGTCCGAGGTTGACCTGACCCTAGCTTCTTAGACTTATTACGAGAGGTATTAACAACGTATTTTGTACATCTATAAGGATTGTTTTATTTATTTATTTTTATTCGCAAGCTGTTTCGTGCTGCTGATGCTCTTCCTCTTGTTTTTGATGCTCCTGATATTGTGCTTGATGCTCTTGTTGCTGAGGGTCTTGTTGTTGATGTTTCAGATGTTGTGGTTGATGCTCTGTTATTGAGGGTCTCTTTCTTTTCACATGTTTCACTTGTTTTCTCACTTGTTTCGCTATATATGGTCAATTTTTTGTTTTACCTCACTGACAATTTTTTTTGTATCACCAATACTAATCGTTCGTGAAAAAAGAAAAAAAATTTGCTTTCCCTGGATTCCAGGCAGATGCTTTACCTAGAAATCCCACCGCTGCCATCAATGTTAGATTCGGGGACTCGAAAATTAAAACAGCACTGCTTTCTTGTGCTGCAGACTGCCTCAACCGTTCATTCTGCATGCCCTCGGAACCTCCGATCGTACTTTCTGCTTTGAGTCAACCTCGTAATCGAGCTGCCTCCGTTAACCGGGTCAGTTGTGCAGCATGTGTAGTATTCTTGCGTTTGCTCAGTGGGCAAGATACGTAACATGTGCTATTGTCATTTGACGCCCTATTGTTGCATTTGATCTGTATTCTTCCATTCAATATTAAGTCAAGTGCTTGGAAGAATACGTAACTCATTTGGGACTAGTAACATGAGTTGATTTAGCACTAGTGGCCTACTTGTATGTTATGTCACATATTTCGGCACTTGTGGCCTACTTGTGTGTTCTGAAAGTATCTCATGTGTGGTCTCAGGTTGTTGCAGTGTTGGGCACAACGGTACCATCCGTTTAACTCTGGCTGGTAGGCGCCTGTATGCTATGATGTTACTGTTGGTGGGGTGATTTTTTACTATATGCCAGGCATCTCTCTTTTCGATGGTTAACTTTTTTATGATGGGGTTAAACCAGACTGGTTGTTGTGGAGAGTTGTGTGGGTATGAGCCGGGAATTGAGGTGGAAGCTGCCAACCTTATTATTTTTCTTATATTGGCTGCCTCTTTATTCACATTTTGCGACTTCTGAATAGAATTTGTTGAAGATGACCTGATTTATGAGAGAATTTTATCCAGTTAGTTTTTTTCTCGATGAATCGGTATTGGAATTTCTTTCTTATAGAATAAGGAGCTTCTGTATCTATAATTAAAGGGGAGTGGTCACTTCCTTCTAAATTGTTGTGCGTTTTCCAAGTGCCTATATTCGCTATTGAGGCCGGTGAGCCGATTGTCAGGTCGATGGCTGTAAACGTGTTTTTTGTGGAGAAGTGTGTTGTAGATCCATCATTGAGGAGCACTAAATCTGAGTTGTATAGCCAGCTAACTACTAGTGTCAGCACTATTTGTCTGTGGAAAACCCCACATTGTATTTTTTTTATGGATGTATATATCTTTATTAGTATTTTCAATACTTTACAATTTAACAATTTTTGGTATAAATAAACATTTGATATTTTTGCAGCATTTTTAACATATTGTTTTAATAAATTCTATACATTTTTTCTTATATATTCTAATATTATTTTCATTTTTTACATTATTTGGTAACATATTAAATAAGCTGAACCCTTTATATATTATTGTGTTTCTTGAAAATTCTGTATTTTGATGACGTAATCTGAAGTTATTGTGATTCCTTAGTTGATATGGTTGTACTTCCCCTACATTTCTAATCTCGTTTGTAAGATACCTTGGTGCATGTCCGTGTTTTATTTTAAATATGGCTAAAAGAGTATTAAGTCTTAGTTTTTGGTCAATGTTTAACCATTTTAGCGCTTCTAACATGTTTCTTATTGGTGTTAATTTATTACATCTCAGTATACATCTCATTGCTTTATTTTGTAACTTCTGCAATCTCTCTATTTGTCCTGTGTTGCAGCATGCATATAGAATTGTTGAGCAATATTCAAAATATGGTTTGATTATAGTGTTATACACTGTGACTGTTGTTATAGGATCTATTCTTTTCCGTATTCTCTTAAGAACTCCAATTTTTTTTCTAATCTTTTTGCATGTGTAGTCTAGATGTTCTTTCATATTTAAATTGTTGTCTATAATTACACCTCAGTATTTTATGCTCGTTACTTTTTCTATTGTCTTCCCGTTTATTTCGATATTTGCGTTGCTCTCAAAATTTATTTCCATTAATTAAGTTTTTTCTTCTTATAATTTGATTTTATTCATTTTTAACCATTTAGTTATATTATATATATCATATTTTAGTTTATCATAACATTCTTTCTCATTTTTTTCCTTCTGCGTATATTAACGTATCATCAGCATACATAACCATTTTGGACTATTTTAGAACTTCCAGCATGTCGTTAATATAAATTATAAATAATACAGCGCCTAAGATTGATCCTTGTGGTACTCCCTGGTTTACTTCAATCGCCTCCGATACACAAACCTGGTTGATCTTCGTCCTTTGTGTTCTGTTTGTTAGGTATGAACTAAACCATTTAAGCTCATATCCTTGGATTCCATACATAGTAAGCTTTTTTAGAAGTATTTCCCTATCTAAAGTTTCAAAGGCTCTTTTAAATGCCGTGATCTTCTTTTTACTTCCTTCATCCTTCCACTCTGTATTGTAAGCGTTAAACTCTCCTAGCTATGCTGCAAGTGATTTGCTACCAGATTATGATAATCTTGTTGGATAAGAAGGTAGGCACAGCGAACCGAAATGTAGTCAGATACCTGGGGATTTGGCTAGATCAGTATTTGTATTTTAGCAAATATATTGATGCTGCTCTGGCCAGAGCCCGTGGGGCTTTTGCCCTTAAGAGACTGTTTTATAGCAGCCAACTCAATGCGAGGCTGAACGTAATTTGTTACATGGTCCTGATCAGGCCAATGATCGTCTATGGCTGTCCCGTGTGGTTTAACGTGAGAGCACGCTTAATGGAAAAGATTCAGTTGTTCGAGAGGGCTAGCTTTCGCCTTTATAGAACTCCATGGTCCCAGTAAAAAATTTGTTACTACAATGAAATCCTATCCAACAAGGCGAACATGATAAGAGTGAATAATTTCTTGATAAAGTTGATTAGAGGGCATACGGCAAGAGCAATGAACTCGACCAACAACCTGATATTCGAGGCATTTTACTCCAGCCCTCAGTATCACGAGAGGGTACGACACAGCGGCTAGTCCTCCCAGAGGCGTTCATCTACTTAGATAAAATTGACCTGATACAGGATAGAAAAGCGGTTCCGCTGATATTCCACTACGCCCGCTCGACTGTAGATGGGCGGCACAACTACGACCGAAACGTCGCACAGAGCGCTGAGGAGCGTCTCCGTTTCAGCAGGACGGCTTCAACCCGTGATGTTGAAGATGCTAAAAAGCAGTAACAACGATTCTAGTGGCTAGGGAGTACTTCTCCCTTCGCCAAACATTGCGGTTTTAGACCCGGGGTAGTATTGTTCCCAAAAAGAGAAAGTCGGTCTTCTGTCTTGCGGTAGAAGGGGCGCATGTCCGCAATGGACGCACGCAATGCCTGACTTACATACTAGGTTAAGTGCAGTATATATATGTAGTATAAATGTAGCTGTAGGTTTTACATAAAAAAAATTGTAAGGAATGTATAAAAAAAAGAAAAAACAATTGTACATAAGGTACAATAATTTAATTAGTTACGTATTCTTGCCCACTGAGCAAACGCAAGAATACTTCACAAGCTGCGCAACCGACCCGGTTAACGGAGCAGCTCGATTACGAGGTTGACTTTCTAACATTTTGACCTTCTCATCCACTACTAACAGCCACAAAAGTGGCGATAGGACTCCACCCTTGGGTGTACCCTGGGCCGGCCCTACCATATGTGCAGGATGTGCAAATGCACAAATTTTAGTTGGTCCAAGCTACCTTTGCCTTTCCAAACGCTTTCTGAACGCAATTATTTTCATATAATACAAACTACATAATTTCACCTGTTCACACAATATAATAATAATAATAATAATAATAATAATAATAATAATAATAATGGCGGCGCTACAGTCCGAGGTGGACCTGGGCCTAGCTTCTCAGCAACCACTCGTGTTGTGCGTGTTATTGTTCTCTCACGAGTGGATGGGACCTACAGTTTAATGCCGACTCCGAACGGCGAGATTGAGAAGCTTTTTTCTAGACAGTTATACTCTTTGAGCATTGTCAGTGACTCGAAAGAGGTGGAACCGTGAAAAAATGTTTGATGTTTTTTTCCGAGATTCGAACTGACGACCTCGAGCGTAGGAGTCGACGCACCTACCCACTACGCCACGGCGCCACGTTCACACAATATGCCATTCCTTTATTTAATAGAAAATTCAATTACACATATTTCATTTCTGGGTGATTTATGTGCATACTGTTTAGCAAATTCTATTCTCTATAATTTTGTTTGTATTTTATTTGCAATGAACGAAAATTTCCAAGCCTTGTCAAGCACAGATACAGGATGTTTTTCGAAAATGTTTTGAGATCGGGGACAACAACAGACTAACCTCACAGCAGTTTTGCAAACACTAATTAGTTTAGTTAAATTTCTTGGTTATCAAGCATAAGCTTTTTGAGGAACTTCTGAAGTGTTGTTTGAGCTTAATAATGTAACATTTTACAGCTTGTTGAGGAAGTAGCCTTATTTGATTTAGTTATGGGAAAGCACTTGAGGAGAATAACGAATCAAGAAGCCCAAAATAAATATTTGAGCAAAAATATACAAAATTAAATAATAAGTATTTTCTCTAACACTGTTACTAATCAAATTGTGTCCATGCTAAAGGAAGCCAAACACTTTTCGCTTATTGTTGACTCAACAACCGATAAGAGTCGCATAGAACAAATAACTATTGTTGTTTAAAGTTTTTGAAAGGAGAACCAAGACCGGAGAGGAGCTTACAAAGTTATTTTAGACAAACTCGAATTTTATGGAATTTCAATAGCAACAATAACAGCAATTCAATAACAACGGTCAAGGTCACAGTTACGATAATGGTTTAAATATGAAGGGAAAATAAACTGGTGTTCAGAACAGAATTCGGCCAAGAGCATTTTTTGTCAAATGCAGGTCGTATTGATTAAATTTAGTAGTCAACGATTCAGTTCCGTGCTCATTACTTTCTGTTAAGCTTTTGACACAATTCAATGCTTACATAACTTTTTTTCAAGTAAAAAAAAACGTGCAAAACTTACTTTGAAACCTCTTTCAGAAACAAGGTGGGAAAGCAGACAGATGCATTAAAACCATTAGCTGAGATATATTAACCACCTATAGAAATATTTGTAAAGTCCCTCTGTCAATTTATCAGCAACTGTTGAGGTTTCAGAAAATATTAAACATACTTTGATTGAAATGAGTTCAAATAAAAAATGTTATGATTATGTTCAATAACAGCGTATTGCTAGTAGTCTTGAAATATCATCTAAATTTCCAGAAACATCTTTACGGTGGTAATGAATGTTACGAAACTATTTTGGAACCGAAACAAAGGTTTAAGGTAGAATTTTAGTTTAAAACATTAGATCAAGCGATTTAATCAATTACAGGAGATTAGATTATCTTGCTCCCAATCTAGTTATTCCAAATTTTAAACACCATGCAAGCCACAGTAGCCTCAGGAGAAGGCAGTTTTTCCAAACTTAAAATGATAACAAATTAAATTAGGACAATCGTATGTCTTGTTAATCGTATGTCTTGCACAGGGCGCTTATCTAGCTTTTTTTTTTTTTTTTTTTTTTGTGCGAGAGGAGGTGGAAACCTTGCATAGGCACCAAAGGTCCGACGTCCTTTGGTAGTGCCGGATTCTTACCGGCTAAAACCACCCCCAGTCAATCTTCCCGTTTATTTGCTCCCTCGCGGAACTACCGCTAGGTATTACTTCACGAGGGACGGGTTCGAGCTATTTGCTTCGTCACTGATTGTTTAGCGAATTCGCGTTCCGCTGTCGTTCTGCGTTCCTAAGATCGCACATTATTCGTACTGCTGCATCGTTTACTGCAGCCCAATAATCTTCGCATTTTAACATATACTGAACTATGTTCTCTGGTGTCGGCTGTTCACCAAATTTTTCATGTAAAATATCTCTTTCGTTATCATAACGGGGGCATTCAAAGAAAACATGCTCCACATTTTCTTCCGCGTGTAGGCATCGAGGACAGAAAGGACTTGAATCACGGTTCCGCTTGAATAGGTATTCACGGAAGCCACCGTGACCAGTCAAAAACTGTGTAAGATAGTAATTAACCTCGCCGTATTTTCGATTTACCCAATTTTCAATGCTTGGGATTAGTCGGTACGTCCATCTCCCTTTTTGGGACACGTTCCATCGTTGTTGCCACATTTCTATGCTGCGACTTCTTTCTATTTTCTTCGCGTGGTTCACAGTGGGCCCGATTTGCACGCGTTGGTCATAAAGTCTTCTAGCTTCTAGAGCTAGAATATCGATGGGTACCATGGAGGATAGTACCAATATCGCGTCGTGGGATACCGTCCGAAATGCACTGCAAACTCTCAGTGCACATAATCTGTAGATAGATTTGGTGTCTTTCATGTGCGACTTTTTATTCGCGACGTCAGACCATATTTGTGCCCCGTACAGCTGTATGGATGTTACAACTCTCGCCAGCATTAACCGTTTACTTTGCCTCGGTCCGCCGACATTTGACATGAGTCTCGAAAGAGCGCTTATCGCTTTCGACGATTTCTCACAAGCGTACGCGAGATGATGCTTATAATTAAGGCGAGCATCAATCATCACTCCCAGGTATTTGATAACGGGGCTGGAAATAATGTTGTGCGCTTATCTAGCTAGGATCGGGCCTGGGTGTACCACAGTATCTACTGATTTACCCTTTACATACGCATTATGAGATCTTGATAAATAGTTACCCCGATTTCATCCTTAATGTATAAATCTATTAACCGTTCCAGTGACTTCAATAGGAATGATGACAGACTTATTGGCCTATAATCTTTGGCATCAGTATGACTTATCTTGCCGGTTTTTGGTATAAAGACCACTCTGATTTCCCGCCGGATTTCGAAGCGTTAATACGCGAACCATGCAGACACCTCTATTAACGAACTCCTACTCTCACCTCCCCGTGGTGAGTACGCTCGACAGAAGATAGGGTAACCAACCCTCGTGGGACGTCTGGACGGCTGCAAACGACGGGGGAGTGTGAGTCTACCAGGGCACATCACTTTTTTTAAGATGGCGGCGGAGGAGTTGGTCAACTGATTGCCCAACGGCAGCATCCACAACTCCAGTCAGCAGGAGCTACCTGGTTTTCATGGTAAGGTCGGGACCCTGGAATAGAGATGGCGGCGGATGAGCCCTTCTCGTAGGGCCAACGGCGGCGCTCACAGCCTGTAATAGGCTACCGACACCGGACCCCTCCGGACCCCTTTGTCCGGGGGCTAAACAAATGGACCTGTCCTCCCAGTTGGAGGTTGTGCGTGGGGTTAACTTCCTCACCACGTAAAAATGAACGAGTTCAGAAAACACAAACTGCCTCGGATATGGACGGATTTACTGTTGACGACCCTAGCAAAGGGAATAAGGACAATGACTTTCGATTCTGCACGTGGAATGTGAGGTCCCTGAACAGACCACGTGCAGCCGATGAACTTGCGGAGGTCCTAGACTGCTATAAAGCAGACGTTACCGCAATCCAGGAAGTGCGATGGGATGGGCCGGGCAAAAAGTGGATGAAAACCGATATCGCAGGTTTTCGGCGATTGTTACAGAGAGCGAAGGCAGCGATTATTTGGATGTGGATTTGTTGTTCGAGGTAGACTTAGGCAAAAAGTCTTAAGCTTTAAGAACATAAGCGAGCGCCTCATAACAATCCGCATCAAGGCTAAATTCGGCAACATCAGCCTAATCTGCGCCCACGCCCCAACGGAGGACAAAGATGACGATAGCAAGCATGACTTCTATGATCTCCTAGAAAGAACGTACGATCAATACCCCAGCTACGACACCAAGATCGTGCTAGGAGATTTTAACGCTAAGCTGAGTAAAGAGGACATCTTTGCCGGTAAACACAGCTTGCACGATGACTGCGCCAACTATTGAGGGATAAGTCTCCTTTACATCGCCTATTAGATCTTTTCTGCCATTCTGTGTGAACGCCTGAAACCATTTGTGAACAAACTGATAGGTCCTTATCAGTGTGGTTTCAGGCCCGGGAAGTCCACCATCGATCAAATCTTCACACTGCGGTAGATCTTGGAGAAGACCCAAGAAATGCAAATCGACACGCGCCACTTATTTGTCGATTTCAAGCTCCCATATGACAGCGTGCATGGAGACGAGCTATACAGCGCCATGTCTAGTTTTGACATTCCTGCCAAACTCTTCAGACTAAGGAGGATGACAATGGAGAACTCTCACTACCCCATCAAGTTTGGTAACGAACTCACCGAGGTCTTCAATGGGCACGATCTTCTAAAAATCTGTTCAACTGCTAGCTTAAGCGGATGACATTGACGTGATTGAGCGAACAAAGCGAGCCGTCAATGATGTGTTTGCTGGCATTGAAACGGAAGCGGCTAAAATAGGGTTGCCGATAAACGAGGGCGAAACCAAATATATGCTGTCATCGAGAAAGGACGCACAACATTGACGACTTGGCCAGAACGTCACCATAGGCAGCTATAACTTTGAGGTAGTTAAGGACTTCGTCTACCTTGGCTCCGCGGTAAACAGTACAAACAACATCAGTACCGAGATCAAACGCAGAATAACTCTTGCCAACCGCTGTTTTTATGGGCTCAAAAGGCAATTGAGTAGTAGAGCCCTATACAAAACCTTGATCACCCCAGTCCTGCTTTACGGCGCAGAGGCATGGACAAGTGGATGAAGAGTCTCCTGATCTTTTCGAGAGAAAAGTTCTGCGCGCGACCTATAAGGTGGCGCACACAAGTCGAGGGGGACCTCGGCCGGCTTGGTGTGCGAAACTGGAGACAGCTGGCGAAAGATCGTGGTGGCTGGAGAGGCATGTTGGGTGAGGCCCAGGTCTACCTCGGACTGTAGGGCCCTAAGAAGAAGGAGAAGATTATTGTTGTAGTGTTTGTAATTCATATAAAATTAACAATCCGCAAATCCTTCAAAATAGAGCTATGGGATGTATACTAAAATGTAGTCGAAGAACACATATTGTAAATATGTTAAATGAATTGAAATGGATGAATGTGATTCAGAGAATTGAAATTAATGCGTTAGTATTCTTCGTGCCGGAAATTAAAATCAAAATAATTCGAAAAAGAATAACAAATGCTTTATTGGTGTTTGAGAAATTTATCAATGAGTTGACAACAGAAAGTTGTCTTAATTTCCAGTGCTCTGACACCAATATGATGAAAGGAAACAAATATGTCCAACACAAATATGACCCCCCCACCCCGAAAACCGCTAAGACGGTTTTTCAGCAGATGGAAGTGGGGCAACCTTTACGACGGTTGAAGAGAAGTGAGGTACTCGAGGTGCCAACGTTTCCAGAAACCCTTCATCAAAATCTGTAAGAGATGCCAGTTAGTTCGAACGGAAATATTTGAATTTTCATGATCAGGATGCTGAATAGATACAAGAGGCTCGCCAATCATGAAATGGGAAGGGGTTAGAGCACTAGGCTCTGTATCGGAGGTAGCCCACAGTGGTCGTGAATTTAGAATTGCCTCAATCTTCGCCAACAGTGCAGACATCTCTTCGTACGTCAACACCGTGTCGCCGATAGTCCTTTTTAAATGCTGTTTTACAGACTTTACGCCTGCCTCCCACAATCCTCCAAAGTGGGGTGCTGAGGGAGGCATAAACTTCCAATCTATGTTGTCTTTGGAGAGATGATCGATGACTATATTTTGATGCTGTTGACTGAGAAGAATTTCGTACATTTCGTTGAGAACACGTCTCGCACCATGAAAATTCGTGCCATTGTCGCTCCAAATTTGCGAAGGTTTCCCCCGGCGCGCACAGAATCGATCTAGTGCCAATAAAAAGGCGTTCGAGGTCAAATCTCCCACGAGCTCCAAGTGAATTTCCTTTGTGATGAGGCAAATGAAAAGCGCGATATATGCTTTGACGAACCTTGGATTTCTTCCACGCGAAAGCCGTAAACCGATAGGGCCAGCATAATCGCATCCCACCTTATTAAAAGGGCGTTGAAACCGTACACGTTATCGCGGAAGATCTCCCATTAATTGAGATGATGTAAACTTTCGTTGGCTGAAACAATGAATACATTGATGCACTATTTTACGTAGTAGATTTCGGCAATGGAGAATGTAAAAGGTTTGTTTTATCATAGCGAACATAAGTGTTACTCCGGCGTGCAAGTAATGTCTATGGTAGTAATTTGCGATTAAGTTCGAAATGGGATGAGTTTTACAAAGTATAATGGGATGTTTAGCATTATACGAACGTTCTGAATCGTGAATGCGACCGCCAACACGAAGAATACCGCGCGAATGAAGAAACGGATAAAGAGTTGAAAGCTTGTTTCTTCTAGGCAGTTGATTTCCTTTCTGTAATGTGCCGATTGCCGACGAAGATATAGACATTTGAGTGATTTTGATAATAACCAACTTAGCCTCGAATAGTTCACTATATGACAAAGTGTTATTGTTCCGAGGGCGCTTATTTACGGTCGAACGAGCGTTAGATACGAACCGAAGCATATATGCGACAACTCGCAAGCAATGTATCCAATCGGGCCAGTACATTTTCTCCTTTCAAAGCCACGAAGGTCCCTTCAACCACAGCTCATTTGAAGGCAAAGAAGATGGTGAAATCCCACGCGTAGCACAATCGGCAGGGTTGCAAGCTGATCGAACATGATGCCATGCATTGAAAGCGATCGAGGCAAGAATCTCAGAAGTCCGATTAGCTACAAATACTGACCATGCTTTTGGAGGAGCCGAAAGCCAGTGAAGAACAATTTTAGAATCCGTCTACGCAAAAACTTTGAAGTCCTTCTCACGTAAAGAATTTCTAAGTTTTGTGACGAGACGAGATAAGAGAAGTGCTCCACAAAGTTCCAATTTAGGTAGGGACACAACCTTTATGGGTGCAACCCTACTTTTGGCAGCTACTAAGAACACATTTATAGCTCCTGAAGAATCTATACTCCTACAATAAATAACAGCCGCATAAGCATCTAAAGAAGCGTCACAAAATGCATGAAATTCGCGAGTCTCCTTGTTAACCCACACAGTCCTGGGAATGCTCAGTTGCTCGATGAAAGACATTTCATTTCGGATGATTGACCAGCGATCTTCAAGTCCTTTAGGAATTTTATCATCCCAACCTAGATTTTCCCGTCAGAGATCCTGTAAAAGAATTTTGATGCCAACAGTGACGGGAGCAATAAATCCTAATGGGTCGAAAACGCGAGAAGCGTCGGAAAGGATGCTTCGTTTAGAACAGAAACAGTCTTTGGAGGGACACTAAAACATTCCTGATTTGAACAAATCGACGAGTTGGGTATGAAGCGCTATGGTATCCTCTATTGTGTCTGCACCTGTCGGGATATCATCGATGTATGAATCTTCTAGTACGGCTGCTGCTGCTAAAGGATATGTTTCGGCCGAGTCCAAGGCTAACTGATAGGGTGGTTAGGGAATTCGCGCCAAACTATTCGCTGAAAATCGACTTGTTCACGAGAAATCCAGATTTGTCTATACATTTTCTCTGCGTCTCCAGCTATTGCATATTTGTGTCGACGAAAACGTAAGATTACAGTAAATATATCGTGTGATATTGTAGGACCAGCGAGTAGAGAATCATTTAACGAAATTGAGTTATGCGCTTGAGCAGACCCATCAAAAACAACTCTTAGTTTTGTGGTGCTGCTATCTGCCTTGAGTACAGCATGGTGAGGAAGGTAGTAACATTTATTCGTTGACAGACTTATTTCAGCTTGAGGTATTTCCTCCATATGCTCTAGCGACAAATATTCTTCCATAAATGTTTTATATTGTTCCCGCAGCGAAAGGTTTGAAGAAAATCTATGCTCAATAGCGTGAAGACGATTAAGAGCGTTGCCTAATGAATCCCCGTAATCAAAAGTATCATTCGATTTAAAGGGCAACTTTACCATATAACGACCATCCTTGAGTCTGGTGTGTATCGCGACAAAAAAGTCTTCAACTTGTTGATCATCAAGAGACAGTGTAGGTTAAAAACTAACTTCCTCTAAACGCCAGAATCGTTCAATGTCGAAATCTTCCGAATTCTCTACTTGAGCGCAATGAATTCGCAAACCATGATTAAGATTATAATCGGTTTTGATAGAGTTGCCAACGACTACCGAACCGAATATCGTAGGAACCAAACTGGGACGACCGATTTCCTGAGAATGTGATGGTCCTGTGATGATATCGAACATCTTATCTATGCCCACGACAATGTCAATAGGACCAGGCTGATGAAAATTTGGATCAGCAAGTTTCTACGAATTCAAATTCAAAATGGCTATGTTCACTATTGGAGTTGGTGGTAACAAAGATGTAAGCTTTGATAGAACATGGCAGGTGACATCGACGAATGTTCGTCGAGCGTCAGTAGAAAGCGAGAGAAATCCTTTACAGCTGAATAGACTGTGGTCAGACTTGCAATGGGGACAAACCTGTTTCGATTCGATTAAGTGTGAACGAATTACACTATAAGATTTATTTCGAAGCTGCCCTTGAGATATACGCGACGAAGGGAGACACGATTCTAAGCACACGCATTGATTATGCAAGAACTCAAAAAGTTCAATAATGGTAGGATTCTGCTTTGAGCCCACATGATGAGCCCAAGCTTCATTAGTATCTGTATCAAGTTTCTGGAGCAACATGTATATAATCCCGGGATCCCGACCGTTTGATCCTAATGCATTCAAGCCTCTTATAGCTTCATCGGCACCATCAGTAATTTTTCGGAGAACCGACACGTTAGGAGATTTAATAGACGGCAGCGAAAGATATGTTTGAACATAAGATTGAATGATTAGATTTGATCTATCATACCGCTTCTCCAGTTTATCCCAAGCTTCTATGTAATTGTTGTCCGAAATCCTAATTGTGTGTATAAGCTTAAGTGCGTCTCCAGTTAGGGAAGATTTCAAAAAATAAAATGTTTGCGTAAGAGTGAGAGAAGCAGTCTTGCAGTCAACCAAACTGAGGAAAAGATCCCTAAATGCCTGCCAATCTTTATAATCTGCACCAGAAAAGGGTGGAATTGTAAGTTTTGGCAAACTTGCCGACGATGACGTATTACTGGTTTGATTCAAACGTTCCAAAAAAGTAGTTTGCTGTGTTGCTAATTTCTCAGCAACAGAATCGTTATTATTAGAAGGCGGCAACGCAGTCAGCTGCTTAATATGAATAAAATTCGAAAAAGTTGAATGAGCAATGAAGTATTTGGATTCATATTCCTCCATTTCTGAGTCTGGATTAACAAAATCTGGATTATCTGCAAAATCACACAATTGATTCTGGAGCGCTAAGAACTCAGACCACGATTCTTCTAACTTGGCTAACCGAGTCTGCAGCATTTCAAGAGGAACGTCGCTATCTACCGACTCCGTATATGATGCAGCACGTGTTAAAGCACTTTTGATAATACCGCGTTTAATTTTTAATGAGTTCATATTGCTAAATGTTTCTTGTCCCTAAAATTCGCATGCAAACACAGCAAAGTCTAATATAAGAGTTTTATATTGCTTCTACCGAAAATAGAGCAGATAACAATATACGAAAAAATGACACAACCATAAATGTAATATACAACCACGTGATATGTTTACGAAAGGATATATTTCACTTTTGCAGCTGTGGAAAGATGATTTAAATGTTCATTATTAATTAATAACCAATTAATCCGGCTCATGCAAAGACCAAAAAATGTTTGAGAAATTTATCAATGTGTTGACAACAGAAAGTTGTCTTACTTTCCAGTGCTCTGACACCAATATAATGAAAGGAAACAAATATGTCCAACACGTTATAATGCGTATATTTCAATTACCATGATGTGAACAGCTCAGTGGTCCAAAGGCGAAAGAGAAAGAATTCTGTGACATGTAATGCAACAACAACAAATAGCAAAAGTGGAAAAAGAAGAAAAGGAATAAACAAAATTAGTAATACATTTGTTTCGAAGAGTTAATACGCGAACCATGCAGACACAAGCGTCTGCCCCTAGCCTCTATTAACGAACTCCTACTCTCACCTCCCCGTGGTGAAATCCGGGAGCCGAGTACCCTCGACAGAAGATGGGGTAACCAACCACCGTGGGACGTCTGGGCGGCTGCAAACGAGAGAGGGGGGAGTGTGAGTCTACCAGGGCACATCACTCTTTTTAGGATGGCGGCGGAGGAGCTGGTCAGCTGATTGGCCAACGGCGGCATCCACAACTCCAGTCAGCAGGAGCTACCTGGTTTCCATGGTAAGGTCGGGATCCTGGAATAGAGATGGCGGCGGATGAGCCCTTCTTTTAGGGCCAACGGCGGCGCTCACAGCCTGCAAGAGGCTACCGACACCGGATCCTTCCGGACCCCTTTGTCCGGGGGCTAAACATGGACCTGTCCTCCCAGTTGGAGGTTGTGCTTGGGGTTAACTTCCTCACCACGTAAAAAAACGCACGAGTTCAGAGAACACAAACTGCCTCGGATATGGACGGATTAACTGTTGACGACCCTAGCAAACGGAGACTGAAGTCCAATAAAGCTGCTGGTGCAGATAGTCTGCCCGCAGAAATGTTTAAGGCAGTTGGAGGTGATCTGGTAGGGAGCATGCACCAGCTCATCTCTAAGATATGGTCGGAGGAAAGCATGCCCGATGAGTGGAATCTCAGTATCGTTTGCCCGATCCACAAGAAAGGAGACCTCATTGACTGCGCCAACTATCGAGGGATAAGTCTCCTTAACATTGCGTATAAGATCTTCTCTGCCGTTTTGTGTGAACGCCTGAAACCATTCGTGAACAAACTGATAGGTCCTTATCAGTGTGGTTTCAGGCCCGGGAAGTCCACCATCGATCAAATCTTCACACTGCGGCAGATCCTGGAGAAGACCCAAGAAATGCAGATCGACACACACCATCTATTTGTCGATTTCAAGGCCGCATATGACAGCGTGTATAGAGATGAGCTATACAGCGCCATGTCTAATTTTTGACATTCCTGCCAAACTCGTCAGACTGAGCAGGATGACGATGGAGAACACTCGCTACTCCATCAAGGTCGGTAACGAACTCACCGAGACCTTCAATGTCAAAAAAGGTTTTAGACAAGGCGACGCGCTGTCATGTGATTTCTTTAACATCATTCTTGAGAAGATCGTGCAAAACTCACTGGTCAACACAAGAGGCACAATCTTTCAAAAGTCCGTTCAACTGCTGGCTGACGCCGATGACATTGACGTGATTGGGCGAACACAGCGAGCCGTCAATGATGCGTTTGCTGGCATTGAAACGGAAGCGGCTAAAATGGGTCTGGCGGTAAACGAGGGCAATACAAAGTATATGCTGTCATCCAGAAAGGACGCACAACATCGGCGACTTGGCCAGAACGTCACCATAGGCAGCTATAACTTTGAGGTAGTAAAAGGCTTCGTCTACCTTGGCTCCGCGGTACACAGTACAAACAACATCAGTACCGAGATCAAACGCAGAATAACTCTTGCCAACCGCTGTTTTTATGGCCTCAAAAAGCAATTGAGTAGTAGAGCCCTCTTGGTCTTTTCGAGAGAAAAGTTCTGCGCGCGATCTTTGGTCCTGTTTGCGTTGATGGCATTTGGAGGAGAAGATTCAACCACGAACTGTATGGGCTGTACAGCGACATTTGTCTAGCCAGGCGTCTACGGATCCAACGCCTAAGATGTTTAGGCCATGTAGAGCGTATGGACAACTTATCTCCGGCCCGAAGAGTCTTCGACTCTGAGCCTGTGGGACAACGCAACAGAGGACGTCCACGAACAAGGTGGCGCACACAAGTCGAGGGGGACCTCGGCCGGCTTGGTGTGCGAAACTGGAGACAGCTGGCGAAAGATCGTGCTGGCTGGAGAGGCATGTTGAGTGAGGCCCAGGTCCACCTCGGACTGTAGCGCCCTAAGAAGAAGAAGAAGAAGTAATACATTTGTAGGGTATAGCGCGTGTGTTTGGCATTCTTCAGAACATTTCAAACAATTTGTTTGTACAAATTAAAAATTCGATAAAATTCTCAAATTTACGGAGGGAAAAATGACCGATTGCTCGTTCAATTTGTCCACTCTTTACACTCTGCTAGAGGCGTAGCTCCAAAACGAATTGTGTGCATACGACCTTCGTAGTCAGACTGCGACGAATGATCTTTTTTTTACTATTTGCATTGCAATGACTTACAGCTAGATTTAAACTAAGATATTAGTGTCGGCTCTAATGTCAGATAGGGACACGTACAATGTTTTTTTTTTCAGTTATGTATAAAATACAATAAAGTGTGTTATAAAAATTAAAAGAGAAAAAGAAAAGTAAAATAAAATTTGTACCGAGATTTAGCCTTGGTAGTGTCCTGTGTTGTCCTTCTTGTAGAACAGCGTTACTTCGTTGTGGAAAAGGTCATCAAATCTGGGGTCAGTGATTGCAATGACGTGAAGTTATCGATGGCTGGGCTCTAGCGGATGTTCGTGCAGCTCCTGTATGTCCTGGTTGGGATGATCTACGAGGTTTAATTTTTGCTTCGTAGATCCTTCTGTTTGAGAAGAATTTCCGTTTAGATGGATTTCGATGAAGGCCGGTACATGTGCGTAAGATCTTCCTTTCAAACTGGCAAATTCTTACATCCGTATTCGACTCAGACCAATCCTCCTTTTGAGCAGCGGATGCATTAAATGCAATGCAAACGTTACCCTTTTGAGGATGATGTCCACGTGGTCCTTGAATCTAAACCTCTCGGTGAGGTTAACTCCAAGATATCGTATCTAATTAGAGAAATACTAATGTAGTGGTACCTCGTCGCCAATGATCTCCTCCTGCTGACTGTTGACGGGGTCCGGAAGCATATGAGCTCCGTCTTGCCACTGTTTATTTTGAGCCCCCTCTTCAAGAAGTAGTCCCATCGTTGGCGAATGCGATGCTCTACTCGACGTGCCGCTATTTCTGGTGAGAGAGAAGTTGCATATGTCAAAGAGTCATCTGCATACAGGAATGTCCTGCATCCACTTGTGCTGGTTGGTTGGTGCGCGGTATAAAGGTTGAAGAGAATTGGTTCCATCCTCGAACCTTGTGGGACTCCAGCGTTGATATCCTTCATTGATGACCTTGCAATGTTAACCTGGACAAAGAAAACTCTGTTAGTTAGAAAACTGTAGATTATTCTAACCAAGTATAGAGGGAATCGAAACTCGAGAAGTTTAAAGATGAACCCTTTTACCCAGAAGGTGTCAAAGGCCTTCTCAATATTCAACAGACATGCCACTTTGCTATCCCTTTTTGTTGAGTCCCCGCGTGACATCATTGTGCAGCCTAAGCAGTGGATGAAGTGTTTCGAGCCTAGGCCTGAAGCCGAACTGGTATGATGGCATGATTCTGCGATCTTCGCTTATCGTGTTTACTTTTTTAAATTATCGATTCTAAAACATTACTTATTCAAGAGTCACTTTCCCTCTGACTGTGAACAGTGTCGCACGTGTTTTTCAGCAAGTGAAAAGTAAAGAAATCCGATCATTTTTCAAAAACGCAGTAGAACTGTTTCGGGGGATGATGATTTCATCCACCCATATCATAAAAAATCAAACTGTAGAATAAATACTAGTGCATCTTCGAAAATGGCTAGTGAACCAAATTATTATAACTTTTTCAAGCCATTACAAACTTGTCAAGATGTTGTGTATCACATGGATAGTGAAAATGTCCAAAATATTATTAAAAAAGACCCATTCCCACCCATTATTGTCTTAAAAGCAAAAAGTGAATCTCTGAGAGATCTATTAAGTGTTCTTCGTGTTGAAGACTATTTAATAAAGAACATTTCTCTAGGCCATAAAATCATGCGTCAGTGTTTCGATTCATATGAAAAGGTGATTAGTGAATTAAAACAACAAGCACATGAGTTTTACACTCATGCTAGAAAAGTTAATAGATCCTTCAAGGTAGTTTTGTCTGGCTTACATCCTTGTAACCATATAGCTCTTAAAAACGAACTAATCTCATTAGGAATAAAGTGCTTAGACGTGAAACCTATTACACTTAAAAATAACGCTAACACTAATTATGCAATCTACATTGTGTACATCGAACGTGGCACAATTAAAATATCCGAACTACGATCGAAATATAGAAGTATATTTAAAACCATAGTAAACCGCATGTACAGAGTCTAACATCCTAAAATGTGCTAACTGCAGTGGATCGCATAAGTCAACTGACCCATCGTGTCCTAGCCGAGCTCAATTCATTCAAATACGACAAAATACGACAATCGAGTCGTGAGTGTCGTGGGGTGCGCATCTCAGTAAAATAAACAAACAATAAGTTAACTTTTTTTATCACAACTATGAAGTGCTCTATTTGTACTGAAAAAATTTAAAGAAAAATTTCCACTAAAATATCGTGTAGTGTTTGTTTTGGCTTCTTTCATATTTTGTGTGTGAATATAAGCGAACATTTCTGCTAAGGGCAATCTAAAATCAGAATGGCAGGTAGTGAATGATATTCTTAACAAGTCCCCTTCTACAATAAAACCTACTTCAATTTGTGTGAGCAAATGCGTACTCTCTGGCAAACTTGACATTGCTAATGCATTTAATGAGTATTTCACGTCAATAACAAACAGCCTATCACCACAAACATTACAAAAAAGTTGCACTCGTTGTAACAATTCGAGAAGTTGTGATGACCAATCGCAAAGTGTTAGTTTTGCCTACGAGCCCATAACTGCTTTGGAGCTCCTAGAAGCTATTGGATCGCTAAAAAACTCGTATTCTCGTGGCTTTGATAATATTTCAAACATTCTTTTGAAACGCATAGCATGCTATGTGGTTGATGTGCTGGCAGTCATTTTTAACCGTAGTATATTCGCAGGAACATTTCCCGAGGCCCTCAAATGCGCCGACGTTATTCCGCTGTTCAAAAAAGGCTCTGCAGACGATATGAAAAACTATAGGCCTATTTCACTTCTGCCGACATTTAGCAAAGTTTTTGAAAAGGTTATTAAAGAGAATAGTGTCTTACTTGAAAAGGGTTGAATTTTTTAATCCAATGCAATTCGGTTTTCAGCAGGGAAAATCTACCGAAGACGGCCTTCTACATTTTTGCTCAAATATTTTCTCTAACCTTGATGAAAAAAATTTATAGCTGGATTATTTGTTGATATTACAAAAGCCTTTGACATGGTCAACCATACTATACTGTTAGGAAAAATGGAAAGAGTGGGTTTTCGCGGGTTCATACTAGAGTGGTTCAGATATTACCTATCAAACAGATCTCAAAGAGTGAAGTTTGATGGTGTGAGAAGTGATATTCGCTTCTTTAATTTGGGAGTCCCTCAAGGCTTTGTGTTGGGACCCATTCTCTTTCTTATTTATATAAATTCACTGTTTTCACTAAACTTCAGGAGTAGACTTACGGCGTTCGCAGATGATGTTGGCTGTTCGTATGGCTCTTACAGTGTCTTGGATATAATCTCCGACATTAATTGGGATCTAAGAATCTGGTTCACAGACCACAATTTGCAAATTAGCTCGAAGACTAAAATAATGTTTTTTTAATTTTGGATCCCCAATGAGTATGAATGCGGACGTTTACTTCCATGCACCAGAATGCCAAAGGTATAAATTAGCAGGCTGCTATTGTGTCTCAAGCCA
The DNA here is from genome assembly GCA_930367185.1 of Myathropa florea. Classification (NCBI taxonomy): domain Eukaryota; kingdom Metazoa; phylum Arthropoda; class Insecta; order Diptera; family Syrphidae; genus Myathropa; species Myathropa florea. Next base: position 47,560,174 of record OV884004.1, read on the forward strand.
ACCACTTCCTACCTTCTGCAGTAGTCTAAATTGCAGTGATATTCTGGTGTAGATTTAGGTTTTGTATCTCCAATTTTTCTTTTTCACTTTTGTGTGTTTCTTTTCTTTTACTTGCAGCTTTCGCTTTGCTTGCGATAAATGTATCTCTACTGTATTTTTCTTTAGTTTTGTAATTAAAATTAAACGGGTCACCCCACCCATATTTAATAATAGGAATAAAGCCCATTGAACTGGCATTTGATACTATTTGAATACTTCATGTATAGAAAATATAAAATGTCACTACATTATTATTCTTCTATTATATATTTTATACATCTATTGAATTAATGTTCCTAATAATGTTCTACTATGTACAAATGTAATATATAATGGATTAATAAGAATCAAATTAAACTCAAACTTAAACTTAACTTAAAAACTCTCTTCGAGAAATAGTAATATTTCTTCAGCACCAACACACCAGAAGAGAAACATGAGTGTTAATTTCACCTCTCAGGACTTTCCACCATTGCGCCATCCTACCCGCACCACCCAACGTCTTTCTGCGAGCGCTGAGAGTCTTATCGAGAACACGAGCATCACTCAAAAAAACAGCAGCGGCAGCAGCAACTCACTATTCTCTCTGGATGAGATCTCTTCTCTACTTAATGATGTGCTCTCTAAACTCAGTTCATGTCGTTCAAAACTAGAGCAATTTAATGTCATTACAACTCTTGCAGTTAAATATGTCTATGCCCGACATGATAAGTAATAATATCTATTCCAACATTAATCGTCATAAAATTATAACTTGGAATGCGAGAAGCATTCAAAATAAAGCTGTTGAGCTTTTTGACTTCATGTTACGTGAGAAAATTGACATTGCGCTTTTAACAGAGACTTGGTTGAAACATGATAAGAACTTATATCATCCGAATTATGCATGCTATAGGTTTGATAGGCAGTATGCAAATAGAGGAGGAGTTGCTGTTTTAGTAAACAAATCATTAAGCCATTCTGTATTACCAGCTTTCAATCTTAATGTAATAGAAGCAATAGGCATTGAAGTGATCCTACACGATTCCACTAAACTTAATTTTTTTTCGGTTTATTTCCCCGGCGGAAATAGGAACTTAGATAAAATGATCAAGTTTAAAAGTGACTTTTTAAAACTGGTCCGTATGAATGGAAGTTTTCTCTTAGGAGGTGATTTGAATTGTAGGCACCAATCGTGGGGGTGTTCAAGAGCAAACTGCTGGGGAAATGCCACTCATGATATCGTTCCTGCGTCTAGGTATCCTACATATATTCCTAGTAACCCCTCACATAACCCCTCAGTGCTTGATTTTTTCATAACAAATAGCGACCACATCTTTTCTCAGCCCATAACCTTAAATGCTCTAAGCTCCGATCACTTACCAGTCTGTACAGAAATAAATAACTCAGTTACCAGACACAATTCCCACTCCAACTACAATTTTGCAGCTGCTAATTGGAGTAGATATCAACGTCTTATATCTACCAACTTGCATTCAAATCAGCTTGATGTGTCTTCAGTAAATTCGTCGCTCCAGATTGATTCCTTTATAGAATTTTTTTAAGAAACTATAAAGAATGCTGCAGATATATCAATTCCTAAAATCAACCCTACAAGATCCCACTCGCGCCCTCTCCCTGACCATATCTTCCAACTAATCAGATTGGGTAACTGTGAGAGAAGAAGGTGGATTCGATATAGGCTTAATCATTTTAAGGAAAATCTCAAGTTCCTTAACACCATAATCCAAAATGAAATACTTACTTTTCGTAATAGAAATTGGAATTCCTTATTAAGTGGTTTCGAAAAAGGTTCCAAGCCTTTCTGGAAAATTAGTAAAATAATAAAGAAGAAAGATTCCAACATTCCAACCCTTTTATGTCAAGATAGAATGTATGTTACTCAACAAGAGAAAGCTACCTTATTAGCAGACAACTTCTACCAGTATCATATATTCTCAGGTCACGGTGATGTCAATACAGAAAACCTAGTCGGTAATACCTTGAATGATTTTAATAACTCCAACCATATCACTAACGTTAACTGCCTTATTCGTCCCAAAAAAGTTGTTGACTTAATAAAAATGTCAAGGACCAATAAATCCGCGGGTATCGATGGCATAGGAAACACATTAATCAAAGCGTTACCTCGTAAAGGAATAATTTACTTAACGTTCGTTTTCAATTCTTGTTTAAAAATTGGCTACTTTCCTAATAAGTGGAAAACAGCTAAAGTAATTTCTATTGCAAAGCCCGGTAAACCAAGAAACGATCCTAAAAGCTACAAACCTATCAGTTTATTAAGTTGCTTAAGTAAGCTGTTCGAGAAAATAATAAAAGAATATCTCATTTCACATATCGACCAAGCAAACATCTATCCAGCAGAACAGTTTGGGTTTCGAGCCGGTCACTCTACATGTCACCAAATCATGAGAATTAAGCAGCACATTAAAAAGTCTAGATTTTAAATTGTCAACAGGATTAGTTCTATCGGATATTGAAAAGACTTTCGATACTGTAGGGCATGAAGGACTCATATTTAAGCTTATCCAGCATTCCTTTCCAAATTTTCTCATCAAAATTGTTCAAAGCTTCTTGCAGCAAAGAAAATTTATAGTCTTCGTAGGTCTTGCTCAGTCATAATTATATACCACTCACTCTGGCGTACCTCAAGGTTCGGTATTTGCTCCTATTTTATTTAATATCTTCATGTCCGACATACCAGTACCTTATGGTAACACTTCCCTAGCTTTGTTCGCTGATGATACAGCCCTGTTCTCATCCAATATCTTAGCAGAAAACACGCTAATTTCTCTTCAAAATGCACTTGATGCGTTTCAGTTATTCTGCTTCAGATGGAAAATCAAACCGAATGCAGATAAATATCAGGCTATGTGGTTTACTCGACGCAGAAAACGGCAATTCCTACCTCAAACAAACCTACAATTGAACTCGACCAGCATCGAGTGGTCTGAAAGCTGTAAGTATTTAGGAGTTACTTTCGATAAAAAAAACTCACATTTGAAAAACATATATCGAGTATGGTTCAGAAAGCAAACCTAATCATTAAAATCCTATATCCCTTTATCAATCGTAAATCAGAACTTAGTATTGATAACAAACTACTAATTTTCAAAACGTCTTAACGTACGGTGCACCTGTGTGGACCGATTGTGCCAAATCTCACATTGAAAAACTACAAATATGTCAAAAAAAAGGTGCTAAAGGTAATGTTAAATCTGCCATGGCATTTCTCTACTATGAGGCGCCATGAAAAAGCAAATGTAAATACCATGTCACATCTCATTGGTAAATTACACCAGAATTTTTTAAGCAAATGCTTTCATTCTGAGAGTGAGCTTATTCGTAACACCTTAAATAAAGGAAAAATCACTCATATCTTAAAACTATAATATTATACATAGTTATATCGTTCTTGCATGTTGCATAGTTGGGCCTATGTGCAATTTAGCTATAAGAGTCATTAGTTGTAAGAGTCATAATAGGGGTTTTTGATTGTAGTATTTTTTCCCTTAACTTTTCCTATTAATGTATTAAATTTTTCTTATTATATATACTTTGAACTATCTTAGTTGTAAATAACTTTTGTTCTGTATCTCTAAAATAATACATGTTAGATGTAACTAAAACTGTACATATCAAACTACAAATACATTGAACTTTGCTCGTTGGCGGTATTTTTTTGTGGCAGAAAATTCAATCTGGTTTACCTTTTGCAACCTCTTCAAAAATGTCCCAAAAACTTTGCTGTGTAGAAAGCAAGAATATCTTGTGGAGGAGAAGAAAAAAAACATGTTTAAGTTGGTTTTACTTGCACCGACCTGATTTGAGTACCAGAGTCAGAGATACTTAACCTAATAGCTTAACCATTCTACTTTGTGTGGTACTTTGAAAAACAGTTATTTCCATTAACGCAAGGATATAATTTTCATTTGTTGCACATTACACGGGAATGGCATTTTTTGCCTCGAGGAAAATGTTCAAATGTAGAGGCAAATGTTCAAAGCAATCAAAACGCTCTTCTGTTAGGAGAGTCTGATTTACTTTTCTCCTTTTGGATGACTCCGGATAATATGGTTCATCCTGCGAGCTTAAATCGAACGTCAGTTTTTTGGTAACAGCTTCATTGGCTTTGCTTGAAAACCCTATCAAAGACTGCCCAACAGACTTTCAAATCTAGAAGGGTAATTTTCCTTTCTTTAAGGTGATTCTGCCGTCTGTTGAACATTTCATTATAACCAAATCAACAAAATGGTTAAATGCCCTTACACTCCAATTATTAGTGCGAACATAGCAGCGATACAAAGATATGTAGCGATCACAAAGATCCAGTTCCCGCATGTACATGCTCACAATTGGACGCTGTGGTAATAAAACTTTTGAGGCATGCTCTTCAGACCACCGCTGGCAAGTAACTTCCAGTTGGGCTCCTACATACGAGGAAAGTAGAAAAACTCCTTCGTTGTCCTTCCACTTAACCGCCGTAATCTTCTCGTCGTCCCGAATCCACTCATCCCACTCTCCCCCCTCTCTGAATTTCTTGATGACGGATCCAATGCGATTTTTCAAATTTAAGAATTTCTTCGTCTGAGGTTTTTGGTTAAATCTACAATTTTGGGAATCAGCCAAAGGTAATGTTTCAATAAAAAAATGTACTTGTGAATATGAGGCAAAGACAATTGAAAGAAGGGAAAAGTTCTGTTTCTGCATTAGCAACATCAGCCAAAGAACACATATGTGTACCCAACATTCAAGACTTAATATCTTGTTATGATTCAATTGAATTGCAATTGACATTATATTTGAAATTAAATTATTTTTGAGCTTTTAATAATTTCTTCTGTTAAAAAGGTATGTTTCACTACTTACCAAATAGAGGAGCTCTTCTACGCGGCATCACTTAAATGCAGTTGAAAAAAAGGCGCCAAGTTGAAAAAAAAAAGTCAAAAAGTCTTCGTTTTTTTTTTAAATATAATTTTTTGCAACCATAAAAAGACTGCTTAAGAATCTACAAGAAATCCATAAGTATAGCAAAGAAGCAATCTTGGAAGGATTTCTGTGAATCGATTGACAACATCAAGGACTCTCCGAGGCTCAGCAAAATTCTGTCCAAAGAACATTCCAATCCATCTCACCTTAAGAGACAATATGGAACATGGACTGAATCCTCAAAAGAATCCCTAGATACACTCTTACTTACACACTTTCCTGGGTGTAAGGATCATTGTGAGGTCAATTACCAACAGGAACCACCGTCAACATCCATAGTAGAAATCGATCGGATAATTGCAGAAGAAAAGATTATCTGGTCGGTTAATAGTTTTTCTCCCGCCCTGATGGTATCTTACCCATAATGCTACAAAAGCTACAAGATGTAGCAACCCCTTGGCTCAAAGCAATGTACAGAAACTGTTTACTACTCAATTATATTCCCCAGTCGTGGAGACGGGTTCGAGTAGATGCTAATAAAATGGATAGTTTCTATGCTAAAAACTAGAATTATACAATCCACACTAGGAAATAGCCAACAAACAAGGTATGCAACTAACTCCTTAGGGAGGAGTTATCTCCTCATTGTTATGGATACTAGTCATTAACAATCTTTTAAAAGAACTAGACCGGGAAGGAATCAAAGTTGCTGCGTATGCGGAAGACGTTGTGATTTTAGTATCAGTCCGGTTTCTCTCAGTGATTAGGGAAATCATGGAGGGGGAGTTGCAAACGGTTAATAGGTGGGCTACTAGTTGCGGCCTAAACACGAACCCAAGCAAAACCGAATTGATGCTTTTTATGACGAAAGCCAAAATACCAAACTTTCCCCTTCCTATTCCTAGACTAGCCAATCAAACCCTCACTCTGTCTTCAACTGCCAGGTACTTAGGCACTATGACCCAAAATCTAAATTGAAAAGCTAACATAGAGCAAAGTGTTAAAAAGGCATGCATAGCCTTATACGCTTGCAACAAAACTCTCCAACATCCAGCAAAAGCTGGGGGACTTCGACCGAAGATAACACTTTGGATGTATACTGCTGTAATACGTCCTATTCTTACCTACGGCTCCTTAGTCTGGTGGCCAGCCTTAGCCAAAGCGTACATCACGAAACTAAACAAGGTACAACGAACTGCGTGTATAGGAGTCACTGGCGCCCTAAGAACGACTGCGACAGATGCGCTTATAGTTATTTTGCACCTTCTACCTCCAGATCGTTCATGGCCACATGCAGTGCACTTAGACTCAGAGAGTCAAACTGCTGGAGCAGCAGAACTTATGGACAATGCAAAATCCTTAACTCACTACCACAACAGGCGATACTGACTACCTTATCTCAAAGCTAAATTTCAATAAAAACTATAGGGTATACTTTCCAACTAGAACTGAGTGGAAAAGCGATAGAGTCATCCAAACCCATGACATAGCCATCTTTACAGACGGTTCGAAGATGGTCTCTGGTGTGGGCGCTGGAATCTTCTCCGAAGCCCTCAAGATATCAAAGTAACTCAAGCTACCAAGCTTTGTAAGCATTTTCCAGGCAGAAGTGCTAGCAATATATGATGCGTGTTTTGAAATTAAAAACAGAACAGAACCAGCACAGCGGATAGCAATCTTTTCAGATAGTCAAGCTGCTATGAAGGCTCTAACTTCCATAACCACAACGTCAAAACTAGTGGATTGCTGCTGCAAGGAACTATCCATTATAGGTGAACCGAGCCCGGTCTCTTTGATCTAGGTTCCCAGGCACAAGGGTATAATGGGAAACGAAGCAGCAGATGAGCTAGCCAGACAAGGATCGTCCTCAACGCAAGTTAAAAATAAAAATTAAAAATAAAAATAAAAACTAAAAAAAAAAATATAAAAAATAAAAAATTATATTAATAATTCCGCGGACTTGTCCGACACCTCAACGCGCGAGTGTGAAGTGGAACAAAAAATATATCAAATAAATAATTAATAAAAAAAAAAAATTCAGTGCAGTGAAGTGATCCGGATCGAGTGCGCCTGGTCCGCTCCCTCTTGTCCCTTTCCTTCACAAGCCACGGCTACGTATGCTCGGTCGCAACTCCTGTTTGATTTTATCAGGCGGGTGAGTGCAATGTCTGAGAGTGCGTGGCTTCTGACGTAACACCTACATCGATTTGACGTTGGGAAGCTACTTAAATTTGCACTTCTCAATTCTGCTATCTTCTACCATCTGGTGCAACGTCGGAGTTGGCTCTTTTGGTGTCTGTCTTTTTGTTGTTGTTGAAATGGGAAATTTTAGGGTTGACGTGAGCAACGTTCGTGGCCTAAGAGCGAATCTCTTCGCTGTGTACGTCCACCTTTCTCGATATAAACCAGCTGTCTTGACACAGTGAAACACAGGTAGGTGAGAATATAGATTTATAGGATTTGAACCTGCCTGGATATGACTTGGTGCCTCTTTTCTTCTCTCACCGCGGTATCGCCCTATACATACGTAGTGATGTAGCTTACCAAGTTCAACCACAATACGGCCTCGTTCCAATCCGGAATTAAATTTTCTGTGGTTAAAAGCCCATATCCGCACGCATTTAATCCACCACTATTTCATTTATAGAAGTCCAAACCTGGATAGCAATTCAACTTTCAATGACTTCGATATGCTATCCGATTCCATCACAGGAATTGTATCCCTTTATCCTCACACTGAAATTGCCATTGCGGGCGATTTCAATGTACACAATTCTAATTGGCTTCGACATTCAGGCCAGACAACACCCGAAGGACGGTATGTTGAGATATTCGCTGAGGTAAATAATCTGACCCAGCTTGTGAATGAGCCTACATGAATACCTGACATAGCAGACTATTCCGCCAGCACCCTGGACCTGTTTCTCACCTCTCATCCTGATAAATATTCCATTGACATATTGTCGCCTCTAGTTTCGTCTGACCACTGTGTCGTATCAGCTAAATTCTCGTATTCACTCTAGACAGTTAGAGAACAAATTCCTAAGAGAACTGTATGGCTATACGAGAAAGCCAATTGGAGCGGCCTTAACGACTTCTATAGGAATTTTAACTGGTCACTACGTTTCCTTGATAATGACGTAGATGCCGCTGCTGATACGATCACGAACTTCATTCTGCTGGGTATGAGATCCTTCATTTCTCACAGAGTGAAGAGTATCAAACCCAAAGCAAATGCGTGGTATGACTCGAGTTGCAAAGAGGCTATTAGGTTGAAGGAGTTGAGTTTCCGGACTTACAAAGCCAACCCTACTGAGGAAATCCGGAAAAAGTTTAAACGGGCTAGAAATGACTTCAATTCACTAATAAGACGTGTGAAATTCTCATATGACCAAAAGTTGAGGCAAAAAGTGCTACAATGTCCCAAGGGTAGCAAAAACGTTTGGTCATTTGTTAAAAATATAAGGAATTCAGCCTCATCTTCAATTCCCACGCTCATTTGCAATGACATTCCAGCTGTCAGCTCTTTAAACAAGGTCAATCTGCTTGCTGCGCATTTCGCGGGCAGCTCAACGCTGCCAGATTCGACTTTATCTCCGCCTGTACTTGAGAGCGTCGATTGTACCATGGGACAAATCCATTTCCGCACTCGTACATTTTTTTTTTTTCGTAGGATTTTTGAAACACTACTGGAGCACTCAGACTCAAAACTGGACCATTGTACTGCCAGGTAGCAACCTACTCCAGTGCCGTTAATTTTATCCCAACGGCAAATGGTGACTGGACCAAATTCGATTTCACTCGGATTCGAACCTGGGACCCCTCGAACTAGGAGCAGGCACTTAACCAACTGCGCCATCCAGTCGTCTACTCGTACAGTTGCAAGAGTACTTAAAGATATCAACGTGCATAAATCCGCTGGCCCGGATGGTATCCCCCCGATACTTCTGAAGAGGTGTTCTTCTGTGCTGGCAAAACCACTGCGTAAGCTTTTTCATCTGTCCTATTCTTCTGGTCTCTTTCCGAGTGGATGGAAAACAGCATTTGTCCAGTCGGTCCCTAAAAAGGGTAAATCTTCGTCACCCTCCTCCTACCGACCCATAGCACTAACGTCCCTTCTTTCCAAGGTCATGGAAACGCTGATAAACCGTCAGCTTATGAAATATCTTGATTCGCGGAAGCTTCTTAATGAGCACCAGGTCCACTGGTGATTTGATGCCATATCTCACCGAAAAGTGGAACCAATCCTTGCACAATGCAAGATCGTTGCGCTTGATATTTCTAAGGCATTTGACAGAGTTTGGCATCAAGCTCTTTTGTCGAAAATGCGTGCTTATGGCATCGATGAGTCTCTTCTACTATGGATTAGAAATTACCTTTCGAACCGTTCAATTCAAGTCGTTTTGGATGGGTTCAAGTCTGATATCCACCAAATTAATGCTGGTGTTCCCCAAGGCTCTGTTTTGTCTCTGACTCTTCCTCATTTTTATAAATGATCTCCTGTCTGCTACTTCTAATCCAATCCACTCCTTCGCTAATGACAGTACTCTCAGCTTTTCATATTCGTTCCAAGACTCACGACCCTATCCTTCGGGGAGTAGAATTGGAGCGGCAGCGTATGTTAAGACCATTAAATTCCGACCTTGGCAGCATATTTAATTGGGGTAAAAACAAAAGAGTGGAATTTAATGCTTCCAAAACTCAATGCTGTCTACTGTCACTCAAGCGATCCCAAAATAATCAGCCATTATCCCTGAATGACACTTGCATCGAAGAAACCGAAAAACTTTCCATCCTCGGTATGTGTATCAACTCAACACTTAGTTGGAATGATCACATATTCGAGGTCGCCAAAAATGCTGCCAAATGTTCAGGTTTCCTAAAGCGATGCAAGAAATACTTCACCCCCTCTGATTTGGCTTCAATTTACAAGGCCTACATCCGCCATAACGCTCATATCTGGTCTGGTGCTCCCAAGACCTCTCTGCACCTGCTAGATAGAATACAACAGCGAGCGATAAAACTTATAGGAGATAGTAATATCGCGAAGTCGATAGACTCGCTCGAACTCGCTCGAATTCACCCGCAATATTCGTCTCGCCAGGAATGCTCATCAGTTCACCCTCAAGCCTGTTTTCGGATGTACAGTTAAGTTTAGAGAGTCGTTTTTTAGCCGCACCATACGAATATGGAATGCTCTTCCCAGCCCAATATTTCCCACTCACTACAATCCGCAGACATTTAAGACCAATGTGCACAGGTACCTCCTTTCCTTTTCTCCCTCTATATGGACCAAGCTGGAAACATGTGTCCTATCCAGAAGCTTATGGCCCAACTACAACCGAAAGAGAACAAAGGCCCTACTCATCAACTGTAGAAGAAACTTATCCAGAATTATATCGGTCTGTACTGGACACTGCGCTGTTGGCAGGCATGCTGAAAGACTAGGCATACCATTTAACTCGTACTGCCGCAGCTGCCGGGTGGAAACTGAGCCAGAAACCCCCGAGCACTTTCTGTGCAAATGTCAGGCTCTAGCTAGAGTCAGACAACGCACTCTGGGCAAAGCCTTCTTTAACACCCCTAATAACCTCTCAGAAGCAAACATTCATAGTCTGCTAGCCTTCACAAATTCCACAAAGTCGTTTTAAAAAAAATAAATAAAATTTGGCTAATCTGAGTGAATACACACTCCTTTTCATCCCCTTCTCACAAATTAGGTATCCCATAGGATGTGGTATCAAAACGGCGCTTTCATGGCGCTAATTGGGTGCGATAAACACGATCTGTATGTCCACCGCCACTTTTACCTATATCCCTACCTACCTTTGTGTTTAAAAAAACTATATTTTCTCTTTCGTTTCCAATAATATTTTCATAAAAAGAGAGAAAATGTAATTCCACATATGTGGACTTTTACACCGAAGGGGATAAGCTTATAAATTATAAAACTTTTCACTGTTTATCAAATTTGAGACATACAGAATGGGTATCCATATATGTAAAAAAAAATTAAAGCAGTTGGAATGAGAACACATTCAATTAATTATAAGACATGGATATTAATGGTGAAGATGAAATAGAAAATTAATGCTGAAATATTATTAACCTATATCGATCGGATACAATGAAAGTTGTTGAATATTACATTACAGTTTTGAATGAATTTATTGAAGCTAACTTGAATTTTGACGAAAACTTCTTTATAGTGGGTGATTTTAATATACTCGTAAACTTCAACTGTGATAGTATGGATAAGAGAAGAAAACATGCAGACGTATTATGAAATTTGGACTCAAACAATTAGTAAGTGATTGTACTAGAAATACGATATCCACATCTACCTTAATTTATTTTTTTTTTCGGAGGATTTTCGAAACACTTTTGGAGTACTCAGACTCAAAACTGATCCATTGTACTGTCAGGTATGAACCTACTCCAGTGCCGTTAATTGGATCTCAACGGCAAATGGTGACTGGACCAGATTCGATTTCACTGGGATTCGAACCTGGGACCCCTCTAACTTGGGGCAGGCACATAACCAAGTGCACCATACAGTCGCATCACATCTACCTTTATAGATTATGTATTGAGCGATTATGTATCAAACATTAAAGTACAAATTAATAAGGACTGGATAATATCGGATCATGAAACAATTAAAATAAATGTATGTACAAATACGAGAGTTAAGAAGAACTGGTTTCTCCGATGTTATAATAGTACTACTACTCTGGATATGTCACTCAAATTCAAAAAAAAATCTTGGAAATATGTTGAAATGGTTTAATGAAGAGATAAGACAATCGAAAAATAGAAAAATATACTTGTATAAAATAAATGCATTGTTCCAAACTAAAGTTAACTGGAATAGATGGGTGGGTCATAATACCTATAAAAGCAAATGTGCTGAAATTAAACAAAACTATATTGAACAAAAAATTGAAGAGAAGTCTGGTAATCTCGGACGAAGATATTCTCCCAATATCACTGAAAATAATAAATACTTCATTGAGTGAAGGTGTGTTTCCGGGTTCGTTTATTTTGGTTCCAGTAGAAAAGGAAATAAATCCAAAAAAGCCGAAGCAATTCCGTCCAATTAATATGATGCCTATTTATAAAAAAATTTCGGAAAAAATAGTATGTACCCAACTTGAAAGTTTTCTTACACAAAATGGTACACTGTGCAAAGAACAATCCGATTTTCGTAAAGGAAAATCGACAGAAACAGCACTTACATGGGTTCTTAACGAGTGGAGAAGGGATATAGACGTAGGAAGTTCAGTGTTGGCGCTTTTTCTCGACCTTAAGTATCCATATAAGTATCCATATAAGTAAAAATTTCAAAAAAATGTGCAATAAGCATTTACAACACAATTATTTTACCACATCTCGATTGATGGTGAATTCATGGAGGCCCTAGACTGCTATAAAGCAGACAATACCAAAGACTTTTACAATCCAGGAAGTGTGGTGGGATGGGCCCTGCAAAAAGAGGATGAAAAACTGCGATATCTATTACGGCGATTGCTACAGAGAGCGAATTCAGCGATTATTGGGATGTAGATTTGTTGTTCGAGGCAGACTTAGACAAAAACTCTTAAGCTTTAAGTACATAAGCGAGCGCCTCATAACAATCCGCATCAGGGCTAAATTCGGCAACATCAACCTAATCTGCGCCCACGCCCCAACGGAGGACAAAGATGACGACAGCAAGGATGACTTCTATAATCTCCTAGAAAGAACATACGATGCCTCAGCTACGACACCAAGATCGTGCTAGGAGATTTTAATGCTAAGCTGGGTAAAAAGGACATCTTTGCTTGAGTCACCGGTAAACACAGCTTGCAAGACACCACGTCCGAAAACGGACTCAGGCTGGTGGACTTTGTTACGAAGCGAAACCTCTCTGTAGCTAGCACGCGGTTTCTCAACATCCACCTCAACATCCATAAAGGGATCTGGCGGTCCTCCGATCATTCAACCGTCAACCAGATTGATCGCGTTGCGATCGACGTCAGATACTCCTCCAGTATTCTTGATGTCCGAACGTTCCGAGGCGCCAACATCGACTCGGACAATTTCCTTGTAGTAGCCAAGGTAAGGACACGGATATCGACAGAACAACGGAGTCGAGAAACACAACCACGGTTTGACGTCAAAAGCTACAATCGCAACAGACTGCCAGGAACTTTGCCGATCGAGTCTCCCTGAAACTCTCCGAAAGTTCGACGCCGCCTGCACTAACAATAGACGAAGAATGGAAACGTTGTCAAAGAGCCATCAGAGAAGCCGCTACAGATGTGCTGGGTTTTAAAACGCCACCTAGGAAAAACCCCTGGTTTGACAACGAGTGCAGGTATACACATGCAGCAAAGCAGGAAGCCTACCGGGCAACGCTGCATCGAACCACGAGAGCTGTTCGTGAGCTCTACGAACAGAAACGAAGGGAAGAGAACCGGCTTTTCAGGAAGAAAAAGGAAGAGCACGAGAAGCGCGTGATCGAGGAGATGGAGAGGTGTTATGGCAGGAATGATGTTCGAAAGTTTTACCAAAGGGTAAAACTTTTATCGAATGGGTATAAAGTTCGGACAGTAGCTTGCCGGGACGAGAATGGACAGCTAGTAATAGATTCGCAGTCGATACTGAGAATTTGGAAACATCATTTCTGCAGACTGTTGAACGGCGATGAGGACACAAATGTTCCACTCAACACAACGGACGATGATAGAAGAGAATACCGTCCCCCCGACCTAGACGAAGTCAAGATAGCGATATCGAGACTGAAGTCTAATAAAGCTGCTGGTGCAGATAGTCTGCCCGCCGAAATGTTTAAAGCAGCTGGAGGTGATCTGGTAGGGCGCATGCACCAGCTCATCTGTAAGATATGGTCGGAGGAAAGCATGCCCGATGAGTCAATATCGTTTGCCCGATCCACAAGAAAGGAGAGCCCTTTGACTGCGCCAACTATCGGGGGATAAGTCTCCTTAACATCGCCTACAAGATCTTCTCTGCCGTTTTGTGTGAACGCCTGAAGCCATTCGTGAACAAACTGATAGGTCCTTATCAGTGTGGTTTCAGACCCGGGAAGTCCACCATCGATCAAATTTTCACACTGCGGCAGATCTTGGAGAAGACCCAGGAAATGCAGATCGACACACACCATCTATTTGTCGATTTCAGGGCCGCATATGACAGTATGTATAGAGACGAGCTATACAGCGCCATGTCTAGTTTTGACATTCCTGCCAAACTCGTCAGACTGAGCAGGATGACGATGGAGGACTCTCGCTCCTCCATCAAGGTCGGTAACGAACTCACCGAGACCTTCAATGTCAAAAAAGGTTTTAGACAAGGCGACGCGCTGTCATGTGAGTCCTTTAACATCGTTCTTGAGAAGATCGTGCAAGACTCACTGGCCAACACAAGATGCACGATCTTCCAAAAGTCCGTTCAACTGCTAGCTTACGCGGATGACATTGACGTGATTGGGCGAACACAGCGACCCGTCAATGATGCGTTTGCTGACATTGAAACGGAAGCGGCTAAAATGGGTCTGGCGGTAAACGAGGGCAAAACAAAGTATATGCTGTCATCCAGAAAGGACGCACAACATCGACGACTTGGCCAGAACGTCACCATAGGCCTTGACTCCGCGGTAAACAGTACAAACAACATCAGTACCGAGATCAAACGCAGAATTACTCTTGCCAACCGCTGTTTTTATGGGCTCAAAAGGCAATTGAGTAGTAGAGCCCTCTCTCGGAAGACCAAGTTGACTTTGTATAAGACCTTGATCATCCCAGTCCTGCTATATGGCGCAGAGGTATGGACAATATACCAAGCGGATGAATAGTCTCTTGGACTTTTCGAGAGAAAAGTTCTGCGCGCGATCTTTGGTCCTGTTTGCGTTGATGGCATTTGGAGGAGAAGATTCAACCACGAACTGTATGGGCTGTACAGCGACATGAGTCTAGCCAGGCGTCGCCAGGCGGATCCAACGCCCAAGATGGCTAGGCCATGTAGAGCGTATGGACAACTTAGCTCCGGCCCGAATGGTCTTCGACTCTGCGCCTGTGGGACAACGCAACAGAGGACGTCCACGAACAAGGTGGAGCACACAAGTTGAGGGGACCTCTGCCGGCTTGGTGTGCGAAACTGGAGACAGCTGGCGAAAGATCGTGGTGGCTGGAGAGGCATATCGATATCGCTATCTTGACTTCGTCTAGGTCGGGGGGACGGTATTCTCTTCTATCATCGTCCGTTGTGTTGAGTGGAACATTTGTGTCCTCATCGCCGTTCAACAGTCTGCAGAAATGATGTTTCCAAATTCTCAGTATCGACTGCGAATCTATTACTAGCTGTCCATTCTCGTCCCGGCAAGCTACTGTCCGAACTTTATACCCATTCGATAAAAGTTTTACCCTTTGGTAAAACTTTCGAACATCATTCCTGCCATAACACCTCTCCATCTCCTCGATCACGCGTTTCTCGTGCTCTTCCTTTTTCTTCCTGAAAAGCCGGTTCTCTTCCCTTCGTTTCTGTTCGTAGAGCTCACGAACAGCTCTCGTGGTTCGATGCAGCGTTGCCCGGTAGGCTTCCTGCTTTGCTGCATGTGTATACCTGCACTCGTTGTCAAACCAGGGGTTTTTCCTAGGTGGCGTTTTAAAACCCAGCACATCTGTAGCGGCTTCTCTGATGGCTCTTTGACAACGTTTCCATTCTTCGTCTATTGTTAGTGCAGGCGGCGTCGAACTTTCGGAGAGTTTCAGGGAGACTCGATCGGCAAAGTTCCTGGCAGTCTGTTGCGATTGTAGCTTTTGACGTCAAACCGTGGTTGTCTTTCTCGACTCCGTTGTTCTGTCGATATCCGTGTCCTTACCTTGGCTACTACAAGGAAATTGTCCGAGTCGATGTTGGCGCCTCGGAACGTTCGGACATCAAGAATACTGGAGGAGTATCTGACGTCGATCGCAACGCGATCAATCTGGTTGACGGTTGAATGATCGGAGGACCGCCAGATCCCTTTATGGATGTTGAGGTGGATGTTGAGAAACCGCGTGCTAGCTACAGAGAGGTTTCGCTTCGTAACAAAGTCCACCAGCCTGAGTCCGTTTTCGGACGTGGTGTCTTGCAAGCTGTGTTTACCGGTGACTCAAGCAAAGATGTCCTTTTTACCCAGCTTAGCATTAAAATCTCCTAGCACGATCTTGGTGTCGTAGCTGAGGCATCGTATGTTCTTTCTAGGAGATTATAGAAGTCATCCTTGCTGTCGTCATCTTTGTCCTCCGTTGGGGCGTGGGCGCAGATTAGGTTGATGTTGCCGAATTTAGCCCTGATGCGGATTGTTATGAGGCGCTCGCTTATGTACTTAAAGCTTAAGAGTTTTTGTCTAAGTCTGCCTCGAACAACAAATCTACATCCCAATAATCGCTGAATTCGCTCTCTGTAGCAATCGCCGTAATAGATATCGCAGTTTTTCATCCTCTTTTTGCAGGCCCATCCCACCACACTTCCTGGATTGTAAAAGTCTTTGGTATTGTCTGCATTATAGAAAGTCTAGGGCCTCCATGAATTCACCATCAATCGAGATGTGGTAAAATAATTGTGTTGTAAATGCTTATTGCACATTTTTTTGAAATTTTTACTTATATGGATACCCATCCTGTATGTCTCAAATTTGATAAACCGTGAAAAGTTTTATAATTTATAAGCTTATCCCCTTCGGTGTAAAAGTCCACATATGTTGAATTACATTTTCTCTCTTTTTATGAAAATATTATTGGAAACGAAAGAGAAAATATAGTTTTTTTCCCCCATATTTATGTAACTTGCATGTGCATCAAAACATAATTTTAATAATTCCAAAAATTACGCCTAGATACTTTATTTGGTCAACACATTCAACACCCTCTTCATTTATTTTTACATTTCAATTTTTTTTTACATTATTGTTTCCAATAATCATACACTTATTTTTTTGATTATTTAACTTTAGTCTATTTATACAAAGCCATTTAAATAAATTTGTTGTATCACAGTTTAATTTTAGTTCACATTCAGCATGGTCTTTCCACTAATATAAACAAGAGTATCATCAGCAAACAACGAAACCTTTGAAAATTTAAAACAATATTTATGGAAAATAGAAATAATACAACGCCCAAGATTGTACCATGTGGCACACCGAAATTGACTGCTTTAGGAGTTGAATATATTTCTCCAATTTTCACGCTCTGGGTCCTTGCAGTTAGGAAGGAACCAAACCACCGTAGTTCCTTGTCGCGAACACCGTATTTATGGAGTTTATTCAACAATATACCCCTATCCAGTTTCAAAAACTCGTTTAAGGTCGAGAAAAAGCGCCAACACTGAACTTCCTACGTCTATATCCCTTCTCCACTCGTTAAGAACCCATGTAAGTGCTGTTTCTGTCGATTTTCCTTTACGAAAACCGGATTGTTCTTTGCACAGTGTACCATTTTGTGTAAGAAAACTTTCAAGTTGGGTACATACTATTTTTTCCGAAATTTTTTTATAAATAGGCATCATATTAATTGGACGGAATTGCTTCGGCTTTTTTGGATTTATTTCCTTTTCTACTGGAACCAAAATAAACGAACCCGGAAACACACCTTCACTCAATGAAGTATTTATTATTTTCAGTGATATTGGGAGAATATCTTCGTCCGAGATTACCAGACTTCTCTTCAATTTTTTGTTCAATATAGTTTTGTTTATTTTCAGCACATTTGCTTTTATAGGTATTATGACCCACCCATCTATTCCAGTTAACTTTAGTTTGGAACAATGCATTTATTTTATACAAGTATATTTTTCTATTTTTCGATTGTCTTATCTCTTCATTAAACCATCCCACATAATATGCCTTTGGTATAAAACATTTTTTTAAAACCATTTCAACATATTTCCAAGATTTTTTTTTGAATGAGTGACATATCCAGAGTAGTAGTACTATTATAACATCGGAGAAACCAGTTCTTCTTAACTCTCGTATTTGTACATACATTTATTTTAATTGTTTCATGATCCGATATTATCCAGTCCTTATTAATTTGTACTTTAATGTTTGATACATAATCGCTCAATACATAATCTATAAAGGTAGATGTGATGCGACTGTATGGTGCACTTGGTTATGTGCCTGCCCCAAGTTAGAGGGGTCCCAGGTTCGAATCCCAGTGAAATCGAATCTGGTCCAGTCACCATTTGCCGTTGAGATCCAATTAACGGCACTGGAGTAGGTTCATACCTGACAGTACAATGGATCAGTTTTGAGTCTGAGTACTCCAAAAGTGTTTCGAAAATCCTCCGAAAAAAAAAATAAATTAAGGTAGATGTGGATATCGTATTTCTAGTACAATCACTTACTAATTGTTTGAGTCCAAATTTCATAATACGTCTGCATGTTTTCTTCTCTTATCCATACTATCACAGTTGAAGTTTACGAGTATATTAAAATCACCCACTATAAAGAAGTTTTCGTCAAAATTCAAGTTAGCTTCAATAAATTCATTCAAAACTGTAATGTAATATTCAACAACTTTCATTGTATCCGATCGATATAGGTTAATAATATTTCAGCATTAATTTTCTATTTCATCTTCACCATTAATATCCATGTCTTATAATTAATTGAATGTGTTCTCATTCCAACTGCTTTAATTTTTTTTTACATATATGGATACCCATTCTGTATGTCTCAAATTTGATAAACCGTGAAAAGTTTTATAATTTATAAGCTTATCCCCTTCGGTGTAAAAGTCCACATATGTTGAATTACATTTTCTCTCTTTTTATGAAAATATTATTGGAAACGAAAGAGAAAATATAGTTTTTTTCCCCCATATTTATGTAACTTGCATGTGCATCAAAACATAATTTTAATAATTCCAAAAATTACGCCTAGATACTTTATTTGGTCAACACATTCAACACCCTCTTCATTTATTTTTACATTTCAATTTTTTTTTACATTATTGTTTCCAATAATCATACACTTATTTTTTTGATTATTTAACTTTAGTCTATTTATACAAAGCCATTTAAATAAATTTGTTGTATCACAGTTTAATTTTAGTTCACATTCAGCATGGTCTTTCCACTAATATAAACAAGAGTATCATCAGCAAACAACGAAACCTTTGAAAATTTAAAACAATATTTATGGAAAATAGAAATAATACAACGCCCAAGATTGTACCATGTGGCACACCGAAATTGACTGCTTTAGGAGTTGAATATATTTCTCCAATTTTCACGCTCTGGGTCCTTGCAGTTAGGAAGGAACCAAACCACCGTAGTTCCTTGTCGCGAACACCGTATTTATGGAGTTTATTCAACAATATACCCCTATCCAGTTTCAAAAACTCGTTTAAGGTCGAGAAAAAGCGCCAACACTGAACTTCCTACGTCTATATCCCTTCTCCACTCGTTAAGAACCCATGTAAGTGCTGTTTCTGTCGATTTTCCTTTACGAAAACCGGATTGTTCTTTGCACAGTGTACCATTTTGTGTAAGAAAACTTTCAAGTTGGGTACATACTATTTTTTCCGAAATTTTTTTATAAATAGGCATCATATTAATTGGACGGAATTGCTTCGGCTTTTTTGGATTTATTTCCTTTTCTACTGGAACCAAAATAAACGAACCCGGAAACACACCTTCACTCAATGAAGTATTTATTATTTTCAGTGATATTGGGAGAATATCTTCGTCCGAGATTACCAGACTTCTCTTCAATTTTTTGTTCAATATAGTTTTGTTTATTTTCAGCACATTTGCTTTTATAGGTATTATGACCCACCCATCTATTCCAGTTAACTTTAGTTTGGAACAATGCATTTATTTTATACAAGTATATTTTTCTATTTTTCGATTGTCTTATCTCTTCATTAAACCATCCCACATAATATGCCTTTGGTATAAAACATTTTTTTAAAACCATTTCAACATATTTCCAAGATTTTTTTTTGAATGAGTGACATATCCAGAGTAGTAGTACTATTATAACATCGGAGAAACCAGTTCTTCTTAACTCTCGTATTTGTACATACATTTATTTTAATTGTTTCATGATCCGATATTATCCAGTCCTTATTAATTTGTACTTTAATGTTTGATACATAATCGCTCAATACATAATCTATAAAGGTAGATGTGATGCGACTGTATGGTGCACTTGGTTATGTGCCTGCCCCAAGTTAGAGGGGTCCCAGGTTCGAATCCCAGTGAAATCGAATCTGGTCCAGTCACCATTTGCCGTTGAGATCCAATTAACGGCACTGGAGTAGGTTCATACCTGACAGTACAATGGATCAGTTTTGAGTCTGAGTACTCCAAAAGTGTTTCGAAAATCCTCCGAAAAAAAAAATAAATTAAGGTAGATGTGGATATCGTATTTCTAGTACAATCACTTACTAATTGTTTGAGTCCAAATTTCATAATACGTCTGCATGTTTTCTTCTCTTATCCATACTATCACAGTTGAAGTTTACGAGTATATTAAAATCACCCACTATAAAGAAGTTTTCGTCAAAATTCAAGTTAGCTTCAATAAATTCATTCAAAACTGTAATGTAATATTCAACAACTTTCATTGTATCCGATCGATATAGGTTAATAATATTTCAGCATTAATTTTCTATTTCATCTTCACCATTAATATCCATGTCTTATAATTAATTGAATGTGTTCTCATTCCAACTGCTTTAATTTTTTTTTACATATATGGATACCCATTCTGTATGTCTCAAATTTGATAAACAGTGAAAAGTTTTATAATTTATAAGCTTATCCCCTTCGGTGTAAAAGTCCACATATGTGGAATTACATTTTCTCTCTTTTTATGAAAATATTATTGGAAACGAAAGAGAAAATATAGTTTTTTTAAACACAAAGGTAGGTAGGGATATAGGTAAAAGTGGCGGTGGACATACAGATCGTGTTTATCGCACCCAATTAGCGCCATGAAAGCGCCGTTTTGATACCACATCCTATGGGATACCTAATTTGTGAGAAGGGGATGAAAAGGAGTGTGTATTCACTCAGATTAGCCAAATTTTATTTATTTTTTTTAAAACGACTTTGTGGAATTTGTGAAGGCTAGCAGACTATGAATGTTTGCTTCTGAGAGGTTATTAGGGGTGTTAAAGAAGGCTTTGCCCAGAGTGCGTTGTCTGACTCTAGCTAGAGCCTGACATTTGCACAGAAAGTGCTCGGGGGTTTCTGGCTCAGTTTCCACCCGGCAGCTGCGGCAGTACGAGTTAAATGGTATGCCTAGTCTTTCAGCATGCCTGCCAACAGCGCAGTGTCCAGTACAGACCGATATAATTCTGGATATGTTTCTTCTACAGTTGATGAGCAGGGCCTTTGTTCTCTTTCGGTTGTAGTTGGGCCATAAGCTTCTGGATAGGACACATGTTTCCAGCTTGGTCCATATAGAGGGAGAAAAGGAAAGGAGGTACCTGTGCACATTGGTCTTAAATGTCTGCGGATTGTAGTGAGTGGGAAATATTGGGCTGGGAAGAGCATTCCATATTCGTATAGTGCGGCTAAAAAACGACTCTCTAAACTTAACTGTACATCCGAAAACAGGCTTGAGGGTGAACTGATGAGCATTCCTGGCGAGACGAATATTGCGGGTGAATTCGAGCGAGTTCGAGCGAGTCTATCGACTTCGCGATATTACTATCTCCTATAAGTTTTATCGCTCGCTGTTGTATTCTATCTAGCAGGTGCAGAGAGGTCTTGGGAGCACCAGACCAGATATGAGCGTTATGGCGGATGTAGGCCTTGTAAATTGAAGCCAAATCAGAGGGGGTGAAGTATTTCTTGCATCGCTTTAGGAAACCTGAACATTTGGCAGCATTTTTGGCGACCTCGAATATGTGATCATTCCAACTAAGTGTTGAGTTGATACACATACCGAGGATGGAAAGTTTTTCGGTTTCTTCGATGCAAGTGTCATTCAGGGATAATGGCTGATTATTTTGGGATCGCTTGAGTGACAGTAGACAGCATTGAGTTTTGGAAGCATTAAATTCCACTCTTTTGTTTTTACCCCAATTAAATATGCTGCCAAGGTCGGAATTTAATGGTCTTAACATACGCTGCCGCTCCAATTCTACTCCCCGAAGGATAGGGTCGTGAGTCTTGGAACGAATATGAAAAGCTGAGAGTACTGTCATTGGCGAAGGAGTGGATTGGATTAGAAGTAGCAGACAGGAGATCATTTATAAAAATGAGGAAGAGTCAGAGACAAAACAGAGCCTTGGGGAACACCAGCATTAATTTGGTGGATATCAGACTTGAACCCATCCAAAACGACTTGAATTGAACGGTTCGAAAGGTAATTTCTAATCCATAGTAGAAGAGACTCATCGATGCCATAAGCACGCATTTTCGACAAAAGAGCTTGATGCCAAACTCTGTCAAATGCCTTAGAAATATCAAGCGCAACGATCTTGCATTGTGCAAGGATTGGTTCCACTTTTCGGTGAGATATGGCATCAAATCACCAGTGGACCTGGTGCTCATTAAGAAGCTTCCGCGAATCAAGATATTTCATAAGCTGACGGTTTATCAGCGTTTCCATGACCTTGGAAAGAAGGGACGTTAGTGCTATGGGTCGGTAGGAGGAGGGTGACGAAGATTTACCCTTTTTAGGGACCGACTGGACAAATGCTGTTTTCCATCCACTCGGAAAAAGACCAGAAGAATAGGACAGATGAAAAAGCTTACGCAGTGGTTTTGCCAGCACAGAAGAACACCTCTTCAGAAGTATCGGGGGGATACCATCCGGGCCAGCGGATTTATGCACGTTGAGATCTTTAAGTACTCTTGCAACTGTACGAGTAGACGACTGGATGGCGCAGTTGGTTAAGTGCCTGCTCCTAGTTCGAGGGGTCCCAGATTCGAATCCCAGTGAAATCGAATTTGGTCCAGTCACCATTTGCCGTTGGGATAAAATTAACGGCACTGGAGTAGGTTGCTACCTGGCAGTACAATGGTCCAGTTTTGAGTCTGAGTGCTCCAGTAGTGTTTCAAAAATCCTACGAAAAAAAAAAAAAATGTACGAGTGCGGAAATGGATTTGTCTCATGGTACAATCGACGCTCTCAAGTACAGGCGGAGATAAAGTCGAATCTGGCAGCGTTGAGCTGCCCGCGAAATGCGCAGCAAGCAGATTGGCCTTGTCTAAAGAGCTGACAGCTGGAATGTCATTGCAAATGAGCGTGGGAATTGAAGATGAGGCTGAATTCCTTATATTTTTAACAAATGAACAAACGTTTTTGCTACCCTTGGGACATTGTAGCACTTTTTGCCTCAACTTTTGGTCATATGAGAATTTCACACGTCTTATTAGTGAATTGAAGTCATTTCTAGCCCGTTTAAACTTTTTCCGGATTTCCTCAGTAGGGTTGGCTTTGTAAGTCCGGAAACTCAACTCCTTCAACCTAATAGCCTCTTTGCAACTCGAGTCATACCACGCATTTGCTTTGGGTTTGATACTCTTCACTCTGTGAGAAATGAAGGATCTCATACCCAGCAGAATGAAGTTCGTGATCGTATCAGCAGCGGCATCTACGTCATTATCAAGGAAACGTAGTGACCAGTTAAAATTCCTATAGAAGTCGTTAAGGCCGCTCCAATTGGCTTTCTCGTATAGCCATACAGTTCTCTTAGGAATTTGTTCTCTAACTGTCTAGAGTGAATACGAGAATTTAGCTGATACGACACAGTGGTCAGACGAAACTAGAGGCGACAATATGTCAATGGAATATTTATCAGGATGAGAGGTGAGAAACAGGTCCAGGGTGCTGGCGGAATAGTCTGCTATGTCAGGTATTCATGTAGGCTCATTCACAAGCTGGGTCAGATTATTTACCTCAGCGAATATCTCAACATACCGTCCTTCGGGTGTTGTCTGGCCTGAATGTCGAAGCCAATTAGAATTGTGTACATTGAAATCGCCCGCAATGGCAATTTCAGTGTGAGGATAAAGGGATACAATTCCTGTGATGGAATCGGATAGCATATCGAAGTCATTGAAAGTTGAATTGCTATCCAGGTTTGGACTTCTATAAATGAAATAGTGGTGGATTAAATGCGTGCGGATATGGGCTTTTAACCACAGAAAATTTAATTCCGGATTGGAACGAGGCCGTATTGTGGTTGAACTTGGTAAGCTACATCACTACGTATGTATAGGGCGATACCGCGGTGAGAGAAGAAAAGAGGCACCAAGTCATATCCAGGCAGGTTCAAATCCCATAAATCGATATTCTCACCTACCTGTGTTTCACTGTGTCAAGACAGCTGGTTTATATCGAGAAAGGTGGACGTACACAGCGAAGAGATTCGCTCTTAGACCACGAACGTTGCTCACGTCAACCCTAAAATTTCCCATTTCAATAACAACAAAAAGACAGACACCAAAAGAGCCAACTCCGACGTTGCACCAGATGGTAGAAGATAGCAGAATTGAGAAATGCAAATTTAAGTAGCTTCCCAACGTCAAATCGATGTAGGTGTTACGTCAGAAGCCACGCACTCTCAGACATTGCACTCACCCGCCTGATAAAATCAAACGGGAGTTGCGACCGAGCATGCGTAGCCGTGGCTTGTGAAGGAAAGGGACAAGAGGGAGCGGACCAGGCGCACTCGATCCGGATCACTTCACTGCACTGAATTTTTTTTTTTTATTAATTATTTATTTGATATATTTTTTGTTCCACTTCACACTCGCGCGTTGAGGTGTCGGACAAGTCCGCGGAATTATTAATATAATTTTTTATTTTTTATATTTTTTTTTTTTAGTTTTTATTTTTATTTTTAATTTTTATTTTTAACTTGCGTTGAGGACGATCCTTGTCTGTCTAGCTCATCTGCTGCTTCGTTTCCCATTATACCCTTGTGCCTGGGAACCTAGATCAAAGAGACCGGGCTCGGTTCACCTATAATGGATAGTTCCTTGCAGCAGCAATCCACTAGTTTTGACGTTGTGGTTATGGAAGTTAGAGCCTTCATAGCAGCTTGACTATCTGAAAAGATAGCTATCCGCTGTGCTGGTTCTGTTCTGTTTTTAATTTCAAAACACGCATCATATATTGCTAGCACTTCTGCCTGGAAAATGCTTACAAAGCTTGGTAGCTTGAGTGACTTTGATATCTTGAGGGCTTCGGAGAAGATTCCAGCGCCCACACCAGAGACCATCTTCGAACCGTCTGTAAAGATGGCTATGTCATGGGTTTGGATGACTCTATCGCTTTTCCACTCAGTTCTAGTTGGAAAGTATACCCTATAGTTTTTATTGAAATTTAGCTTTGAGATAAGGTAGTCAGTATCGCCTGTTGTGGTAGTAAGTTAAGGATTTTGCATTGTCCATAAGTTCTGCTGATCACGTTGCGATTGACGTCAGACACTCCTCCAGTATTCTTGATGTCCGAACGTTCCGAGGCGCCAACATCGACTCGGACCATTTCCTTGTTGTAGCCAAGGTAAGGACACGGATATCGACAGAACAACGGAGTCGAGAAAGACAACCACGGTTTGACGTCAAAAGCTACAATCGCAACAGACTGCCAGGAACTTTGCCGATCGAGTCTCCCTGAAACTCTCCGAAAGTTCGACGCCGCCTGCACTAACAATAGACGAAGAATGGAAACGTTGTCAAAGAGCCATCAGAGAAGCCGCTACAGATGTGCTGGGTTTTAAAACGCCACCTAGGAAAAACCCCTGGTTTGACAACGAGTGCAGGTATACACATGCAGCAAAGCAGGAAGCCTACCGGGCAACGCTGCATCGAACCACGAGAGCTGTTCGTGAGCTCTACGAACAGAAACGAAGGGAAGAGAACCGGCTTTTCAGGAAGAAAAAGGAAGAGCACGAGAAGCGCGTGATCGAGGAGATGGAGAGGTGTTATGGCAGGAATGATGTTCGAAAGTTTTACCAAAGGGTAAAACTTTTATCGAATGGGTATAAAGTTCGGACAGTAGCTTGCCGGGACGAGAATGGACAGCTAGTAATAGATTCGCAGTCGATACTGAGAATTTGGAAACATCATTTCTGCAGACTGTTGAACGGCGATGAGGACACAAATGTTCCACTCAACACAACGGACGATGATAGAAGAGAATACCGTCCCCCCGACCTAGACGAAGTCAAGATAGCGATATCGAGACTGAAGTCTAATAAAGCTGCTGGCGCAGATAGTCTGCCCGCCGAAATGTTTAAAGCAGCTGGAGGTGATCTGGTAGGGCGCATGCACCAGCTCATCTGTAAGATATGGTCGGAGGAAAGCATGCCCGATGAGTCAATATCGTTTGTCCGATCCACAAGAAAGGAGAGCTCTTTGACTGCGCCAACTATCGGGGGATAAGTCTCCTTAACATCGCCTACAAGATCTTCTCTGCCGTTTTATGTGAACGCCTGAAGCCATTCGTGAACAAACTGATAGGTCCTTATCAGTGTGGTTTCAGACCCGGGAAGTCCACCATCGATCAAATTTTCACACTGCGGCAGATCTTGGAGAAGACCCAGGAAATGCAGATCGACACACACCATCTATTTGTCGATTTCAGGGCCGCATATGACAGTATGTATAGAGACGAGCTATACAGCGCCATGTCTAGTTTTGACATTCCTGCCAAACTCGTCAGACTGAGCAGGATGACGATGGAGGACTCTCGCTCCTCCATCAAGGTCGGTAACGAACTCACCGAGACCTTCAATGTCAAAAAAGGTTTTAGACAAGGCGACGCGCTGTCATGTGAGTCCTTTAACATCGTTCTTGAGAAGATCGTGCAAAACTCACTGGCCAACACAAGAGGCACGATCTTCCAAAAGTCCGTTCAACTGTTAGCTTACGCGGATGACATTGACGTGATTGAGCGAACACAGCAAGCCGTCAATGATGCGTTTGCTGGCATTGAAACGGAAGCGGCTAAAATGGGTCTGGCGGTAAACGAGGGCAAAACAAAATATATGCTGTCATCGAGAAAGGACGGACAACATCGACGACTTGGCCAGAACGTCACCATAGGCCTTGACTCCGCGGTAAACAGTACAAACAACATCAGTACCGAGATCAAACGCAGAATTACTCTTGCCAACCGCTGTTTTTATGGGCTCAAAAGGCAATTGAGTAGTAGAGCCCTCTCTCGGAAGACCAAGTTGACTTTGTATAAGACCTTGATCATCCCAGTCCTGCTATACGGCGCAGAGGTATGGACAATATCTCAAGCGGATGAATAGTCTCTTGGACTTTTCGAGAGAAAAGTTCTGCGCGCGATCTTTGGTCCTGTTTGCGTTGATGGCATTTGGAGGAGAAGATTCAACCACGAACTGTATGGGCTGTACAGCGACATGAGTCTAGCCAGGCGTCTACGGATCCAACGCCTAAGATGGCTAGGCCATGTAGAGCGTATGGACAACTTAGCTCCGGCCCGAAGTCTTCGACTCTGAGCCTGTGGGACAACGCAACAGAGGACGTCCACGAACAAGGTGGCGCACACAAGTCGAGGGGGACCTCTGCCGGCTTGGTGTGCGAAACCGGAGACTGCTGGCGAAAGATCGTGCTGGCTGGAGAGGCATGTTGAGTGAGGCCCAGGTCCACCTCGTATTGTAGCGCCCTAAGAAGAAGAAGAAGAAGAAGTACCCAATTTTGCTAAAACTTAATTTTTATCTTCATGTAGCAGGGTATACAGTGAGAGACTCTTTCCTGTAGCATGCATCGTATACGAAAACAAACGTAATAAATGATTACCTCTGACTGCAGAATAACGAATTTTCATTCACCATAATATGGCTTTAGTAATCTTCCAATATTTAAAAAAACGACTATTTGGTATTCAAAAACAAATTCAGCCGGATATCAAAAGATTATTCAGCTCCGGCCGGATATTATAAAATAAGCCGGATAGGCCGGATACCGAATACTTACCGGATATCCGTAGCACCTCTATTAATTACTTAGCCCGAATTTAAAAAGAAACGGACGAAAAAGTTATATTTTTCAACTTATTTTTTCTGTCGAGACTGAAGGGGTTATATTAATTTGCTTCTATATATTTTATATCATATGTGTTTCACTTAGTAACATGAAATTCCAACATTTTCTACTAATCCCTGTATATTTAAGTAAATTCCATTTAATGTATTAGGTTGCTAGTACCCAATTCGTTTTTTTGTTACTTCCAGTTTATTTAACTGGGCAAAATTTCCTTAGCGTTGATTGGTTTTCATCCAGAATCAATTTTAAGTTTTGATTTGCACGACAACAGTTTATACATTTTGTTATTGCTTCTCTATTACATTTGTTCGTTTTATGGTTATCTAAGCAATTCAAGCACGTCTCCTAAGTTACTTTATTGATTTATAATTAAATCCCTTACATTTAAAACATCTCATTATATCCACACCATCAAAAACCTTAAATCGTTCCCAACATACATTGATTTTACCCATTTCTATTATTTTCGAGAATGATTCTGAATCTAATTCTATGATAGCTGAGTATTTCGATGTGTTTTTATTTTCTCTTTATTTTTTCTATAATAGCACATTCATCTGATTTGAATCTAATGTTCGGAATAATAATATGCGGTTTCAATTTAGTTGGCACTTTTATTTCGTAGTTTTTTTCAATGCATTTTTATTTTTATTTTCAGTATGCTTATATCCTAGATGAAATGCTAATCCTAGTTGGGCGTTGCACGTTGAGATCTCTAAGTACTCTTGCAACTGTACGAGTGTGAAAATGGATTTGTCCTATGGTACAATTAACGCTCTCAAGTACAGGCGGAGACAAGATCGAATCTGGCAAGGTTGAGCTGCCCGCGAAATGCGCAGCAAGCAGATTGGCCTTGTCTAAAGAGCCGACAGTTGGAATGTCATTGCAAATGAGCATGGGAATTGAAGACGAGTCTGAATTCTTTATGTTTTTAACAAATGACCAAACGTTTTTGCTACCCTTGGGACATTGTAACAGTTTTTGGTCATAAGGGAATTTCACACGTCTTATTAGTGCTTTGCAGTTATTTCTAGTCCGTTTAAACTCTTTTCAGGTTTTCCTCAGTAGGGTTGGCTTTGTAAGTCCGCATTGTAGAATGCCCTCGCTCCTTATTTTTTCCCATTTGCAGGATCAGAAATCTAAATACTTTATTTTATTTAGATTGTCTTGGTGTGGTGAAGGGCTTGACCCCGACGAACTCGAGACCATCGCACACTTGCCCTTTGAGCATTCGGAGGATCTCCGTCGTTTCAAGCGGCGTCGGGATCTTCAGCAACTGCTTTGCCTTTGGGGGTGTAGGAGAAAAACTCCGTCGTCGAAAGCTTTAGACATCTTTTGCTCATGTTGTGATGATCTAATATCTCGCAGTGGATGGAAAACTTTTCGTCACTTTTCGGTTTATGTACTGAAAAATTACCTTTGCTTACGGCCGATTTACATACCTTAGCAGTCTGCTCAGTGTCTGTCTTGTACACATTCATCGGTGGCACTTTATCCTTTTTGTTGGACTTCTACTGTTGATGCTGTTGTACTGCTGGCTGTTACGCTGCTGTCTGCTGATGTTGCTGTTGCGTTGCTGGCTGCTGTTGTTATAGAGCTGCTGTAGTTATCTCCACTATTTTCTCCAGTCGTGCTTTTGAGCTTAGCTCTGTTTCCTACTCCTTCACTTGCAATGACCACGATTCCATTATGCGAATTTTGGATATTAGATATTCTAAAGTTGTTTGGATCCACCTTATTAATTAGGTCTTCTCTTATTTTATTACTGTTTTTATTTTAGGTTTGACAATAAGTGGTAGTTCTTTTCGCATTTTTTGAACCACTCTTGGTTTTTAATGTCATTTGATTTTTTAACAATTTCGGAGAATGACATTTGATTTCCCGCCACCGAAGTTTGATTATTTCCAACAAGTTTTTTTTTACCTTTATAAACATTTTAATTTTTTTAACTACGTTGCATATTTTCTCTCACTCTTTTTTAAAGTTTTTCTTTTTAACATAATAATTTTCTCGAATTCTTTCACACTTTTTTCCCAGATTTTCTTTTTTTTTTCAATTCGTTTAGTCTTTCCATGTACCTCATTTCAATTGCCTCTAGAAGAGTTTTTATTTCACCTTCATTTTGATGAAGCGAATTCCAGCTTATATGCCACTAATGATTGTGTATTTGTTTCAACACTGACCTGCATCTTTGCCACCAAATCCACATTTTGTATATATACATATACAATATACATATGAATATAAATAATATAATATATAAATTTGACCATCTCACTTGTGCCTACGATGCCTGATGTATAATCGTCATAATATAATCATAATATTTCAATAATATAATAATCAATAATATTTTTATAAAAATGTACTTTGATGGCTGTATCCTTTGGTAATAGGGTAGACACTGACTGGCATCAATCTGGCGATACCCAGTGTTGTAACTGTTACTACTCATCAATTGTGCTTATTTTACCTCCTAGTGGTAGCCATCGGATACTGGTTGATGTCCATCCGGCCGCAACTTGCTAAACTTATAGGCGCGAGTGTTGAACAAGGGAAAATAGCAGCACTATAAAGACAACAGCGGATGAACTCTCTTGATGGGGTCAACGGTAGCGTCACAGCTTCAAATGGAAACACTACTTTACTCGGGCTACTTCGACCTATTCGAAGCTCAGGCCAGTAAAGATTTCCAAGAATACGTCAGGTTCTTGGAATAGAGACGGTGGCGGATGAACCCTTGATGGGCCAACGGCAACGCTCACATCTCCGAAGTGGGTTACTGACATCGGTTATTCTTAACCGGCCCCTCGTCCTAGAGGTTTCAAATCAAGGAACTGGCCCTCCAGGCTGGGGGTTGTGCCGTCGGGGTAACTTCCTTACCACATAAAAAAAAAAACTTAGTTATGAGATACAAGTCTCGGGTAATAACCATGCAGCCGAGTGTTGGACGATAAGCAGGAAAGCAGAGCACATTTTGGGTACTTTTAAGAAAAATTCTTCGTCGAATTTTCGGTCCCGTATGCGAGGGCGAATGGAGAAGATACAACTGCGAACTCTACGAGCTGTACGAAGATGTGAATGTAGTCCGAAAGCGAAAAACGACAACTACACTGGCTCGACCACATCGAGCGAATGGACAATAACGCTCCAGCAAAGAGGATCTTCGAATCACAGACAACAGGTTCGAGAAGAAAAGGAAGACCGAACCTCTGTTTCAAGGACCAAGCTATCGCGGATGCCAGAGCGTTTGGTCTGGAAAACTGGAAGCAGCAGATTGTCTGATTGATTTAAGTTAAGTTAAGTTAAAATTGTTTAAGGTATAGTTTTAGTTTTATGGCTTGTATTAAGCTTCAATAAATAAATAAATAAAAAAAAACAAAATTGGTCTTAAGTCCATAGAATGGACATAAGAACTGCGGCCTGCTTTCGGTAGGAAAATTACATTCACCTGTCTCCATCTTAAAGGGGTTTGGGACAGGCGCAGGCAATTCTTAAGAATGATTTCCAACCAAGGGAAAATCAGGTCTAGGTTAAATTGGAGTTCCGCTGGTAAGATGCCATCGGGACCGGGAGATTTATACGTTTGAAACTGCGAATAGCCCATGCTATTCCGCGCTTATCCCAATGGAGCACATCGCTGGAGGATTTAGCTTTACTGAATTTGTGCTATTCTGCGCTTATTCCAATGGAGGACATCGCTGGAGGATTTATCTTTACTAAATTTGTGTCTACAGGTTTTCCGTACAAGTTTCAATTCGCTATTTCACCAGGGTGGCGTGCCTTAGTTAACAAATAACAAAACTGGGACGGTTTCAAAATTGATTTGGAAGAAAATATTATCCTAAATGTTGTATTGTAATCATAATTTGAGTAACTGGAAATCAATAAATATATTGAAACTACATTCAAATTGCCACATACTCTTTGCGCGACAAAAGTACACAAAAGCTGCGAAACGAACTGTACGCTAGAAGTAAAAGAACTTACTTGCAAAAAGAGGAGAGCAAGTAAAATATGACATCAAACTCGCGACACCAGCATAAAGGCATAATTGCTCGATCTGAAATGCCAAGAGAAGTGTCAAGAAACAGTGTCCCTAAACAGTGACAAAGATAAGCGACAAATAAACAATAAATTAAGCAAGTACGAGCTGTACTCGCACGAAAAATTTTCCATCGCATAAATTCTTTTCAATCATACAAATACATAGATCTCCATCATAAAAATAAAGAGAAACGAAAAAAGGAAAAATAAACGATTCAGTTATGCGAGTATAATTTAATAATTTTTGTTGTACATTTTATTTCAGTTAAGCGGAGTAATTTGTATGACGATTGTGAAAAAACGCTTCACGACAAATTTTGTGTTTCAGTTAACCGATTATTTCAGTAAAGCGTAGTTCAGAAAAGCGGAGTTGACTGCACATATGTAGAAATTTTCCAATAATAGGGGAGTAAGCAAATTTGAGAAAAATAGAGAAGTATTGGCTTTATTTATTTATCCTTCATAATTAGACAATAAAAATTTAAAGAACCGGAACCTAATTTAAAGGCTATTACATAATTTAGAATAAAATTACGGCAATGGAAGTAAAAAACATGAACAGTATAACAAATCCAACTTACTTTCTGCTGTTTTAAAGGTATTGAGACAATTCTTCCTCCGATACGTCCTCGAGCTTCCAAAATCTTAAAACTATCGCATCGATTCTGAAGTAGATGATTAGCTGCAGAAAGTCCAGCCATCCCAGCACCTATAATCAGCACCTTAACTTTATTTGTTGAGGCACGACTGGTGGATGGAGTAGAGTCTTCATCCGTCGCTTTGGGTAATGGAGTTTCAATAGATTTATTCATTTTTTGCTGTAGGCAAAACAATAAATGTCCGGATTTTACTATTTGTTAGGGCTACCTCGATTCACAATAGGATTTGCGTTTGCTTTTGCTAGCTTTCAAAAACTGTGAAAACGTTACTATTTCAAATAGCGTTCTATTCAGTATAATAGCTCCGTACATAAAAAAAGGACTGACTAACAGCTGACTACTCTATTTTTTACTTTAATTAATTTTTTAGAGCGTTGCAAGGTTGTGCGCATGGCAGTTAGATGTGCGCGGTAATGTCAAATCTCCGTATACTTGTATTAATAACCATAATTTGCACCGTATTCATTGATTCGTCTATTTTATTACCGATATTAATTTCCAACCTCTCTGCAGCATCACCTAAAATTTTGACAGTTTTCGTTTTTTATTAGCTCCGTTCACGTACTATGAAAAATAATCTTTATTTACCACGAATAACTGCATCCTCTTCGAGTACGGTTTTTATTGCTCAACTACACAAGCTACAAAACTAATTTGCATTAATTCTAGGGAAGATGCAATTTTTTTTTAGTTACACAGATATTTTTTTTTTGAATCAGACAGAAATCAATCAAAAGGCTCACAAACCGGTCATATAAAAATACCTAATTTTCCAACTGGAAAACCACTTGCCATTGAAAAATGTGACAGTTAATCACGAATCGTTCCATAAATTTGACAATTAATGATAACAAATAATGAATGCACAAATCTCCACACTTTTACTCATGAATGCAAATAAGTAGTCATCATTACTCCACGAATATTTTAATACCCAAATCGCAACAGCGCGTTCGTGCGTTCGGACTTTGACATTTTCTGTAGAATATATGTTATAGGAATAGAGCGGTCGCGCGAAGACATTTCACAGACCGTAATATCGTAAGTCCGAGCAGAGTGTTTGGAGTAGAGCTACTCGGTCTTTTGACAGAAAAAAAAAAACATTTTTTTTATTCATTTGTGTTTTCACTTGGCGGGCAAAGGTAATTATTTGTGTAAGCAATTAATTTTTTGTAGGGATTTTATTTATACTAACTGCATATTTTTACTTGTAAAATGAAATAAAAAATAAAAAGAAATACAAAATTAAAACAAAAATAAAAAAATTGGATAGCTTCGAGGAGTATATTTTACTTGCCAAACGCGAGCATTCTGTTTCGATTTTGAAAATTGAGGGTGCGAACTTTGACATAAGATTCTCGTAAACACGTACCAATGCCTCTCGTTTCGGCATCAAGCGTTTTTATAAAAAATGTAAAAAATTAGCTTTTCAACTTTAATTACCCTGGTATTGAATCAATTATTTTTGGATGTTCTGTTGTAAGACGCTTTTAAACTTTCTGTTATTTCTGCTTAATTGTTTTTTTTCTTTTTGCCGCTGCTTTTTTAACTTTGTTACTATGTACATTTTTGAATTTTTTTTCTGCATTATTTTCACGCCTTGTTTGCAACTTTACTGATTTTTATATTGTATTGAATTTTGAATTACTGCTATTATTCTACGCATACCCCACTAAATTATAACTATTAATGAATTTTGCAACATTTGAAGTGGCTTCAATACTGTTTTATTACTTTTGTAAGTAAAACATAGAATGCCTCAATAAAAAAAAATAAAATTTACCTTAATGAGTCACTTGGGGAGTTTTAATAACTAAAGCTGATTTATATCAACATTTGTATCATCTAGATGTAATTCAAATAACATTATTTCTTCTTTTTTTAATGATTTTTTTTTTTAAATTTTTAAGTATTAGTAAACGTTTTATTCCCCCAGATTTACTTTTTTTAATAAAAAATAAAATTATTTTTGATTCAAAATAGTTATAACAGTAGAATAGAACACGCCGCCCGAATGGTTATGTTGTAAATGAATAACCTCCCTGAGCGTGACAACACGCCGAGCGGATAGATGGCGCTCTGCCAGTCAAAAGACATTTAATTAATGAGTAAATGTCACTTTCAAATTATTCTCGTTTTCAACGTCTGCTTGATTCGACACACAACTGTGTCGCATGTATTTTTATATTTTCTTTGATTTTTTAAAACTTAATAAAGTGTTAAAGTTACTTTTGAGTTTGATTGTTTTAATCGATTAACGACTATTTCCACATTTGGTGACCCCTACGTTCAAGAAAATGGCAAGCGAGAACAAGAGCATCAGCATAAAAAAGGATGAAAAAGAATGTGAAACTGCGACAAGACCCAACACGCAAAACAATGCAAAGCAGGCAGCTTTCACCGCAGTTAATAGCATGGAAAAGTTG
Organism: Myathropa florea; assembly: GCA_930367185.1. Classification (NCBI taxonomy): domain Eukaryota; kingdom Metazoa; phylum Arthropoda; class Insecta; order Diptera; family Syrphidae; genus Myathropa; species Myathropa florea. Next base: position 47,595,308 of record OV884004.1, read on the forward strand.
ACTATTCCCTGTTTTTGGAACAAAAAAACAGGCACCATCCATCTTCAAACTTTACGCTGCAAATGGGAGCTGTATCAACACATTCGGTGAAAAAGCTCTCACCCTTGACTTAGGTTTAAGGAGACCTGTGCGCTGGGTTTTTAAAGTGGCTGATGTGCCATACGGAATAATTGGTGCCGATTTACTACACAATTATCGGTTAATAGTCGACATCAAACAAGGTCGCGTAGAGGATGACGAAACAAAACTCAGAGTAAAAGGTACGTTTTCTCCTACATCCATCCACGGAATTTCGCAGCTTAGCAAAGACGAGGAGTATGTAGACCTTTTCCGAAAATTCCCCAACATCCTGGCAAACAACGCTTAACGAACAATATCATCACACACCAATTCATGAAAGAGCTTGGAGATTGTCACCAGAACTGTTGAAGAAAGCCAAGGAAGAATTTCAGTTCATGATCGACCAAGGATTCTGTCGTCCATCAAGTAGTCCATGGACTCAGCCCAAACATTTTAACGATTCATCCAAAAAGTACTCGACGGGTTGGACTTTGTTTACGCTTATTTGGATGATCTACTTGTCTCATCAACATGTCACGAAGAACACAAAAGGCATCTTACTGCTGTTTTGGAGCGCCTCCACAAGTTTGGTTTAACAATCAACAGGAAGAAGTGCACATTCGGAGCGGATACCGTTGATTATCTCGGATACCGAATATCAGCTAAAGGCTCGCAACCACTCGAGGACAAGGTCGAAGCGATGAAGTCATTCAAGGAGCCACAGACATTAGCCCAACTTCGTCAATTCTTGGGTATGATACATTTTTATCGAAGACATGTTAAAGACGTCGCCAACACACAAACCCCTCTGCACGAACTTTTGAAGGACTGCCGCAAAAAAGACACCAGACCCGTACCTTGGACGCCAACAACAAGAGCAGCCTTCGAAAAATGCAAGCAGGATTTGTCAGCCGAAGCACTTTTGGTCCATCCTGCATACAACGCCAGGCTTCGATTAAGGACGGATGCTTCTGGTAAAGCCGTAGGTGCAGTCCTAGAGCAACTCGATAATAATGAATTGACGCCGCTAGGATTTTTCTCCAAAAAATTGACACCAGCTGAAACAAATTATAGCGTGTATGACAAGCTATATACAAAGCAGTAAAATTCTTCAGACCTTCTGTAGAAGGACGTGAGTTTTTGATCCAGACTGACCACAAACCCCTGGTACATGCTTTTAAACAGAGGTCAGATAAAGCAACTCACAGGCAAGTTCGTCAACTCAATTTTATAAGCCAGTACACAACAAACATCGAGGCAGAAAAGGAATCGACAATGTTGTAGCTGACGCCTTGTCACGAGTCGACGACTTGCAGCCAGCAAACATCACAGATGCTATCGACTTTTCAGCATTGGCACAAGCACAAACGACCGACGAAGATCTGAAAAAAATACTCGAGAACAACACAACGTCGCTGAAGATTCAAAAACTCACCATCGGAGCAGACAAACAACAAGTATTCTCAAAATGTTTCTCAAAATGACTTACGGCCGTTTACACCAAAAACATTCCGGAAAAGTGTTTTTGACACCTTACACGGTTTATCACATCCTGGATCAAAAACCACTTGCAAGCTGATATGCCAACGGTACGTTTGGCCATCTATAAACAGGGACATAACCATCTGGATTCGAAATTGCATCCCCTGTCAACGATCAAAAATTGGTAGACACATCCACACAGAGCCAACAGCATTTTTGGATACATATTGATATCGTCGGACCTCTACCAGAATCCCATGGATATCAATATTGTTCAACATCGATTGACCGGTTCTCAAGGTGGCCCGAGGCAATTCCAGTGACAAATATAACAGCTGAGCTTGTCACTAAAACGTTCTTCACCAGTTGGATTGCTCGATATGGATGTCCGAAGACTATCACCACAGATCAGGGATCACAATTCGAGTCAACATTGTTCAAAGCAATGACGAATCGTGTTGGTACCAAACGAGTCCGAACAACAGCATATCATCCCGCAGCAAATGGAATGGTAGAGAGGTGGCACTAAACGTTCAAGGCAGCAATCCGTAGTCATCAAACCCCCAATTGGACTGACATACTTCCAGTAGTACTTCTAGAATTACGTACGTGCTATAAAGAAGATCTGAAGTCATCAACCGCTGAATATCTTTATGGAACGACTCTACGCATACCTGGTGAATTCAAATCAAGCGAAGATCCTCCATCAGATCCAAATGCCTTCTTGGAAGAGTTTCGAATTCACATGCGCAAAATGAGACCTGCTCCAGCGACTCATCATTCAAAAACAAAAACATTCTTCCATAAAGATATCTTTAGCTGCAATCAAGTCTTCCTACGTCAAGCTGGAACAAAACACGGACCTGACCAACCATATTCAGGACCACATAAAGTAATAGAAAGAATAAATGACAAACTTTTTAAAATAGATATCAACGGCAGAATTAATAATAATATAATAATAATGGCGGCGCTACAGTCCGAGGTGGACCTGGGCCTAGCTTCTCAGCAACCATTCACTAAGAACGTACTTAAAACAAAATAAAAAAATAAATTTTACAACGAACAAAATCCAAGAAGTTTTTCGGAAGGGAGTATTGTAGGAATACAACCGGCCCTCTGCCAGTCAAAACACATTTAATTAATGAGTAAATGTCACTTTCAAATTATTCTCGTTTTCAACACCTGCTTGATTCGACACACAACTGTGTCGCATGTATTTTTTTTATTTTTTCTTTGGGTCCGTCTCCGGAATTCAACAGGTTATTTTTTATGACATTTTCGGTTGATAATTTCTAAGACTTACTAAATAGTTCTAAAATTGAAAAATGAACATTTTTTACTGTTTGTTCAAAATAAAAAAATGCAACTATAGTGAATATAGACAAAGATTAAATATTTTGTGAATAAAATTAATATGGCTTAAAATATTTTATAACTAAGATTGTGTAATAGATTATTGTATTGTGTAATTATGTAAGTTGTTTGGCGTGAGCAAATCTATCTATTAAATAAAGTAATTTACTAACTACTACAATTGACATAGTATAAATTAACAATCTCTTACATAGGCAATCTTTTACGATTTACAACATTTTATTCATAAAATTCACTCTACGCCGACTGCGCCGTCTAGTGGTGGGTAATGTGTCGAAAATGCACTCCAACGACGACGTAACGCACGCACGAGAGATCTCCAGATCACTCGATCCTACGCCATCGACTCAACCTCATCAGGAGCTATGCCTATGACATTCGTGCCACGTGACCAAACCATCGAAGTACAGCCCTTTCCGTTCGAAGAAGCAACTGCCCAACGTTGAGTTCCTCGCGCACTGCCGTGTTTCCCACCCTATCCCAACTAGTAATTCCCACAACAGCACGAAGAAATCTCATCTCGGCGGCTTGTATTCGTATATTCTATATTCTTCTGTATATTCTGTATATTATTTCGGTCATTACCCAAATTTCATGACCATAGGTGAGAGTTGGAACAAATACTGCGTTAAAAACCGCTAACTTGACTTTGACACCAAGCTCGGCCTTCCTGATTACAGGTCGACCAAAGTGTTTCAAAATTGACCCAGCTTGACCAATCCTACAGGAAAGATCCCGAGATACTTAAACTTCTCCACCTATTTCAATGGAACTCCACTAAAATGTAGAGTGCATTGAACAGGCGTTCCGGAAATAACCATAACTTCGGATTTGTCCACGTTAACCTTTATCCCAGCATTAGCACATATGGCCACATACCTATCTAGTGCGCATTGGAGTTCCAGCCGGGAGTATGTGAGGATGCCATCTGCAAAAAGAAGATGACTTAAATTTAACTCTCCCAATGTAAAACATTCAGTCCATATATATAATGAAAAGGAGAGGTGACAAGACGCACCCTTGGCGAAGTGCAACGCCCACAGTGAAAGGTACTAATTTACTACCGTTAACCCGAACACAGCTGTTACAGTTTGTGTATAGAGACTGAATGGCCGTTAACAAAGATTCATCAGGAATTTCGTGTTCCACTTCATGGGTAAATGATAATCTATCTCCCTCCTTGAAAAAAAGGTCTGAATAATTTCTTAGCAGTTTTATAATAGAATCGAATTCTTCGGAATTCAGGTGATCAAGCTTAAGCTTATCTATGATGCCAACAACAAGTATTCTCAAAATGACTTACGGCCGTTTACACCAAAAACATTCCGGAAAAGTGTTTTTGACACCTTACACGGTTTATCACATCCTGGATCAAAAACCACTTGCAAGCTGATATGCCAACGGTACGTTTGGCCATCTATAAACAGGGACATAACCATCTGGATTCGAAATTGCATCCCCTGTCAACGATCAAAAATTGGTAGACACATCCACACAGAGCCAACAGCATTTTTGGATACATATTGATATCGTCGGACCTCTACCAGAATCCCATGGATATCAATATTGTTCAACATCGATTGACCGGTTCTCAAGGTGGCCCGAGGCAATTCCAGTGACAAATATAACAGCTGAGCTTGTCACTAAAACGTTCTTCACCAGTTGGATTGCTCGATATGGATGTCCGAAGACTATCACCACAGATCAGGGATCACAATTCGAGTCAACAGTGTTCAAAGCAATGACGAATCGTGTTGGTACCAAACGAGTCCGAACAACAGCATATCATCCCGCAGCAAATGGAATGGTAGAGAGGTGGCACTAAACGTTCAAGGCAGCAATCCGTAGTCATCAAACCCCCAATTGGACTGACATACTTCCAGTAGTACTTCTAGAATTACGTACGTGCTATAAAGAAGATCTGAAGTCATCAACCGCTGAATATCTTTATGGAACGACTCTACGCATACCTGGTGAATTCAAATCAAGCGAAGATCCTCCATCAGATCCAAATGCCTTCTTGGAAGAGTTTCGAATTCACATGCGCAAAATGAGACCTGCTCCAGCGACTCATCATTCAAAAACAAAAACATTCTTCCATAAAGATATCTTTAGCTGCAATCAAGTCTTCCTACGTCAAGCTGGAACAAAACACGGACCTGACCAACCATATTCAGGACCACATAAAGTAATAGAAAGAATAAATGACAAACTTTTTAAAATAGATATCAACGGCAGAATTAATAATAATATAATAATAATGGCGGCGCTACAGTCCGAGGTGGACCTGGGCCTAGCTTCTCAGCAACCATTCACTAAGAACGTACTTAAAACAAAATAAAAAAATAAATTTTACAACGAACAAAATCCAAGAAGTTTTTCGGAAGGGAGTATTGTAGGAATACAACCGGCCCTCTGCCAGTCAAAACACATTTAATTCATGAGTAAATGTCACTTTCAAATTATTCTCGTTTTCAACACCTGCTTGATTCGACACACAACTGTGTCGCATGTATTTTTTTTATTTTTTCTTTGGGTCCGTCTCCGGAATTCAACAGGTTATTTTTTATGACATTTTCGGTTGATAATTTCTAAGACTTACTAAATAGTTCTAAAATTGAAAAATGAACATTTTTTACTGTTTGTTCAAAATAAAAAAATGCAACTATAGTGAATATAGACAAAGATTAAATATTTTGTGAATAAAATTAATATGGCTTAAAATATTTTATAACTAAGATTGTGTAATAGATTATTGTATTGTGTAATTATGTAAGTTGTTTGGCGTGAGCAAATCTATCTATTAAATAAAGTAATTTACTAACTACTACAATTGACATAGTATAAATTAACAATCTCTTACATAGGCAATCTTTTACGATTTACAACATTTTATTATTTTCAACTTAAATTTCTTTTCATATTGTGGGCAAAATTCACTCTACGCCGACTGCGCCGTCTAGTGGTGGGTAATGTGTCGAAAATGCACTCCAACGACGACGTAACGCACGCACGAGAGATCTCCAGATCACTCGATCCTACGCCATCGACTCAACCTCATCAGGAGCTATGCCTATGACATTCGTGCCACGTGACCAAACCATCGAAGTACAGCCCTTTCCGTTCGAAGAAGCAACTGCCCAACGTTGAGTTCCTCGCGCACTGCCGTGTTTCCCACCCTATCCCAACTAGTAATTCCCACAACAGCACGAAGAAATCTCATCTCGGCGGCTTGTATTCGTATATTCTATATTCTTCTGTATATTCTGTATATTATTTCGGTCATTACCCAAATTTCATGACCATAGGTGAGAGTTGGAACAAATACTGCGTTAAAAACCGCTAACTTGACTTTGACACCAAGCTCGGCCTTCCTGATTACAGGTCGACCAAAGTGTTTCAAAATTGACCCAGCTTGACCAATCCTACAGGAAAGATCCCGAGATACTTAAACTTCTCCACCTATTTCAATGGAACTCCACTAAAATGTAGAGTGCATTGAACAGGCGTTCCGGAAATAACCATAACTTCGGATTTGTCCACGTTAACCTTTATCCCAGCATTAGCACATATGGCCACATACCTATCTAGTGCGCATTGGAGTTCCAGCCGGGAGTATGTGAGGATGCCATCTGCAAAAAGAAGATGACTTAAATTTAACTCTCCCAATGTAAAACATTCAGTCCATATATATAATGAAAAGGAGAGGTGACAAGACGCACCCTTGGCGAAGTGCAACGCCCACAGTGAAAGGTACTAATTTACTACCGTTAACCCGAACACAGCTGTTACAGTTTGTGTATAGAGACTGAATGGCCGTTAACAAAGATTCATCAGGAATTTCGTGTTCCACTTCATGGGTAAATGATAATCTATCTCCCTCCTTGAAAAAAAGGTCTGAATAATTTCTTAGCAGTTTTATAATAGAATCGAATTCTTCGGAATTCAGGTGATCAAGCTTAAGCTTATCTATGATGCCAACAACAAGTATTCTCAAAATGACTTACGGCCGTTTACACCAAAAACATTCCGGAAAAGTGTTTTTGACACCTTACACGGTTTATCACATCCTGGATCAAAAACCACTTGCAAGCTGATATGCCAACGGTACGTTTGGCCATCTATAAACAGGGACATAACCATCTGGATTCGAAATTGCATCCCCTGTCAACGATCAAAAATTGGTAGACACATCCACACAGAGCCAACAGCATTTTTGGATACATATTGATATCGTCGGACCTCTACCAGAATCCCATGGATATCAATATTGTTCAACATCGATTGACCGGTTCTCAAGGTGGCCCGAGGCAATTCCAGTGACAAATATAACAGCTGAGCTTGTCACTAAAACGTTCTTCACCAGTTGGATTACTCGATATGGATGTCCGAAGACTATCACCACAGATCAGGGATCACAATTCGAGTCAACAGTGTTCAAAGCAATGACGAATCGTGTTGGTACCAAACGAGTCCGAACAACAGCATATCATCCCGCAGCAAATGGAATGGTAGAGAGGTGGCACTAAACGTTCAAGGCAGCAATCCGTAGTCATCAAACCCCCAATTGGACTGACATACTTCCAGTAGTACTTCTAGAATTACGTACGTGCTATAAAGAAGATCTGAAGTCATCAACCGCTGAATATCTTTATGGAACGACTCTACGCATACCTGGTGAATTCAAATCAAGCGAAGATCCTCCATCAGATCCAAATGCCTTCTTGGAAGAGTTTCGAATTCACATGCGCAAAATGAGACCTGCTCCAGCGACTCATCATTCAAAAACAAAAACATTCTTCCATAAAGATATCTTTAGCTGCAATCAAGTCTTCCTACGTCAAGCTGGAACAAAACACGGACCTGACCAACCATATTCAGGACCACATAAAGTAATAGAAAGAATAAATGACAAACTTTTTAAAATAGATATCAACGGCAGAATTAATAATAATATAATAATAATGGCGGCGCTACAGTCCGAGGTGGACCTGGGCCTAGCTTCTCAGCAACCATTCACTAAGAACGTACTTAAAACAAAATAAAAAAATAAATTTTACAACGAACAAAATCCAAGAAGTTTTTCGGAAGGGAGTATTGTAGGAATACAACCGGCCCTCTGCCAGTCAAAACACATTTAATTAATGAGTAAATGTCACTTTCAAATTATTCTCGTTTTCAACACCTGCTTGATTCGACACACAACTGTGTCGCATGTATTTTTTTTATTTTTTCTTTGGGTCCGTCTCCGGAATTCAACAGGTTATTTTTTATGACATTTTCGGTTGATAATTTCTAAGACTTACTAAATAGTTCTAAAATTGAAAAATGAACATTTTTTACTGTTTGTTCAAAATAAAAAAATGCAACTATAGTGAATATAGACAAAGATTAAATATTTTGTGAATAAAATTAATATGGCTTAAAATATTTTATAACTAAGATTGTGTAATAGATTATTGTATTGTGTAATTATGTAAGTTGTTTGGCGTGAGCAAATCTATCTATTAAATAAAGTAATTTACTAACTACTACAATTGACATAGTATAAATTAACAATCTCTTACATAGGCAATCTTTTACGATTTACAACATTTTATTCATAAAATTCACTCTACGCCGACTGCGCCGTCTAGTGGTGGGTAATGTGTCGAAAATGCACTCCAACGACGACGTAACGCACGCACGAGAGATCTCCAGATCACTCGATCCTACGCCATCGACTCAACCTCATCAGGAGCTATGCATATGACATTCGTGCCACGTGACCAAACCATCGAAGTACAGCCCTTTCCGTTCGAAGAAGCAACTGCCCAACGTTGAGTTCCTCGCGCACTGCCGTGTTTCTCACCCTATCCCAACTAGTAATTCCCACAACAGCACGAAGAAATCTCATCTTGGCGGCTTGTATTCGTATATTCTATATTCTTCTGTATATTCTGTATATTATTTCGGTCATTACCCAAATTTCATGACCATAGGTGAGAGTTGGAACAAATACTGCGTTAAAAACCGCTAACTTGACTTTGACACCAAGCTCGGCCTTCCTGATTACAGGTCGACCAAAGTGTTTCAAAATTGACCCAGCTTGACCAATCCTACAGGAAAGATCCCGAGATACTTAAACTTCTCCACCTATTTCAATGGAACTCCACTAAAATGTAGAGTGCATTGAACAGGCGTTCCGGAAATAACCATAACTTCGGATTTGTCCACGTTAACCTTTATCCCAGCATTAGCACATATGGCCACATACCTATCTAGTGCGCATTGGAGTTCCAGCCGGGAGTATGTGAGGATGCCATCTGCAAAAAGAAGATGACTTAAATTTAACTCTCCCAATGTAAGACATTCAGTCCATATATATAATGAAAAGGAGAGGTGACAAGACGCACCCTTGGCGAAGTGCAACGCCCACAGTGAAAGGTACTAATTTACTACCGTTAACCCGAACACAGCTGTTACAGTTTGTGTATAGAGACTGAATGACCGTTAACAAAGATTCATCAATCCCACACTCCTGCAGGACACTCCAGAGTTTACCTCGAGGAACTCGGTCGTATGCCCTCCACATCTACAAAACAACTGTAGATCGGTTTGGCGTACTCCCAGGCCCTCTCAATTACCATTCATAGAGTGAACAGCTGGTCGGTTGTACTTCTGCCGGGACGAAATCCGTACTGTTCATCTCCCATCCTGGATTCCCCCTGTAGTTGGGGGAAATCCAATCACACCAGTCTGCCAATCGCCGGGTTTCTCACCGCGTTGGCTTGAGAACCTGAATGACACGAGAGAGCCATGAAACTCCCTCTCTTCCCATAGCGTTAAGCATTTCTATCCGGATCTCATCCACACCGGCGGATTTTCCGACTTTTAGCGATTCAATTGCCAAAATGACTTCCTCCACCGTTGGACTATTTTCTACCCTACTCAAGACTATAGGTATGTCACTCTCAGTGCCCTGTTCGGGATTGAGCAGCTCCGAAAAGTGCTCACTCCATCTGTGCAAGATATCCACCTCATTGGAAAGCAACACGCCATCTTTGGATTTGACTCCTTCGATGGTGTTGAATTTCCTTCCTCTGACCCGCGAATGGTTTGCCATAACACCTTTTTCGCAGATCTATGGTCGCTTTCCAACTTCTCGCCGAGCTCCTTCCAGCCAATTTGCAAGTTCTTCGCGCCTCAGTGTACCGGTCATGAGAATCACAGTTCTCCAAGAGAATCCAGTCTCTGTAGGTCCTCCCAATCACACTCCCCCATGTCGTTACATCCCCACCCACATGAGCATTGAAGTTACCCATCAGAATAAAAAAAATCCGTCTCAGCCATCCTGTCAAAGGCAGAATCGACTTCATCCAGGAAAGCCGCATACTTTGACCCTAGATTCGGTGCATACACCTGCACCAGACCCGAAGTTGATATTTCAAGCTTGAGCTTTAAGATCCCGACTCTCCCTCCTAACGGTATCCACTCCAATACCCCGTCTGCCAGTCTGGGTCTTGTGAGTATCCCACTCCCGCCTGAGCAGACATTTGAGGTGCCACTCCCGACAGGAAGAGTTTCCACCCGTCCGAAAGATCCTCTTTGCTTCGTCGAAAATATGCCTACGATAACCAACCGATATCTGGCAGCTCGAGAACCTTTCCTGTGAGCGATGAGACGTTCCATGTGCCTATCCTAAGTCAATGCCGGTGTCCGTTACCTTTGAATCCCCGCACGCACTGCAAACGAAAAAAAAGACAATGACTTTCGGTTCTGTACGTGGAATGTGAGGTCCCTGAACAGACCACGTGAGTTATCTTGACTCAAACGACAGTGGATGTATTATAGTAAAGATGTTTATTCTGCAATCGACCTCGACTGCACCAAGTGAAATTGCTGAGAACGTAATATTGTTTCATTGAGAAACGGAGACTTATAGTTTTTAACAAATCCTGTACGAGTAATTCTTGTTTCGAAATAATTTTCACGATTTTTGTTTCTTTCTCTTATCGTCCTAGCTTTTGTCTTATTTATTCTATCTTTAATTAAGCCAAAATCAATTCTCCTTTCCTGTACTTCAGATGGTGTACATTTAATTGTAGAATGATAAGTGTCATCGAGTCCCTAATGATGTGTCATCGAGCCCTTAATGATATACTTGAATGTATAAATGTGAAGGTATAAATGTGTCTCTTTCTAATGAAAGAGACAACTATTTAAAAATGTCAAAAAAAAGGGTTTACGGATGCTCCCATTGTTCTTTGTTCCAAAAAAAGGTTATGTGGAGCTACTTGTAACAGCCGTTTAAATTTGTAATTCAGAACTGATATTTTTTATAACATTTTAGATAGTTCATCATAGTTCACTTTAAATACGTTAAAATTGTTATTTCGTTGCTCTACCCAATTTGTTAAGGATAAGACCAATTGTAAGAATTAATTTCTGTACATATATATATATATATTAACTATATTGAATTACAGGAAATAAAATTAAGTTTATATGCTGAAGAATTGTTCTTCGCTGTTTTACTCTTTGGAGAGTTCCAGGTACTTAATTTTATAAGTTGGAAAATTTCTTTTTGGGCTTGCAGCAACATTATTTTATTTCAATTGCTTCAACACAAATTCCTGCCAATACATTATGGAAAAGGTGATTCGCAGTTGTACTTCGTCTACGTGCAGAAAGCCTGATGATGATTTAATGGTGGCTTGTGACAAGTGTTTGCTGGTGGCACTATGATTGTCATAGTTTTGATGCCGATAATTTCGACACATTAACTCCGTGGTTTTGCGAGGAGGAAGATTGTGTTCTTCGTGATGATAGCCTTACACAAGAGGCGCAAATGAGTAGAAGAGATTCGATGGCTGCAGTTGCTGCAGCGGATGATGTTGAAGAGAACATCGACTTAATTATTGAAGCGGCGGCGGTGGCGCAAGCCGCAGTTGCCCAGCGAGATAAGGAGCTGATGAAACTGCGAGCGGAGCTTGTGGAGACAAAGTTAAAATTGTCTAAAGTTTCTGATGTTGTTAAGAAACACTCCGCTCTCTCCTGTAACAACGCAACGAGGTCAAGTTTAAGCGCGACAAAGTCATCAAAGCTGGAGATAATAAAACAAATACAGGCAAACCATCAAGCGCTTTTGGATAGTGCCCTGAAACAGAACTCCGATCAACAGCCACGTCATTCCTCTACGCCATTACGAGAAGCTCCCAACCATAATTCAGAGGCGAGTGGAAGCTCTTTCCGTCATCAAGATATGGCAACTCTTTTAACCATCCTTAACCGCAGCAATGTGCAAGAACTTCCGCATTTCTCCGGCGAAAACAAGAGAGAGTGGCCGTATTTTGAAGAGGTCTTCAAATCAACCACGATTGAGGGCAGATACAGCTGCAAGGAGAATGTTGCGCGTTTGCGTAAGGCATTAAAAGGAGAGGCGTATCATATGGTAAGTGATCGCCTTAAGTACTCATCAGACGCTGACGCTATAATGGACTCTCTTCGATTGATGTATGGACGTTCTGATGTTCTGGTGCATGATTTAACTGCAGAGCTTTTAAACCTTCCAAAACTCTCTTCAAAGTGTGATCCGAAGCTCCGCGTGTGGGCGGTGAAGATTAATGGTTTTGTCGCAGACCTAAAATCCATGAACAGGGAAGAGGACCTGACTAATAGCTATGTTTTAACTAGTCTAGCCTCTAGATTAGGTGCCGGTCTTTATCAAGACTGGCAGAAAAGGAAATCCGGTTTATCGAATGCCAACTTTCACCACTTTGCTCAATTCCTCACGGAGAAATTAATCGATCTACCACCTGATCTGTTGAAGTGTGGTCCTGAACAGAAGAAACCACAATCAGGTGGCAACAGAGCATCTAGTGTTCTCCTACATCATCCCGTTTCCGTGCCGAGCATCGATATATGTTGCAAGTGCAATAAAAAAAAACATGGATTAGCTCAATGCGAAGATTTTTTGGCGTTAACACCAATACAAAGACAGACGTTTGCTAAAGACAAGTCCATCTGTTTCACCTGCCTGGATCCGTCTCGTCACCAGTGGAAAGCATGTTCAAAAAAACGCTCATGTGGCATCGAAGGTTGCAATAGACGTCATCATCCGTTGTTGCACACGTCATCAAGTACCCGCAGCCCGGGGTTGAATTCCGCAGCAGTTCCGTTCGTCCCAGAACCACATATTCATTCTTCTCACGTTGGGGCTGATGTCTCGATCATATTCAAAATAGTCCCGATCCGGATTTTTGGCTATGGCGATTTGTTTGTGGATACATATGCCTTCTTGGATGACGGCTCGTCGTTGTCCATGATTGAAGAGGAATTGTTTCATGAGCTTGGCTTGTATGGACAACCGGAAAAACTCACATTGCAATGGACAAAGGGCGTTTCTCGTGTCGAGGAATGCAAGAGAACTACAGTTTCGGTGTCTGGTGTGAATTCTCGTAAGAGGTATGTTTTGCAGAACGTATACACAATTAAGAACTTGGGGCTCGCCAGTCAGTCTATCGATGTCACCCATTTGAAGAGCTTATACCCTCATCTCAGCTGATCTGGTGGATGCTCGACCTAAGGTCTTGCTTGGTTTGGACCAAGCAAAGTTCCTTTTAGGCCATGGTCAACGGCATGGTAAGGATGAGGAACCTCACGCGTTGAAGACGTTATTAGGTTGGATTGTATACGGCAAATCAGCTCCATCGATGAACGTATCCTGCGTTGAACCAGCGTCGAAACCGTCTATGAAGCTCATGTTCCACGAAGCTATCAAGGAGGAAGTAGACCTGCACGACCTCGTACGACGTCATTTCACCACCGAGGAATTTGGTGTCATGCCTCCAAAAGGCGAATTGGTTAGCCGAGAAGTGAGTCGATCACTCGACATAATGGAGCGTTCCTTGAAGTTGGAGGGGAGGCAATATGAAATCGGCCTTCTGTGGTCTTCAGACGACATCAGACTTCCAGACAGTTATGGTATGGCTTTCAAACGCTTGGTCTCCTTGGAGAAGTCATTAAAGAAGAATCCTCAATTATTGGAGTGGCAAAACAACTACTTTCGTGACTTGATTAAGAAAGGCTACGCTAGAATCGCTTCGCAAGAGGAGTTGGTCCAGGACTGGCCGAGGGTCTGGTACGCACCAACCTTTATCGTCGTGAACCCTAACAAACTTCCACCAAAACCTAGATGTGTGGCAGACGTGGCAGCGAAAGTCAACGGGGTGTCTTTGAACACTTATTTGCTGAAGGGACCGCACAATCTAGTTCCACTACATGCTGGCATCTTTAAGTTTCGGGAGCGTCAAGTAGCTGTGAATGGTGACGTCAGAGAGATGTTTCATAGAATTCGCATCAAGCCTGAAGACCAGCAATGCCAACGCATTCTTTGGCGAGATGGAGATACAACAAGGCAACCAGCAGTTTACATCATGCAAGTCATGATGTTTGGTCCGAGATGCTCACCAGCCTGTGCACAGTACGTGAAGAATCATCACGCCAACCTCTTCAAAGATGAATGCCCCGCAGCTGTCGATGGGTTAACGAAGCGCACCTACGTAGACGACTATTTCAACAGTCATAATTCAGTCGAAGAAGCTGTCGCTGTCACGAAAGATGCCATACGCATATGTCACTCGATGAACTTCGATCTCGTCGGAATCCAATCGAATTGTCGGGACCTTTTGCATCAAATGCCGGATTCTAATATAAACACAAGACTAGTATGCCTTAATCCTAATGAACACGATGGTTGGGTTTCCAAAATCTTAGGAATGTACTGGCATCCTTCCTCCGATCACTTCTCATATAAGATTTCGGACGTTGAAGTTCTAAAGGATATGTTGGCCGAGGATGCAGTCATTACCAAACGCAAAATGCTTAAGACAATTATGAAGATTTTTGATCCGCTGAGATTGATCTCATTGTTCATAATTCGTGGACGTGTTGTACTGCAAGAGGTTTGGAGAGAAGGGTTTGATTGGGACGAGCCGGTGTCATCTCACTTGCGTAGTTCGTGGCTGGACTTTATCGAAGTGCTGAAGCAGATAGCTGATATTAGGATTCCTCGTCGCTATTCATTGCTAAATCCAGACGACTGCAAAGTAAGTTTGATCGTCTTCGTAGACGCTTCGGAGAAGGCTTTCGCTGCAGTAGCTTACTTTCGTTTTGCTCACAATGATGAAGTCGAGGTTGCACAAGTAATGGCGAAGGCGAGGGTCGCGCCTGTCAAACAATTATCAATTCCCCGCTTAGAGCTGCAAGCTGCTGTGCTAGGCATTCGATTGGCTGCTACGATTAAGGAATCGCATACTATTCGAATTGATGAGTCTCTTTTTTTGTCAGATTCGAAAACTGTGCTGTCTTGGATTAACTCTTCTAATTATAAACTGCCCTCTTTTGTAGCTTCGAGAATCGGTGAGATACTGGACTCCACTACACCTCGTGAATGGTTCCACGTTGGCTCCAACGATAATGTGGCTGATGATGGCACAAAACGATTCGACATATCGTCGAGCAATCAAATCGCGCGGTGGTTCAAAGGCCCACACTTCTTAAAACGTCATTTTCAGGATTGGCCCATTACTCCTTGCATAGGAATTATGCAGCAGAAAATCAATACGATTACCAAGGTTTGTCTTCACACTCATGGCAAGAAGCTGCGTTACGGTGCGTTCGAGAGCCTGTCCGCAAGATTTCAAGCGAGATGGTCATCATCCGTCCGAGTTATTGCCTTTGTATTGAGATTCAAGCACATTCTTCAGGGAAAACCCACTGACAAGGAGAAGTACATTACACCGTTTGAGTTCTGCAAGGCCGAAGAATGGATGTTTCGAAAGATTCAGGCAGAGTCTTTTCCAGCCGATATAGCTTCATTGAGATCCTGCGGCAAGGTGA
This sequence comes from Myathropa florea, assembly GCA_930367185.1. NCBI lineage: Eukaryota > Metazoa > Arthropoda > Insecta > Diptera > Syrphidae > Myathropa > Myathropa florea. Next base: position 47,611,109 of record OV884004.1, read on the forward strand.
GTTCATCGAGTTCAATCCTTAGCCTGTCACCTTTCCTGGACGAAGATGTTACATTACGTTTAAGCTCGAGAGCTCAAAAGGCCAACTCTTCCTATTCATCCAGAAATCCAGCGATACTTCCTAACAAACACACATTGGTTGATCTTTTCATCGATTATCATCATCAGAGGAATTGTCACATAGGAAATGCCACAGTGATATCTGATATCCGTGAATCCGCCTGGATTATAAGCATACGTGGGGCTGTAGAAAGAGTACGAAGAAGTTGTTTTATGTGCAAACGTCTCAAGGCTAAGCCGATTATGCCGATAATGGGTCAGCTTCCAGAAGCTCGACTGGCCTTTGATTGTAGGCCCTTTACTCATGTGGGGGTAGACTGTTTCGGGCCCATGCTGGTGAAGTTTGGTCGAGGAACTGTGAAACGGTACGGCATGATCTTTACGTGCCTTACGTTCAGGGCAGTGCAGATCGAGTTGTTGAACGATTTAAGCTTGGACCAGTGCACCATGGCTGTCAGGCGCTTTTTGATAAACCGTGTCGTAACAAGATACCTTTACAGCGACAATGGTCTTAACTTCATCGGGACAAAAAACTTATTGGAGAAAGACGTTAAAGAGATGGAGTCCGCCCTTTGCGAGTATTCTTCAAGGCACGAAGGTATTTTGTGGCGCTTTATACCCGCTTACTCTCCCTGGATGGGAGGCGCTTGGGAGCGTCTCATTCAATCCATCAAAAAGAGCGTCGAATTTGTTCTTAAGGGCCTTGTTCCTAGGGAGGATGTCTTAAGGAATGCCCTTATAGAGGCTCAAGGCCAGATAAATAGAAGACCGCTCACTCACATCCCGGTTGACCCTGAAGATCCCAAACCCTTAACACCAAATACTATGCTTTTCGGGGAAGATGATCGAGACGTTACTGCCCCTGGAGTATTTTCGGAAGAAGATTCTTGCAGCAGACTTTATAGCCGCCGTTCTCAACATTTGATGGCCGAACTAACTAAACGATGGTACAAGGAATATCTGCCTACTATTACGCGACGATCCAAGTGGTTCGCGAAGACAAAACCGATTCAAGTTGACGACATTGTCATTGTTGTCGAACCCAACGAGGTACGCTCAGCTTGGCATTTGGGTCGCGTTATGAAAGTTTACTCTGGTCCAGACGGAGTTATTCGAATGGCAGACGTTAAATTATCAAGCGGTGTTATAAAGACAAAGAGATCAATTGGAAGACTCGCTGTTTTGAATTTGGAGTCTTCGCCTACTTCTCAGACGGCCCCCGGAATGTCATCGAGTCCCTAATGATGTGTCATCGAGCCCTTAATGATATACTTGAATGTATAAATGTGTCTCTTTCTAATGAAAGAGACAACTATTTAAAAATGTCAAAAAAAGGGTTTACGGATGCTCCCATTGTTCTTTGTTCCAAAAAAAAGATTATGTGGAGCTACTTGTAACAGCCGTTTAAATTTGTAATTCAGAACTGATATTTTTTATAACATTTTAGATAGTTCATCATAGTTCACTTTAAATACGTTAAAATTGTTATTTCGTTGCTCTACCCAATTTGTTAAGGATAAGACCAATTGTAAGAATTAATTTCTGTACATATATATATATATATATTAACTATATTGAATTACAGGAAATAAAATTAAGTTTATATGCTGAAGAATTGTTCTTCGCTGTTTTACTCTTTGGAGAGTTCCAGGTACTTAATTTTATAAGTTGGAAAATTTCTTTTTGGGCTTGCAGCAACAATAAGTGTTGTTATAAAACATAACTGTATTAAACATATCTTCTAAATTCAATGCTCTAATTTTTTCCGTTGGAGTGTTATTGAGCCGTTCAACATCCGAATTGCCTGTATGATTTGGTTTGGTTTTGTTATGTGAAAGTCGATACTTTCTTTGTTACAAAATCCTGTCAAAAGTAAAACTCTTTATTTTTTCACGAATCATGATAAAATGCTTTAATTTTTCGACAGTAGTTAAACTATTTCTATCTTTCAAAAAAAGGTTGTTGCAAATTTTGAAAATTTATCAATAATAACTAAAAATTAATGTTTACTATTTACATATGCATCAACATGGACAATTTCGTTCAATGTCGAAGGAGTTTTTGTAAGAAAGAACTTATTTCGTATAGGGTTTCTGTCATACTTAGCAGAAGAACAAATTTCACAGTTGTTAATTAACTGGTGAATTATTGTTCTTAGATTCGGATGATACATTTTTTGTTTGATTCCCTCATATGTTGGAATGTATCAGCATGCCCAACTTCATTCTTGTGAATCAATGCTATTTGTTTTTTAGGGATTCGTCGTCTTCTATATCCTTTGCGATATAACTACATTTGAGGAATTTTAACACTTGTCTATTAGGATATATTTCAATTATTTTTTGCTGAAGTTTATAATACTCTGCATCACTAAGGTACGAATATATTCCTATCTTACCTTTTTCTAAATACTTTCCTAATATTCCTCTCACATTCTGTGCGACTAAATGTCGATATAAATTTTAGTATTTTTGAATTTTTTTCAGACTCTCGTTCTTTTTTTCTAGGAATATTATGTGCGTTTTGAATCGGTGGACTACTGTATCTAAAATTGGTATATGGTCGTGCATATTTTCTTCCTGAGAGTGAATCGTTTGAACATCTTCGGATGCATTAACTTCGTGGATTTGATCACTATCACCTAACGTTCTAATCTTTTCATTAAAAATCTCTCTGAAAACCGCATTACCGTAGTCAATTCGACTTTGATTCGCTTTCAGTTTGAGTTATAGCATTTATCTCTTTACTGTCAATATTTACGCGACTTAAAAAGTCCGCAATACATTTTCTTTCCCTTTTATATAGTCTATCTTTATGTTATATTCACCGAGCTGTGTAAGCTATCTCTGAAGTCTGGGGTTTATATCCTTTCCAGAATATTTAGTGTGGAATCATTTGATTGGGTGATGATCGGTTTGTAATTCAAACTCTCTTCCGAATAAATACGGTCTAAAGTACCTGTCACCCCATACAACAGCAAGTAGTTCCTTATCAATCGTGGAGTAATTAACCTCATTTATGAGGGTTCTTGATGCATATGAGATGGGATGACCATCTTGGGTCAAGACGGCACCGATCGCAACATTACTTGCATCTCTAACAAGCTTAATTGGGTGATTAGTTATCAGATCCTTAAGTTTCTCAAAAGCTGCTATGAAACTTGGATCGTTAAAATTTATTCGAGAATCCTTTTTCAAAAATTTTGTAAGCGGATGTGCAATGTTAGCATAATTTTTGATGAACTTTCTGTAGTAACCTGTTACTCCCAGAAACGATTTAATTTTCTTTTGTGTATTTGGTAGTGTCAGATTTCGGATAACTTCCACATTAACCGTGTTCGGTCGAACACCTTTAAGTGTCAATATGTGGCCTAAGATATCATCGAGGTAGGCTACACATATTTTATTAATGTTATCTTTGAGAATCCTATTCATCAGTCTCTGAAATGTTGCAGGAGCATTTTTTAATCCAAACGGCATTCTAACATATTCAAAATGTTGATTGGGAGTAGAAAATGCTGTTTTCCTCCTATCTTCAGCTTTACAATAATTGGTGAAAGCCTTTCGCCAAATCTATAGTAATATAATACTGGGCTTTCCCTAATTTATCAAATATATTTTCTATGTTCGGAATAGGGAATTTGTCGCTGATAGTGACCTCATTCAAATGACGATAGTCTATTACTATTCGCCACTTTTGCTGATTGGAATGATCTCTTTTTTTTTTGCACTATCCACAAGGGGGAATTATAGGGAGAACTGCTTGGTTTTACAATCCCTTGTGAGAGCATATCAGAACTTTGATTTTCAATTTCCTTTTCATGAACTTGGGGGTAACGATACATTTTTGAAAAAATTGGACTATTTATTGTTGTAGGAATTTCATGGGTAAATGAGAATCTATCTCCCTCCTTGAAAAAAAGGTCTGAATAATTTCTTAGCAGTTTTATAATAGAATCGAATTCTTCTGAATTCAGGTGATCAAGCTTAAGCTTATCTATGATGCCAACCGCATTCGTTTCCAGAGGTACTACTTCGTCTACATTATAGGGATCATCGGTATTAAGAAAGTATAAAATGTGATTTTTTATACTCAGATGTCGTTGTTGCAAGTTGACAATTACTTTTAAAGGATCTGAAATGATTAGCCCTATACTAGCATCATAATCCCTACCACCAAGTTCATTTTGTTAAGGTGGTAATTCAAGCCGCAGTGGCCAGTAAGAAAACTCGTTAGCTTTCTTATGCTCTCCTTATCTAAGCTCAGGATTTCCTTATAGGAATATGGTCTGATTGATCGCTTGGATTGCCTGAGACCTGACCCATTGGTCCAATGATCTAGGCGAAGTTTGTTTTCCCATTCGTTAATCAGCGCTGCAGCCGTCGTCCAATTGACACTGCAGTATGGTTCAGGGCCTATGAACGCAGTACTTGAACCCGCTCTAGCGAGTTCATCTGCGAATTCGTTACCTGCAATCCCTTTGTGTCCAGAGACCCAGCCAAGTTTCACTTTGTTGTGTTCGGCTAGGGATTGCAGAGCATCGTGGCAACATTTGACGGCCTTGGAGTCTATTTGACTGGACGATAAGGCCTTAAGTGCTGCCTGGCTATCTGAAAAGATTTGTATAATTGCGCACTTGATACCTTTACCGAGATTATGTCTCGCGCAGATCTCAATGGCATGGATTTCGGCTTGGAACACAGTGGGACTAGACCCCATCGGTACAGAGATCCCAGTGTTGGGTCCACAGACACCAGCTCCGTCTCCAAAATCCATTTTCGATCCATCTGTGTACCAAACTAGACTTCTGGGGTCTAGTGTTGGGACACCATTGGACCAGTCTACCCGGTCCAATATTTCAACTTCAAATAACCTGCCGAAACAGTTCTGCCTGACCATAGTGTCCGGCATTGTACAAAACATGTCTCTATTAGGGATTGAGTTGAGTATCCTAAGGTGACCCACTAGGTCTCCTGGTTTGAATTGATATTCTGCTGCAGTTTAATGGCATAAGTGGCAGCTATCTTCCTAACGAAGATGGGCAAAGGTGTCAGCCCGATAATAGCTTCGAGAGCTGTTGTGGGGCACGTGCGCATGGCACCTGTTATGCCAAGACAGTCAACCCTTTGCAGTTTTCTTAATTTGTTTGCCGATGACTGTTGAAGGGTTTTTTGCCACCAGACGATGGCCACATATGTGATAATGGGTCTCGCCATCATTGTGTACAACCAATGTATAATTTTGGGAGAGAGACCCCAAGTCCTACCGTAAAGACGTCTACTGGCCCACAGAGCTCTGGTAGCTCTCGTCTGTCTTGTGAGCGAGTCGTAGCCAGTGTTATCGAAAGCGCCCTCGATGTCGAGGAATGCACATTGGGCTACTTCTTTGGAAGCAAGTGCGCCTTCTATCTTGAAGGGCACCTATGGTGGATTTACCTTTCCTATATGCATACTGGTTCGAGTTTAGAGAGTTAGACAACTCTAATCGTTCTCTAATGTAAACATAAATTAGTCTCTCTATCGTTTTGAGTACAAATGATGTTAGGCTTATAGGTCTATATGATTTAGGCAGCTCACTGGGTCTATTACCCGTTTTGGGAATGAATATTACATTAATCTTTCTCCAGGAGATTGGTACGTAACCCCAGTTGTAGCTAGCTCTAAATAAAGCTGTCAGTTCCGGTAGGATGAAGTCGATTGATCTTTGCAATAGTGCAGGGAATATACCGTCACCACCGGGAGCCTTGAAAAGTTCGAAGGTGCCAACAGCCCATTCAACCTTATCTGTACTGAAATTTTTTCCAGATAAACTTTTAACTCTTCTATTAACAAAGACCCTATGGTCTGTTGTGTTAGAGTGCACGTGAGAGGTGCTATAAGACGAGCCTGGGAAGTGCACCTGAAGTAACGTTTTAAGTGTTTCTTCTCTGCCCGTCGTGTAGGTACCGTCGCTTTTCTTTAAGAACCCTACACAGTTTGCCTGATCGTTTGCGAGCGATTTATAGATGCGTGCTGCTACTGGCATGTTCGTAATGTTTTCGCAGCATTTCCTCAAAGTGGCCCGCTTGGATAGTTTTAATTAAGAATTATATTCTGTGAGAACGGACCTATATTCGTTCCACCTCTTCATTTTCTTGGCAGAATTGAAGAGTTTTCTGACTCTACTCCTAAGTTTTCTCAGGTGATCATTCCACCAAGGCACTTTGACAACTGTCGACATTACATTTGATTACCTGTCGCCACACACAGTACGTCAGCGTTAATTTGCATCGCACCTGACATTGAATGTGATACCAGACCTACATGGTCGCAGTTGAACTGAGTTCAACCCAGAGCAATACAAAACCTAAATTTTTCTCTACTTTTTTTCTTTATGTAATTTGTGCAATATAAGCACTTTGCATTTCCGTTTATTTTGATTTGTTGTATTTACTATAATTTGTTAGAGTAAGTATTTTTCTTGTATAAATATCGCCCAATAAAGCTTTGACAGTTCAGATATAATCCAACAGCTAAGAAAGACTTTTATTTTTAAATTCCAAGTGAGTCTGCTTGGAAGGCTGATAATACATATCTCACACTCTTGATGTTCTAGTTGTGCAGTAGTAATACCGCCGATAGTCACGGTATTGACCCGTGGTCTATCAAACACAACGTACAGTAAAGGCACTGTATTCATTTTGATGTCCCCGACGTGATTTGCTTCCCCCCATCAGCGGTAAGGGGCAAATCATTTACGCAACATAAGCGTTACCAGAGTTCAGACACTCGGTCATTATACATAAACTTGCTGATATAAACTTACTTCCCCCCATCAGTGGTAAGGGGCAGTTTATATTCACAATATAATAACAGCGTTCGCCAGGTCTATACACTGGTGAAGTTAATCGCAGGCGTCTACCAGGGTCGTCACTGGGATTAAAAGAATCACCATGGCATCCATATTGGACGAACTGGTATCTCGCCAAGGGGAATTAGCCACCGAGATCCAGCGCATCATATCCAATTTATGGAAGGAGCCACATCATCGACGAACGCGAGAGCTATTCACTGCGCGTTTGACTAGTCTCAACGAGCTTTGGGATCAATTCGAAGCCAATGATAACATCATTCGAGCAGAGTTCGGAGAACAATTAGCTCACGAATTTTTCGTCAACGGATTGTACGATACGATACGATTGTCGTATCAGTCAGTCAAAGACAAAATACAATTCAATTTGTATAGAATAAAGGAAGAACAACTTGGGATCAACGTGGGAACCAAGATTTACCAGCCTGAATATATCTCTGACACAGTTAAACCAGCCAGTCCAGGAAGAGCTGCAGAAACCATTGATTCGTCAATTAACAATCCAGCCACTCTTGCTCGTTCACTGCCGAATAACCACATTGCCGATTTAATTCGAAGGGAAGAAGCGACAAAGGATTTTTTTTTTGTTTATTTAATTAATATTTGTTTATTTATACTTAATCAATATTATACATTTATATTGCTTAAATAAACTTAAAATGCTATCTGTATATGTATGAAATATATTATAGTAAATTACTCCACTGGTTCTCAATACTTATGATATTATTATTTTTTTTTGAAGTACTTAATTCTAACAATTATTTAAATTTATTTTGTTTTGTTTTATTTCCTTTATTCATTTATTTATTTCAATTTTAAGGGAAAATGTGGTAAAACCTTGTGCGAAAATTGTATCTTTTTTTTTAAAAAAAGACTAGCCTAGATGATAAAAACGAAATAAAATTTTCTTAACCTACCTTAACCTAGGGATGGGGTTGGGCTCTGGTATATGACCCCCAGCTCGACGACAACACACTAAGCGAAGTGATATCGCTCAAGCATTTTATCGGCGAACCAAGGGTCATATGTAAGGACCCAATCCTACTTAACCTAAACATTAGCTTCAACCCAGTCGAGCCACCAGTATCTTTCTTTATTTAATCTTTCGAGATTTGATAGATCCCTTCCAGGTACACTTACGCAGTATCTCAGATCAGTATTTCCATTGCCCAAGGATGTCGGTTCATAGAGAATGCGTTTGTCTGTCGCTCTTCTGGCAAAATGTTAAATGATAGGTACGTTCATCGAGTCTGATAAGTATGCATCCAGATATAGGAATGTCTCAGGTGGTATATATCCACTCACCAAAGTGTTTCTGAAATACCCGGGGTTAGGGTAAAACAAGCCGGAAACTAATTCATTTTCAGTGACGCTAGCTGACCGCGCGAAATGATTCCTCACTAGATCCAGAATTGAACATTGTCAATTCTGGATATACCGGAGGTATCCAATAGTCTCTTCTTAGAGACGTAATGCCGAAAGTCGGAATGTACGCACACTTATAAAAAAACTTGACAAGGCCACACACACATTGTGGGAACAATCTTTAAAGCACCCAAGAGAACTCCAAAATTTTAAGGATTTCCTTGGTTATTTGGAAATAAGATTCCAATCACTTGAGGCATTAGATGGGAGAATCAAAGCTGCCGATTTTGCAAATAAACGAATGCATACCCAGAAATCACTCACCACAACTTCGAAAACAAATCAATATCAATGCAAATGTTGTAAGGAACAGCATCAATTATTCGTTTGTAATAAATTCTTACAATTGACTCCATCCCACAGACTTAAATGGGTGAAGGGTGTTAACAGTTGCATAAATTGCCTTAACCCTAGGATTGGCAGCTGGGCCTAATCAAGCCCAATTTGAGTTTGAACATACATAACTTTTTTTTCTCCAAATCAATAGCACCGAAACTCCCTAACTTCTTGCGGCGATGTTTGCTGAGCACAATGAAACCATATCCGAGTTGTCCCGGGCCCAGTTCGCGAAAAAAAAATAAAATTTGTGTGTGAATATCGAAAATTAACAGCTGGGCCTAAGTAGGCCCAATGTAATTGTTACAGTATCCTGCCATATAGATAGCATAAGTAATAAAAAGATAATAATGTAATGCACACGCGATCACCGCGACCCTTTCAAACACATGACCATATGTTTATTGAGGTCACTTCCTCAATAAATATCGAAATAATAAACGATCGCCTGTGCAATTGATAACACAAATGTACCTTAGGTAAAGTATCATTATGAAGTAATGATGGAGGATATGTTCAAACGGAAAGTACGAGTCAACAATAATAAATATATTAACGCGAAAAATATAGTTTATCATACTTATAAGTAAACAAGAGCTTTATTCATTATAAATTAATTATTATTTTTGGTGCTTGTCTGGAGAAAAATGACGAAACAAAGTGATATAGTTCTGAATCGGGCAACCAGATCTGGACGGCTAACTGCAGAACACATAGCGACATTGTTGGCGGAAGACATTACTGACGAAGATTATCAATTTGCTGATGATGATGATGATGACGCAGATTATGTGCCGGATAATGATGCTGCCGATGCGTCTGATATTGAGGTCGAGTTGGAAGTCGAAGAGGCGTAAAGAGAGCATATACGCCAAGTGCCAACATAACCGTTGACGAGCAATTGTTCCCCTACCGCGGCAATACACGCTTCACCCAGTATATACCCTCAAAACCAGCCAAATACTGCATCAAGGTATGGTGGACTTGCGATTCACGCACGAATTATCCTTTGAAAGGAACTGTTCGCTCTAACAAACGTTTCGTTCCGGCTGATTTGGTTTTTACAATAAGAAATACACATTGTGTTCGTACGTACTAAAGCTAAATAAAGCCGTCATTGTGTTGTCGACAGAACATTATACCTGCGCTACCGACCAAGAAAAAACTTCAAAAAAACCGTATCAAATCTTGGACTATATAACAATTTTGAGTACACCATTTTAGATAGAATCACCCACAACCTCTGCATTAGCTGCATCTGCCTTAACCGCTGCTGGGCAATCGAAAAAAGAACGGAAGGATTGTGTTCATTGTAGAGCCGAAGGCGAACAGCGTCGTAAAACATTCCATAAATGTATTTTTTGTCATGAATTTATGTGCCTGACACACGGAAAAGTAGAAACAAGGGTTTCATGCTACCAATAATTGAATTCTGTATACTTTTTCCACATATATATATGTTTATCCGTTATATATAGATAGGTACATCATGTATTTAATTTGGCACAATATAAAATCTATGACAAAGTCTGTTTTTTTCATTTATTCTAATGCATTTTCTTAGCCTATGAATTCTATGGGCTAAGTTACCGCCTCACAAACAGCTGCCCATCCTAGGGTTAAGGATGGAAATACATCATCGAAATGTTCTTCTAGAGGTTGCAAAATGTGTAACAAGAAGCACAACACACTTTTGCACCTAGAAGAAAATGTGAACCCTATAGAAAACAATACAAGTAATTCTTCATCAGCAGCAGCATCGGTATCGGATCAATTGACTTCTTTAACAACACAAGGGAACTATCGAAGTCAACTGCTCTTGTCCGCTTGTCCAACTAGAATGGCAAGACCATCGAATGCAAGACTATATTCGATTCAGGATCCCAATTAAACTTTATCACGAAAAAAACATTGAAGAAGCTTGGCTCAACACCAATCTTACAAATAATGCATATCTAGGGTATTGGTCGAGAAACTCAACAGGCAAAAAGAAGAGTGAATATTCAATTAGGATCTCGCATCAACGCAATTTCCATAAGGATGGAGGCCCATGTGCTGCCAACAATAATATCAAAACAACCCAGCAAACCATTTAACACGTTTTCTTGGACAATTCCGAACAACATTCCACTGGCAGATCCAACATTTAATGAACCTAGTTCAATCGATATCGGATTTCGAAGCGTTAATATGCGAACCATGCAGGCACAAGCGTCTGCATCTAGCCTCTATTAACGAACTCCTACTCTCACCTCCCCGTGGTGAAATCCGGGAGCCGAGTACCCTTGACAGAAGATGGGGTAACCAACCCCCGTGGGACGTCTGGGCGGCTGCAAACAAGATAGGGGGGAGTGTGAGTCTACCAGGGCTCATCACTCTTGTTAGGATGGCGGCGGAGGAGCTGGTCAACTGATTGGCCAACGGCGGCATCCACAACTCCAGTCAGCAGGAGCTACCTGGTTTCCATGGTAAGGTCGGGACCCTGGAATAGAGATGGCGGATGAGCCCTTCTTTTAGGGCCAACGGCGGTGCTCACAGCCTGCAAGAGGCTACCGACACCGGATCCCTCCGGACCCCTTTGTCCGGGGGCTAAACAAATGGACCTGTCCTTCCAGTTGGAGGTTGTGCGTGGGGTTAACTTCCTCACCACGTAAAAATGAACGAGTTCAGAAAACAAAAACTGCCTCGGATATGGACGGATTTACTGTTGACGACCCTAGCAAACGGAATAAGGACAATGACTTTCGGTTCTGCACGTGGAATGTGAGGTCCCTGAACAGACCACGTGCAGCCGATGAACTCGCGGAGGCCCTAGACTGCTATAAAGCAGACGTTACCGCAATCCAGGAAGTGCGATGGGATGGGCCGGACAAAAAGAGGATGAAAAGCTGCGATATCTACTACGGCGATTGTTACAGAGAGCGAAGGCAGCAATTATTTGGATGTGGATTTGTTGTTCGAGGCAGACTTAGGCAAAAAGTCTTAGGCTTTAAGTACATAAGCGAGCGCCTCATAACAATCCGCATCAAGGCTAAATTCGGCAACATCAGCCTAATCTGCGCCCACGCCCCAACAGAGGACAAAGATGACGATAGCAAAGATGACTTCTATGATCTCCTAGAAAGAACGTACGATCAAGGCCCCAGCTACGCCACCAAGATCGTTCTAGGAGATTTTAACGCTAAGCTGGGTAAAGAGGACATCTTTGCTAGAGTCATCGGTAAACACAGCCTGCACGACACCACGTCCGAAAACAGACTCAGGCTGGTGGAATTTGTCACGGGGCGAAACCTCTCTGTAGCTAGCACGCGGTTCCCACACCTCTACATCCATAAAGGGACCTGGTGGTCCCCTGATCATTCAACCGTCAACCAGATTGATCACGTTGCGATGGACGTCAGACACTCCTCCAGTATTCTTGATGTCCGAACGTTCCGAGGCGCCAATATCGACTCGGACCATTTCCTTGTTGTAGCCAAGGTAAGGACACGGATATCGATAGAATAACCGAGTCGAGGAAGACAACCACGGTTTGACGTCGAAAAGCTACAATCGCAACAGACTGCCAGGAACTTTGCCGATCGAGTCTCCCTGAAACTCTCCGAAAGTTCGACGTCGCCTGCACTAACAATAGACGAAGAATGGAAACGTTGTCAAAGAGCCATCAGAGAAGCCGCTACTGATGTGCTGGGTTTCAAAACACCACCTAGGAAAAACCCCTGGTTTGACAACGAGTGCAGGCAGGCACATGCAGCAAAACAAGAAGCCTACCGGGCAACGCTGCATCGAACCACGAGAGCTGTTCGTGAGCTCTACGAACAGAAACGAAGGGAAGAGAACCGGCTTCTCAGGAAAAAAAAGAAAGAGCACGAGAAGCGCGCGATCGAGGAGATGGAGAGGTGTTATGGCAGGAATGATGTTCGAAAGTTTTACCAAAGGGTAAAACTTTTATCGAATGGGTATAAAGTTCGGACAGAAGCTTGCCGGGACGAAAATGGACAGCTAGTAGTAGATTCGCAGTCGATACTGAGAATTTGGAAAAATCATTTCTGCAGACTGTTGAACGGCGATGAGGACACAAATACCGCTGTCAGGCAGAATGTTCCACTCAACACAATGGACGATGATAGAAGAGAATACCGTCCCCCCGACCTAGACGAAGTCAAGATAGCGATATCGAGACTGAAGTCTAATAAAGCTGCTGATGCAGATAGTCTGTCCGCTGAAATGTTTAAAGCAGCTGGAGGTGATCTGGTAGGGCGCATGCACCAGCTCATCTGTAAGATATGGTCGGAGGAAAGCATGCCCGATGAGTCAATATCGTTTGCCCGATCCACAAGAAAGGAGACCCCTTTGACTGCGCCAACTATCGGGGGATAAGTCTCCTTAACATCGCCTACAAAATCTTCTCTGCCGTTTTGTGTGAACGCCTGAAACCATTCGTGAACAAACTGATAGGTCCTTATCAGAGTGGTTTCAGGCCCGGGAAATCCACCATCGATCAAATCTTCACACTGCGGCAGATCCTGGAGAAGACCCAAGAAATGCAAATCGACACACACCATCTATTTGTCGATTTCAAGGCCGCATATGACAGCGTGTATAGAGACAAGCTATACAGCGCCATGTCTAGTTTTGACATTCCTGTCAAACTCGTCAGACTGAGCAGGATGACGATGGAGGACTCTCGCTGCTCCATCAAGGTCGGTAACGAACTCACCGAGACCTTCAATGTCAAAAAAGGTTTTAGACAAGGCGACGCGCTGTCATGTGAGTCCTTTAACATCGTTCTTGAGAAGATCGTGCAAAACTCACTGGCCAACACAAGAGGCACGATCTTCCAAAAGTCCGTTCAACTGCTAGCTTACGCGGATGACATTGACGTGATTGGGAGAACACAGCGAGCCGTCAATGATGCGTTTGCTGGCATTGAAACGGAAGCGGCTAAAATGGGTCTGGCGGTGAACGAGGGCAAAACAAAGTATATGCTGTCATCAAGAAAGGACGCACAACATCGACGACTTGGCCAGAACGTCACCATAGGCAGCTATAACTTTGAGGTAGTAAAGGACTTCGTCTACCTTGGGTCCGCGGTTAACAGTACAAACAACATCAGTACCGAGATCAAACGCAGAATAACTCTTGCCAACCGCTGTTTTTATGGGATCAAAAGACAATTGAGTAGTAGAGCCCTCTCTCGGAAGACCAAGCTGACTTTATATAAGACCTTGATCATCCCAGTCCTGCTGTACGGCGCAGAGGCATGGACAACATCCCAAGCGGATGAACAGTCTCGTGGTCTTTTCGAGAGAAAAGTTCTGCGCGCGATCTTTGGTCCTGTTTGCGTTGATGGCATTTGGAGGAGAAGATTCAACCACGAACTGTATGGGCTGTACAGCGACATGAGTCTAGCCAGGCGTCTACGGATCCAACGCCTAAGGTGGCTAGGCCATGTAGAGCGTATGTACAACTTAGCTCCGGCCCGAAGAGTCTTCGACTCTGAGCCTGTGGGACAACGCAACAGAGGACTTCCACGAACAAGGTGGCGCACACAAGTCGAGGGGGACCTCTGCCGGCTTGGTGTGCGAAACTGGAGACAGCTGGCGAAAGATCGTGCTGGCTGGAGAGGCATGTTGAGTGAGGCCTAGGTCCACCTCGGACTGTAGCGCCCTAAGAAGGAGAAGAAGAAGTTCAATCGATGTCCTCATTGGAGCTGAGTATCATTCGCTTCTCTCAGTGGGGCAAATCAAATTGGGAACATCTATGCCCACGTTGCAAAATACAGTTTTTGAATGGACAGTTGCTGGAAGGATAGAGGACAATAACAACTTAAAAACTTTATGTGGAAATTGCAGTGCAGATGAAGCACTCGAACATCAAATTGAAAGATTTTGGTGACTAGATTAACCATCATCTAATGTGAGGCGTCTTACAGCCTCCGAAAATCAATGTGAGCTTCATTTCAAGCAGACTCTGTCAAGGAACGATGATGGACGATTTGTGGTGAGACTTCCATTCAAGGAGGAACCAAACAGTTTGGGAGAATCAAAAGATGTCGCCTTTCAAAGATTTTTTTCACTTGAACGCCGACTTGCTAAATCAATAGAACTTAAAGAAAGATACATTGAATTAATGAAGGATTACCAACAGCTTGGACACATGGAAGAGGTAAATTACCAACAACTAGATAAGCCATATTACAGCCACATCATTGTGTAACCAAGGCGGATAGCAGCACAACAAAGCTCAGGGTAGTCTTTGACGGATCAGCAAAAACGTCATCTAACATCTCACTAAATAACATCTTATCAACTGGTCCTACTATCCAAGATGATGTCTTTTCGGTTCTTATAAGATTCCGTATGCCGAGGTACGTTTTTACTGCTTCACTATTTTTTTTGATTCACTATGAAGACACCAAATATCAACTCATATGGTGGAGAAGCAGTCCCAATGAACCACTAAAGTGCTTTAAGCTCAAAACTGCCACTTACGCAACAACTTCTGCACCATATCTTGCTATAAAATGTCTTCAGCAATTAGCTGAAGATCATCAGAACCGATTCCCATTAGCTTCAAGAGCAATCAAAAAGAATTTCTACGTTGCCGATGTGATGACTGGGTCGGACAGTTTAAGTGAAAAAACTGCCGTGTTTAGGCTTCGAAAGTGGTGCGCCAACCATCAATAACTCGTCCGAGACATTCCAATAAACGATCGCGAAATAGAACTGAATTTCGACACCAGCATCGAAGAACATGTTAAAACAGTTGGAATGACTTGGCTACCGAGATCTGACGATCTTTGCATTATATCATCATGGGTCGGAAAAGAACGTATTACAAAACGATCGGCGTACTCAGATATTTGTTCATCCTCTTGGACTAATAGCCCCAATTGTTGTTACGGCTAAAATATGTTTACAACAGCTATGGGAACTAAAATACGATTGGGATGCAGCACTTCCACAAGAAATGCAAGCAACGTGGCTAAAATACAGAGAAGGTCTAAAGGGTCTTAATAACATTAAAATACCCAGGCACGTTTTTTCTCACAAAATTCCTAAGGATGTGCAATTTCACGTATTCGCTGATGCCTCGGAGAAGGCTTATGGAGCTGTAACTTACGTTCGATCACAGGGCAAGAGTAATACAGTTGGAGTACGTTTATTATGTGCCAAATCCAGAATAGCTCCTGCCAAGAAAACCAAGATATCGCATCAGCGCACCATTCCACGATTAGAACTTTGCGCAGCCAAGCTTGCGACAGAACTTATTCATCGCCTGCAAACCGATTTGGAAATTCAACAAGATAAAATCTATTTATGGACCAACTCAGAGGTATCGAACATTTGTTCGATTTCCGTTACTCTTCACGCCCACCTAAATGCTTCCAAAGGTAGTGCTTATGCCCCCTGCCTCATAAACGTCCCCGAGAGTGAAATCATTCAAGAAACGAAATCTCAAGGTGTGATCGACATATTCAAATTTAAGAAGTTCGATAATGGTAATACTCGTGCCACTGGATTAGTCTTGTTCACCTTCGACCTGTTCCGCCCACCTAGCTCCGTAGACATTGGATGGCATAAAGTTAACATTACTGAGTATTTCCCGAACCCTATGCGCTGCAAGAATTGTCAATTGTTGGGACATACCGCCAAAAGATGCCGAAACAACCCGTCCTGCGAAAAGTGCAACACACACCACACCCCTGAAGAGTGCACAAGAGTGTCATGTGCAAACTGCTCAGAAAAGCACCCAACAAACTCCAAAACTGTGTAAACGTTTTCTTCAAGCAAAACAAATTCTAAAAATTAAAACAACAAATAAATGCACTATGTCCGAAGCGAAACAGTTGTTCAAGGAACAATACCCTCCCCCACCATGCCCTCAGTCATACTCCACAGTTGCAAAAACCTTCACACAAATTGAAACCACACCCACACTCAAGGGAACTTCTACTTAAGTTAACTCAACTAACACCATCAACTCCAACTCCCCCCCCCCCTCGAACTTCAAACACACCTACAACCGCAAGCAACAAAAAGAACACAACCACATACGTTCTTTACGAACACAACAACATAGCCCCTCCTTCACCCACTATCTCCACTAATCAAACAGAAAAACAAACACATAAACCGAACCTTCAATCGATTACAACCAACTCAAACCTCCTTTCAAACTACTCCAACATGTCTTATACTCCAAATAATGTTACTACTTGCAATTTAGACAATATACACACACAAATCTCAAAAAACACAAACACTCACCCATATCTTTAATCTCTCAAAACCTTTTACAAAAGCACCAGTACTACACTAAACCCTCTAATATAAATAATGATGACATATAACAATAATAATAATTCCTCTTCCAACACTGACTCTGCTAATTATTCGTCGAGGCACCGAGTACCCAATGGTAGCCACGGTGGTTCGGCGACCAACCAGCAGAGTCAAAACCCTACCAACCCCAACTCTACCACCCCAGACTTTTTGAAACATAACCAGTTGTATGAGCTAAGAATTCTAGGTATATTTTTTGACAATAAATTTAGTTTTCAGCATCACTGTTTAGTATTAAGGAAAAAATTAGACTCTAAGCTTAATATAATCAAATTTTTGTCGTCCAAAAACTCGTTTGTAAACACAAATACAATGCATCTACCACGCAGCGGTTAGATGCAGTTTAAAGGCTTTCCGCACAACACCTATCAAAAATATGCTCACAGAAGCCGGTCTCCCGGAAATCGAACACCAGAGGGACATTCTCATATCTCGCCTTGCTCTGAACATACTGTTTACCCCCAATTCGCCGATCACCATCGTAAGGAAAAAATTGTTGAAACGAACCAAAATTCCTAAATACCCTTCAAGCGCTTACAATGCCTTGACATTTGCTAACAATTTGGGGCTGGAAGCTGTCCAAAAAGCGACCTACCTTATAACACACCCACCTAGCTTGTTACCACCTGATGCTATCAACATCAACCTCTCCAAACTCAAAAAACATTCAACACCTAAGGAAACATACATTTAACTTTTCAACGAGCTCATGAATACCTACATCGAAAAGTCCTGGGAGATTATATATACCGACGGTTCCAAAAGCGTTGATGACACCGGCTATTCTGTAATTGATGCAAACGGATTATTACTACACGCCGAGAAAGTACCAAACTACCTTTCAGTATTCTCCGTTGAGGCTCTAGCTCTTCTCGAAGCTACAAAAATAGTTAATAATGCTCGAAAAAAAATGGTCATATGTTCCGACAGCCTCTCTACCCTAAAAGTAATCATGAACCTTAACCACCGGTCCAACATCATAGACAAGATTCGCGACAACATCATAAAACTACAACCTAAACTGAAAATTTGTTGGGTACCAGGACATTCCTGTATGGGAATGAGTTAGCCGATCTCGCAGCAAAGAGAGCGAGCTCAGAATTACCCCTAACAAAATATTTTGCACCCAAGAAAGACTTTAAGAAAATGGTATATTTGCACTGGGAACGTAAAAGAATCGAATCCTGGAACCAGTTCGCTCACCACTACTCCAATATTAACCCGAAGGCTGCTGCAACTTTATACTCCACCAAAACAACAGTCACGATGAACAAATGTTTCCTCAGACTCCGGCTTGGGCACACAAAAGCAACACATGAATATCTCCTTAATAAAAACAATCCATCTACCTGCCGTCTCTGCCAAACCAACAATACAATAAACATCAAACACCTTACCCTAGAATGTCCAACTATTAACAAAAAGTGTACCGATCTATTTAACAAAAACCTCTACCATCTAATATCCAACCCCTCTGAACAAAATATAAAAAATGTATATAATCTATTAAAAATACTAAATTTACTTAATACCATATAAATCTAACTTCCCCTGCCTGTTATATTGATTTTATAATACCCTAATGCCAAAAGCTTTGTTGCTAGTGCTTAAGTTTATTATTAATTGTAAATTCATTTACCTTTAATAAAATAATAATAATAATAATTATATTACTAGTTTGGAAGTTCCGAGTATGCAGTTGTAATAAGAGAGTCGCAGACTACCCGATTGCTGTTCCAAGAAATCCGAGAAGCATCCAATCCTCAGCAAGTCTAGATCAGCTCCCACCAGCAGACGAGACAACAATCACCAATCAACAGCACGATTGAACACAGATTAATGGGACAACTGTCGACATTACATTTGATTACCTGCCGCCACACACAGTACGTCAGCGTTAATTTGCATCGCACCTGACATTGAATGTGATACCAGACCTACATGCTCGCAGTTGAACTGAGTTCAACCCAGAGCAATACAAAATCTAAATTTTTCTCTACTTTTTTTCTTTATGTAATTTGTGCAATATAAGCACTTTGCATTTCCGTTTATTTTGATTTGTTGTATTTACTATAATTTGTTAGAGTAAGTATTTTTCTTGTATAAATATCGCCCAATAAAGCTTTGACAGTTCAGATATAATCCAACAGCTAAGAAAGACTTTTATTTTTAAATTCCAAGTGAGTCTGCTTGGAAGGCTGATAATACATATCTCACACTCTTGATGTTCTAGTTGTGCAGTAGTAATACCGCCGATAGTCACGGTATTGAACCGTGGTCTATCAAACACAACATACAGTAAAGCCACTTTATTCAGATTGTTTGAAGTGGTCTTGGGGACACAACTGTCGTGATAGGAATTGATCATTACATTGTTTAATTGAAAGGCTGCTTCATCTAGGTCCCCTATGGACTCAATAGACGTAAGAAGAATCCCTTTTTGTGAGAGAACTACGAGTAGTTCTCGATAGCGACACCAGTCAATGCGTTTGGGATCGTATCCGTTAGAGACATGTGAGAGTTGACCAGGGATGTAAAACCTAATATGTTGGGGGTCCGACAGACATGGTTCATCTGACACATGCCAATTTTCAATAAAATTCGAAATAAATAGACTAGCAAGTGTGAGATCAAGTACCTCTTCGCGAAACGCATTTAAGAAGGTAGGCTAGGAGCATCTATTTAATATATATATTTCACTACATATTCTAAAAGACATTCACCTCTTCTGTTGGTGTAACTACTACCCCAGACTTCATGAAGCGCGTTAGCATCGCAACCGATGATGTAGTGCAGGTTGCCTGTTTTACAGTAGCTGATGAGGTCCTGGACGTCCTTTGGTGGTAAAATTTGGAATGGGAAGAAAGTTAATATCGTTGCTAATGAGACAGGTCGCTCTTGGCGCAGGGTCTCCACACTTAGAGATTAACTTACTATTTCCATTCCGGAGACATGTAAAAGGTCCGCTTCTAACCCATGGTTCCTGGATAAGTCCAAGGGTTATGTTTTCTTCGGCGAACCGCTTGCTTAGGGTAGCGGACCTTAATGGAGCTCACCGATCCTCCAGCGAGGATCGGCCTGACGCATCAATTGGGCCTTTTTAGTGCCTTTCTTCTTACGGCAAGTAGCCCTTAAGGGACGACCTTTATTTGTATTCCCCCCCCCCGATTCATTCCTCCGAGCAATGGGCCCTGCGGCACCGCTGGTAGTGTTCGGATCACCGGGCGTTTTGCCGGTTTTACGGTTCTTCTGTGGAACAACACGGGTCACCATCTTTCCTGCTGCACTAAGGCCGTTGGTGCTAGCAATGGGCTCGCTGTCAGCGGTCTTAGTTGCTGAGGCAGTACTGTCTCCTCTTGCATGCCCGGCAGCGCTGCAAGTGGGGACTGCAGATGAGGTTGTTGTTGCAGTAGCAGATGAAGGATCATTTGCGTTGACCTTCATGTGGGAGATGATCAACTTGACCTGACCAAATCTATAGCAAACCTTGTTGTTGAGTTTGCTCAGGGTCTTCGTGGACGCATTATCAATAGCAAAGACGAGATGAAGGGGCGAACCTTCTTCCATTCTTTGCATAATCTTCCATGAAGAAGCTTGAAGGCCCTCATTTTGCGCTTCAAGCGTCGCTAAGATTTTGGTCAATGGCAATTCGATGCTTTGTTGAAAGAAACCACGGACTATGTGTGATTTGGGAAATTATCCCTCTTCCACAATTACAATATCAAGATCACTTTTGGCCTTAATAGCATCGACATTGCGTTTCATCCACTCAGCAGTAGCACTGTCGGAGCAGATGAAAATTAGCCATCCCGACTTGTGTTGAGAGCCTGAGAAATGTGGCCACACGCCCCTGTTTCTCAGTTCAATCGCCACGTCGATGACCGCCTCCTGGATGAGAGCCATTTGCTCTGTTGAAAGAGACTGTTTTTCAATGTCAGCTGGGACGATTCCCAGTCTGACAGTACTAGCTACCTGACTGAAGGTGGGCGCGTCAAGTGCATGTCTGGCTTTTGCCTTTTTGGCTGCCGGTTCAGAGGGGGTGCGATCCTTTGATCTCACCCTTTTAGACTCATTTCCAAGAGAAGATTTCGCATATACTAGGGCATTTTCCCTAGTTTCGCCCTTGCGAATAGCGTGGTTGGATCTCCTCTTTCAGCTAAGTTTAACTTGACGAATCCACCTGGTCCTAGACGCAGCTTGTCAAGTTTCTTCTTCTTGGAAGAGCACCCGGATTTCTGTGCGTCTACACTGCATGTGTCTATTACCGCGGATGTGTCAGAATCCTCTGAACTGACACTAGCGCTAGTAGCTGTCAAGGATTGTGCCCATTTGGCTCCGATCTCCTTGTCAGCTGAAACTGTAGCTTGCTCACTTTCGAGCTGGTTGAAATTGGCCGAAGGTGAATTGGTCGTTGGAGGCTCAATAGCGTCGCGAATATTTCCGTCTATATGCTCCACAGCATGAACAGACGCTGGTGAATTTTAAGCTTCACCTTACTCATTTTTTTTTTAAAATGTTGGGAATTATGGACACACGAGTATTTAGGAAATATACGTCACCCCAGGCAGCGCCCGATATGCCTAGGGAGGGCTAAATTAAAACCGAAGGTCGCCAGGTATTCGGAGTTCGCATACTAGAGACTAAGCACTCTCTTAGCCACGCATCCTTCGGCGTATGCTGTTCCACCATTGTGTTACAGATTATTTTTTAAGAGGTTTACTCCTCCCGTCGCATACTTTGGCCGGATGTTTACAGTTGAGAAATTAAGGTCATGCATCGCAGGCTGGCGCCATGAACCATTTTGTTCATTTGTGCAAGCCTGAGATACCAGACTTATAATCTCGCTGTAGCATTCGTTGCCCGGTGGCCGCCCCGTGGAGGCAGTATGTCTTCTTGAAACGGTTTCTTAATAAGGATCGTCCATAGACCACCAACGTCATAGTACCTGGAGTGTAAAATTCGACTGGGATAGGAGATATTATTTTATGTGGAACTTTTACAATTCCAGAAACAGTTGAAAAAATTCTGGTTTCGCCAGAGAAATGTATTTACATTTATTTACGATATTAGGACGAATAATGCTCGTGCTAGATCCTTTATCAAGAAGGCACTTAATTCTATTGTTGCCTATTGTTATATGGGCTATTGGTAGTGCGTTTCCCGAGGCTCGGTTATAAAATTTTCTACCGTTTATTCGATGTTGCCGATAGACATCAGATCCACTGCAGTGTTAGTAGTATTTCGCGATATTTTGGAATTACGTGGTCTATTATTGTTGAAATAGGTATTATTGTGAGAGAATTGCCTAGAGTTATGTGCTATATTTAAATTAGTCCTTAAGAAGTTCTTGCGGGAGTTTGATTTTGACTTGAAAAATGAGAAGTAGAAGGCACATTGTGTCTTTGAAATTTTAAAGGTTTACTCTTCCTATGCTGGATATCTATACACCTAAAATCATCCAATAATCTAAGTCTAGTATATTTATTGAAAATATCGATCATAGTGGCCGTTTCATCAATATGAGCCCTTATGGTACCATCGATTTTTTCAATTAAAATTTCTCTTAAGTCTCTATCTACATTCTGAGGTCTATAAATTTCTGGTTTTCTTCAGAAAAGATTTCGGCGGCAGTTATGTTGATTCAAACGACAGCGGATGTATTATAGTAAAGATGTTTATTTTTGCCTGCTTTGCCTGCTCGGAAACGACTCGCCGAATTAATCCGCTATGCTGCAATCGACCTCGACTGCACCAAGTGAAATTGCTGACAACGCAATATTGTTTCATTCAGAAACAACTATTGTGTCAGCATGTTTCGCTTATGCACTGTCGAGACCGACGGAATTGCTTAACAAAGTTCTCGATTTCCGGTCGGACGTTTCCGATAGGTGTAGGGTTACATTCAGACGCAACTCGTGCAGCCGATGAACTCGCGGAGGCCCTAAAATGCTATACAGCAGACGTATCCGCAATCCAAGAAGTGTGGTGGGATGGGCCCTGCAAAAAGAGGATGAAATACTGCGATTGCTACAGAGAGCGAAGGCAGCGCTTATTTGGATGTGGATTTGTTGTTCGAGGCAGACTTAGGCAAAAGTCTTAAGCTTTAAGTACATAAGCGAGCGCCTCATAACAATCCGCATCAAGGCTAAATTCGGCAACATCAGCCTAATCCGCGCCTACGCCCCCACGGAGGACAAAGATGACGATAGCAAGGATGACTTCTATGATCTCCTAGAAAGAACACACGATGCCCCAGCTACGACACCAAGATCGTGCTAGGAGATTTTAACGCTAAGCTGGGTAAAGAGGACATCTTTGCTAGAGTCATCGGTAAACACAGCCTGCACGACACCACGTCCGAAAACAGACTCAGGCTGGTGGAATTTGTCACGGGGCGAAACCTCTCTGTAGCTAGCACGCGGTTCCCATCCTTCAACATCCATAAAGGGACCTGGCGATCCCCTGATCATTCAACCGTCAACCAGATTGATCACGTTGTGATCGACGTCAGACACTCCTCCAGTATTCTTGATGTCCGAACGTTCCGAGGAGCCAACATCGACTCGGACCATTTCCTTGTTGTAGCCAAGGTAAGGACACGGATATCGATAGAATAACGGAGTCGAGGAAGACAACCACGGTTTGACGTCGAAAAGCTACAAGCGCAACAGACTGCCAGGAACTTTGCCGATCGAGTCTCCCTGAAACTTCCGAAAGTTCGACGTCGCCTGCACTAACAATAGACGAAGAATGGAAACGTTGTCAAAGAGCCATCAGAGAAGCCGCTACTGATGTGCTGGGTTTTAAAACACCATCTAGGAAAAACCCCTGGTTTGACAACGAGTGCAGGCAGGCACATGCAGCAAAACAAGAAGCCTACCGGGCAACGCTGCATCGAACCACGAGAGCTGTTCGTGAGCTCTACGAACAGAAACGAAGTGAAGAGTACCGGCTTCTCAGGAAGAAAAAGAAAGAGCACGAGAAGCGCACAATCAAAGAAATGGAGAGATGTTATGGCAGGAATGATATCCGAAAGTTTTATCAAAGGGTAAAACTTTTATCGAATGGGTATAAAGTTCGGAGAGAAACCTGCCGGGACGAGAATGGACAACTAATAGTAGATTCGCAGACGATACTGAGAATTTGGAAAAATCATTTCTGCAGACTGTTAAACGGCGATGAGGACACAAATACCGCTGTCAGGCAGAATGTTCCACTCAACACAATGGACGATGATAGAAGAGAATACCGTCCCCCGACCTCGATGAAGTCAAGATCGTTCTTAAGAAAATTGTGCAAAACTCACTGGCTAACACAACTGGCACGATTTTCCAAAAGTCTGTTCAAATGCTAGCTTACGACATTGACATGATTGGGCCAACACAGCGAGCCGTCAATGATGCGTTTGCTGGCATGCAAACGGAAGCAGCTAAAATGGGTCTGGCGGTAAACGAGGGCAAAACCAAGTATATATAACTCTTGCCAAGCGCTGTTTTTTTGAGTAGTAGAGCCCTCTCTCGGAAGACCAAGTTGACTCTGTATAAGACCAGTCTTACTTTACGGCGCAGAGGCATGGACAATATCTCAAGCGGTTGAAGAGTCTGTTGGTCTTTTCGAGAGAAAAGTTCTGCGCGCGATTTTTGGTTATGTTTGCGTTGATGGCATTCAACCACGAATTGTATGAGCTGTACAGCGACATGAGTCTAGCCAGGCGTCTACGGATCCAACGCCTAAGATGGCTAGGCCATGTAAATCGTATGGACAACTTAGCTCCGGCCCGAAGAGTCTTCGACTCTGAGCCTGTGGGACAACGCAACAGAGGACGTCCACGTACATGGTGGCGCACTTAAGTCGAGGGAGACCTCAGCCGGCTTGGTGTGCGAAACTGAAGACAGCTGGCAAAAGATCGTGCTGGCTGGAGAGGTATGTAGAGTGAGGCCCAGGTCCACCTTGGACTGTAGGGCCCTAAGAAGAAGAAGAATCTTACTCAGCATTGTCTTAATCACCCTATTTACTATTTCAGCCTGACCATTTGCCTGAGGCGATGCTACGGCAACTTTTACATGTTCAATGTTATTTTTGAGCAGGTGGTTGCTGAATTCTAAGGACGTAAAGCATGAACCGCGGTCACAAGTAATATGTCTTGTTCGACTGTAATAGCTGAAGTATTTGTCCAAACACATACATATTCCTTTAGTGCTGGTCGAGTTAACTGGATACAGTTGCACGAACTTTCTGAACAAGTCAATGACAACAAGGATGTGCTTACGTTTAGAAGTTAATGAAGGCAATGACCCAAAATGATCTACATGCACTGTGTCGAACGGTATAGGATTCTTTGGATTACATATTACGATTATTGATCCTTGCCGGCGCTGAATACATTTTGCACTTGATGCAATTCCGTATGGACGTTTCTATTTTAGTCTTCATGTTCGGAAACCATTAATATTTTCGTATTTGCTGATAACATTTGTCACATCCTAAATGACCTATCTTCTCATGTATCATTCTTTTACCTCTACCTCTTTTTATGCTAACCTTTGATAAAAGTGAATTTTTGGAAAAAATTTATAGCATAAAAAGTATTCTTAATATGGTAGTCAAGATCGAGAGGTTACGTAGAAACTCGAAATTGATCCCTCAGTGTAAAGGCTGTCAGGCGTTCAACCACACCCAAGCGTACTGCCAGAAAAATCCGCGATGTGTCAAATGTGCGGGGGAACATCTGACGGCAGGTTAGGTTAGGTTGAAGTGGCTGACTGTAGATAACAGTCACACTTAGGCCAATTTAGGCCCATTGTGATACCACGCGGATCTTATATTCCTTATCCGTAAAACCATTTAGTGCTTTCAATGAAGCTCTTTAATTGATTGATGCCGACGTTGTGCAATTCGCTCAAGTCGTTAAAGAAGTAGGCTCCAAGGTGTTTCATCCTGCGAGAGGAGAG
Organism: Myathropa florea; assembly: GCA_930367185.1. Lineage (NCBI taxonomy): Eukaryota > Metazoa > Arthropoda > Insecta > Diptera > Syrphidae > Myathropa > Myathropa florea. Next base: position 47,637,080 of record OV884004.1, read on the forward strand.
AGCGCTACAAGTGCAGAGAAGATGCATTATGCTTTCTTTTTCTACTTCGTCTCTGCAGCTTCTGCAGAAATCATTATGAGGGAGTCCCATTCTTGAGGCGTGAGTGCCAATGGCACAGTGTCCTGTGATAAGCAATGAGAATCCTTAGGGATGACCTGTTCATTCTAAGAAGTAGAGTGAGCGGTTTTGATCAAGTTTAGGACAGATTTGTTTTGTAGTGAGGCACGTAGTGCCATCTGACCATTTTGAGTTGGTGTTTTTAACGGTATGATTCTTTAAAAGAGGTTTAGCTGTAGCGAATGGCATAGGCGGAAGATCCCCACTAGGGAGGTTTGTGGAGATCGTACCGCTCCTGGCGAGATAATCAGCTTCACAATTCCCTGGAATGTCACTATGTCCCGGCACCCACATGAGGTGAATATTAAAATGCTCAGCCTGCTCGTTAAGAGATAGGCGGCAATTTAGGGAGATCTTAGAGAGAAAATCGACCGAGTTCAGGGATTTGATTGCAGCCTGGCTGTCTGAACAGATGGTGATGTCCTTCTTGGATATCACGTTGTTCTTGAGCCAAGACAAAGCTTCTTTTATTGCCATTGTCTCAGCCTGGAAAACGCTACAATGTTCTGGAAGGTGGAGGGATATACTAAAATTGAGATCCTTGGAGTAGACACCTATTCCTACTCCCCCCTCTGTCTTGGATCCATCTGTGAGAATACGCAGAGGACCGTCCAGCGTCTGAGTATCAGACTTCCAGCCTGACCTGGAGGGTGTGCTGGTAGAGAAGTGTTTCTCAAAGACAAGATGAGGTAGCAGGAGGTCGGTGTCGTGCGTTAGAAACTCGAGGTTATCTAGAATGGTGGAATGACCTGTATGGTGGTTATTCCACAGGTGTAGTGTTCTGAGGCTTACCGCTGTGCAGGCTGCTACTTGTCTGGCAAACAAGTCAAGTGGAGGGAGATACAGTAGAATATTTAATGCTTCTGATGGTGTCGTCCTTAGCACCCCACTGACGGATCCTCAGGAGAAGGTTGAAGTAATAGGAGCAGTTTTTCAGGAAGTGTACACGGTCAACGAGTCTCGTTGTCCTAACCACGACTTGGAGAACAGAGCCTTGCTTAACCATTTCTATCTTCGAAATGAAATACAACAATGGCGTTTTGAGAGTCCTGGTTTCACCAGGTTCAATGACGAAAATATGGCAAATAATGCCATCGCCTATGTTGGAACCGATGCCATCCTCATTTCGAGGGAGAATCTCAAGGGTATCTTCAACAGTCTTAAGAACAAAAAGTCGACAGGAATATATGGCATACCGAATATTGTGCTGCGTCATCTCCCCGATGAGGCGGTAGAGATATACACAATCCTATTCAACAATGCACTGAGTAATGCATTTTATCCAGCGCATCGGAAGACGGCGGTAGTGAAACCCCTCCCCAAAAGGGACAAAGATTCCTCTCTTCCGAAAAATCTTCGGTCGACTAGTCTCCTTCCATGCATAAGCAAAGTTTTCGAGAAGATTGTCAATAGAGTTCTGATACAGTGGGCTGAGGACAGAAAAATAATACCGAATAACCAATTTGGATTTAGGGCGGGGCATGATACTGTACATGCCGCGCCAAAATTGGTGTGGGACATTCAATGAAACAAAGCAAAAACCCAGTGCACCGGGACCTGTCTCGTTGACTTGGAAAAGGCATTCGACACCGTATGGTTAGAAGGTCTCTTCCTTAAGTTGACGAGGATGGGTATAAGCAAATCGCTGCTTTACACGATTTGTAACATGGTAACAGGTAGAAGTTTTGTTGTTAAAAGTGGCAACATGACTTCTACCACAATATTCCACATAAAAAATGGGTTGCAACAGGGGGCAGTTAACTCACCAATCCTCTTCACTATTTACACCAGTGAACTGATTGGCTCCATGCAGAACTTGATTGCATACGCCGATGACTTGGTGGCGTACAGGACAGCTCAGAAGGTTGAGATTATTAACATCCTCCTGCAACGTGACTTCGACAAAATTCAGCGATTTTGTGACGACTGGAAGTTGAAAATCAACTACCAGAAGTGTGAAACCATCCTTTTCCGAACTCCGTTATACAAGGCCTCAAGGGACACGAAAAAAAACTGGCGCAAATTCGGCATAGTTAACCCGCAGGGGTGCCGTTAGCAGTGAAAAGTGTAGTAAGGCATTTGGCTGGATCAGTATCTATATTTCGACAGACATATAGCTACTGCTCTGACGAAAGCCAGAAAAGCTTTTGCTGTGGCAAGAGGGTTGCTTTATAGCAGCCAACTTGATACCAGGGTGAAGGTAATCTGCTACATGGCCCTCATCCGGGCAGTCATGGCGTACGGTTGTCCAGTGTGGTTTAACGTGAGTCCTTCCCAGATGGAAAAGATGAGGATGTTCGAGAGGCAGTGTCCCCAGAATCTGAGTACAAGAAATTCTATTCCAACGAGTTCTTGTATAACGAAGCAAACGTGAACAGGGTGGATAATTTTATTATTAAGCTGATTCGAAGGCACATTGCACGAGCTATGACCTCGGAAAATGAGCTGATATTTGGAGCCTACTACCCCAATGAAGCATATCATGAGAACGCTCGCCGAAGTGGATTCATTCCACCGGAAACGTTCTTGTTCCTTGACCGGATTGGCTTAATCCAGTATGCAGAGGGATGTCCATTGATCTACCACGTGGTGCGAAGGACGGTGGATAGGCGACTCCTCTACGAGAGCGATGTCACAAGCGTTAGTCAGGATGATCTCCGGTGCGGCAGATCTATCTCTTTTCGCGACAGAGCGGAGTGTGACAAAGTTCCTGCATTCTACTGGTGGTTGCAGCCCCATCAAACGTCCCAGCTGTCGCCAGCTTAATCAGCTAACTGTTGGTCCCTTACGGCCAACTTACATTTAGGTTAGGGAATTAGACTAGGGTAAATTTAAGAAAACAAAAAATATAAAAAATCCAAAAAAAAGTATAAAAAACCAAAAAAAATAGGTTAGTTTAAGTTAGGTAAGCTAATTTTGAGTTAGGTTACGAATAGTTTTTTTTTAAGTTTTTCTTAGTATAAGTATTCTTTTAGTATTATTAAAATATGTAAAATTACAAAAGAAGCCGAAAGGCAAAATAAATTAAAAATTCCTAGATTAACTTAGAGTGCCCTCATAGGGCCAGTAAGATAGTAAAAGAAACCATTTATTATATCTAGTTTAAGTATTCTAGAACATAAGATTTTTAATGATAAAAATAAAAAAATGCATTTAATCTAACAAAATAGCTGCTTGAGTCTAAGTTATGAAAACAGGATGAGTATTGCTTTGGGCAGAAAGGTTGACGGTTTTTTCCGATATGAGTTTCTTGTAGGGATATGATACTTGGGTTTAAATCGTTAATAAGGAGTTGTAATTCATGATAATTGGGGGGCAGAGCCTGCACATACAGGGCAAAGTTGTTGACCGCACCTAACTTGGTGGGATACCAGCAATGATCCCTGTTATTGCGCAGGTCAAGTTGACATACAGCCTCCAAGCGGCGCCCCCTAGACCAGACCGGCGGTTGTGCGGAGGGCTAACAACCCGCCCACGGAAAAAAAGATATTGTTATGGAAGATAATCCTGCCTTGGATGAACGGACGGACATTCAACATCAACGACACGGAACGAAAAGGACTACGATTTGCGAGTGGCCTCCCGGAATGTGAGGACGCTTTACACTCCAGGGGCCGCTCATAAACTGCAAAACATCCTCACGCAGTACAAGGCGGATATAACTGCGATCCAGGAAATACGCTGGATAGGACAAGGGATAATGAGAAAGAAAGAGTGCGACATATATTAGAGCTGTCACAAAAGGTTGCACATATTTGGATGCGGATTCGTCGTGATAAAACGGTTAAGGTCGAAGGTCATCGACTTTCAACCGATAAGTGATCGCCTGGCTGTGATCCGTATCTAAGGCAGATTCTATAACATCAGCCTGATATGTGCACACGCCCCTACCGACGAGGCTGAAGACTCTGTCAAAGAGGATTATTACGACCTCTTGGACGGTGCCTACGGAGCCTGTCCGGAGTACGATGTCAAAATCGTGCTCGGAGACTTCAATGCCAAAATCGGTAAGAAAAACATCTTTGGTGGAGTGATCGGCCTCCACGACACGACAACAGATAACGGCTTCCGACTTCCGACACTGACTTTGCACGAAATATGGTCATAAGTAGCACGAGGTCTCCGGACGGCCGAACCGCCAATCAAATCGAGCACGTGCTCATTGACGCAAGGCATGCGTCAAATATCCTGGATGTGCAAACATTCAGGGGGGCAAACGTCGACTCTGATCATTTCCCCGTAGCAGCAAGATTCAGAGCTCGGCTGTCCAATGTCAGAAAGCTGCACCAGCCAACAAAGAGGAATTTTAACATTGGACGCCTGAGCACACCGGAGATTGCCATTAAGTGATTATTGTAATTAAGTGATAGAATCTCCGATATGCCTACGTCGAAAATAAATGCCAACAATATGTGGTTGCACTGCCGCTCGGCCATCAAAGAGGTGGCTGAAACCACTTTGGGCTACCTACCACCCCTGACAAGAAACCCGTAGTATGATGCCGAGTGTGAGCAAAAGAAACGTGCAACCGACGAGGCATACCAAAAGACGGTGCAACGAAAAACTAGAGCAGTGCATGAGGAGTATCGGGCTAGAAGACGGGAGGAGAAAAAAGTTATACGCCTGAAGAAAAGCTCAAGGATATTGAGGAGTCTAGGGACAAACAAAAAATACGGGCCTTTTATAAAAAAAAAGCCAAAAGCCTGGCCAAAGGCTTTAGGAAAGGCACCCAGGCCTTCGAAATTGTGAGGGTAAACTAGTTACTGACCCGCAGGAAATAGTGGATGTGTTTAAGCAGCACTTCCAACAGCTGCTTAGCAGGCCGGACCAGGAGAGAGTGGTAGGGAATGCAGAAATCCCAACTCCAGTCGTTGAAGTAGTCATTCCACCGAGCTTTGAAGAAGTCGGCACAGCCATTAAAAAGCTGAAGAACAACAAAGCCGCAGGCTCAGATGGCTTACCATCAGAGCTCTTCAAGGCCGGTGGCAATGTTTTGGTAGTCAGCATGCACCAGATCATTTGTAGAATTTGGGAAGACGAAAGCATGCCCGACGACTGGAATATCAGCTCCATATGCGATCTTACCTCTTGCAACAACTATAGAGGTATATCCCTGCTCAACATCGCCCACAAGATCCTGTCCAGCGTATTGTGTGAACGTCTAAAGCCGTTTTGCACGGCACTAATCGGCACGTACCAGTGCAGCTTCCGGCCCGGCAAGTCGACTATAGACCAGATCTTCACACTAAGGCAAATCCTGGAGAAGATCAGCGAGTTTCAAATCTATACGCACGATCTTTTTATCGATTTTAAAGCCGCATACGACAGCATTCATCGCAAGGAACTATTCGAAGCGATGGCCGAATTCGGGATCCCGGGAAAACTGATCCGGTTGTGTCGCACCTCGCTAACACATACGCGATGCACCGTGCAGTTCGGCTGGTACTGGAGAAGATAGTGCGGCGGGCTGCTGTAAACACGGAAGGCATTATCTTCTACAAGTCAGTCTAACTGTTGGGATACACAGATGACATCGACGCAGAGGACCGTCCAGCGTCTGAGTATCAGACTTCCAGTCTGACCTCGAGGGTATGCTGGTAGAGGAGTTTTTCTCAAAGACAAGATGAGACAGTAGGAGGTCGGTGTTGTGTGGTAGAAACTCAAGGTTATCTAAAATGGTGGAATGACCTGTATGGTAGTTATTCCACAGGTGTAGTGTTCTAAGACTTACCGCTGTGCAGGCTGCTTCGGATGGTGTCGTCCTTAGTACCCCACTGATGCATACGCTAGCAGTTCTTTGTACGCGGTTAAGAAGGTTGCGGTTGACGGCTGTGCCAAGAGCTGTCCACCATACTGAGACTCCATAGAGTAGGATTGGTCTGACTACGGTTGTATACAGCCAGTATGCTATTCTAGGCTGAAGGCCCCATTTACATCCGATTGCTTTTTTGCAGCAATAGAGCGCAGTGGTAGCTTTATAAATACGCTCCATGATGTTGGACTTCCAGCTTAGTTATCGATCTATGATAAGACCCAGGAATTTGGCTTTATCTGTGAGCGTAAGTTTTACGCCACACAAAGAGGGAGGGTTAAAGGGGGGAATCTTATATTTCCTCGTGAAGAGTATTAGTTCCTTTTTTGCGTTAACTCCAAGACCGCATGCACTGGTCCATGGGGTTAGTCTTTGGAAGGTGTTTGAGATTAAATTTTAATTGCTGTACTAAAATGTAAATTCGACCTAAGGTTGGTGGAATGATTTGGGAATGATCTGTAACATCTCCAATTCTTTCCCCCAGCTTTATGCATAACTGTTATTTTCCAGCTTTGTACTGCTTCTTTCATTTTCTTTACTTTTTTCACTGGCCTGTTCTTTTGTACACGCGTTTCAGTGCAGTACAACTTTGAATTCAACACACGTTTGTAATTTAGTTAATAACAATTATTAGAAAATAAAGTTTTAAATCTTTTTCTGAACATAAATTTTGGTGCCTCCTGTGAGGAATTGCAATTTTGCGTGAGGATCTCGCATCTGCGGTCAGATTACATTTACAACGTTTTGAATATTGTGCTGTGAAAAGTGTCGCCCTCATTTATTCTGGGCATACATACATATTTGCAGACCATATTTGCCAACTCTTCTGTGTCTTAAAATGGCAGAATTAGATTGTAGATTGAGTGCAGTCACAGCCATTAACAGAATAAGTGAACGTGTGCGGGGAGCGAAATCGAGCACATGTGATGTTCCTCAAATCGAGCAGGAGCTTAAATCTGTGGAGACACAATACATTCGTTTCACACAGAATCACGAGGTTTTAGTTGGTGCGGCTAAAGGTGAGCAGCTACCAGCGCATGATCTGTTGTAGGAGCAGGTAGAAACTACTTACAACCAGACGTGCGTAGCGCTGAAACGAATGCTGTTGGACCTCAAAGCCCCTCCACCCCCCTCTACAACGGTGGAGTCGCAGAAATCTTCGAAAACAACAACGAACGCAGGGTCTACTTTTGACATTAAGTTAGATCCAGTATCGATCCCAGATTTTGATGGATCCTACGCTAATTGGCTCGCATTCAAAGACCTTTTTGAGACGCTTGTACACGAGGCTGACTTTCCGGAAGCCTACAAACTTAGCAAACTCCGACAAGCTGTCAGTGTAAGTGTGGTGCCGTTGATTGGTGGGCTATACTCCGGTGGATATCAAGAAGTATGGGCAGCACTAAAAAATCGATTCGACAATCAGAAGCTGTTGGCTGAAATACATGTTTCTCGATTCCTTAACATGAAGACGGCCACAGAAGAGACTGCGAAGACGTTGCTGACAATAGAGGACACAGTGCAGTAGTCGCTACGTGCACTCAGGGTCATGAAGCTTCCTGTCGACCAGTGGGATGCCTTGGCGGTGCCAATAGTTATGTCAAAGTTACCTGGCACTACGCGGCGAGAGTGGGCAATGAATTGCGACTCTAACCAGATTCCAGCGTTAAGGGATCTTCTTGGATTTTTGGAGAAGAGAGCTCATAGTCTCTCTGCAGAGATCATTCGCAGTCCTCAGCGCATAGACGTCTCATTGACTAGACAGCGGCAAAGAAATCCAAACGCTATCAAATCTTGTTTGGCTACAGCGGAAAGTGGAAAGTGTTACTACTGCCAAGGCCCACACAGGATCTCGCGATGTCAAACCTTAATACCATTGAGACCGGAACAGCGTTTCGAAGCATTGAAGAACTTTGGTTTATGCTTCAATTGTCTGAGGAGCGGACATACTTCGAAGCAGTGCTCTTCAGGTGGATGCCGTCAGTGTGGTCGTCAACACCACACCATGTTTTGCCATAACACCAGTGCTCAACCCTTGGTGCAATCAATATCAACAGCTCAATTGAAAGACTCAACACCTGCGTCAGCAGTTACCCATCAACCTTTGTGACCAACCGACTATGTGACAACCTGTATAACCCGAGGCGATCAGACGATATTGCTTGCAACAGCGCGTGCTTATGCAATTGGAAATACGTTACAACAGCGCTTAGCTCGTATCCTCTGCGATCCTGGATCATAGGTAAGTTTTATTTCTGATCGTTTAGCTAATTTCTTAAGTCTTCGCAGAACCAAGTGTGAAGTAGCGGTAGAGGGTATTGGTGCATTAGCTCATACGCGCACTAGAGGCAGCGTTTCGCTCAGACTTACATCAACTTATAATGAATTCTCGTTGGACATTAATGCATTTGTAATCTCATCCATAACGTCGATGACCCCAGCGGTGCATGTCGATATCACTCAGTGGAAGCATTTGTCGGGCCTTGATTTAGCTGACCCGAATTTTGGTACGCCTGGTGGAATAGACATACTCATCGGATCTGATGTGTGGGGTTTGGTTGTCAGAGGCGATATCATCTACGGCAAGCCAGATCAACCACACGCCCAACGAACCCAATTTGGATGGGTTGTTTTTGGTCCAGCTTCAATATCACCTGGATCAGCGCCTGCTATCCGCACATTCCGTGCTCAAGTGTCTGATGATGAGCCAAATTTGGAGGAGCTCGTCCGCAGATTTTGGAAACTCGAGGAAGTGCCCGAAGATGATGCTGAAGATGATGAATGCGAACGATTCTTTGCAACGACTCACTCTCGAACCATCGAGGGCCGATACATCGTCCGTATCCCATTTTCCAGTAAGGCACCGCAGCTGGGAGACTCATTTCGGGGTGCATTGCGACAGTTTCACTCCCTTGAACGTCGATTGGCTGGAGACTTGGCCATATGGAATATATTGGTCAACCTGGTGACCATGATAGTGGTTACTATATTCCACACCACGCAGTAACATCTAAGTTCCGAGTTGTGTTCAACGCATCAGCTCGCACAAGTACTGGTGTCTCGTTAAACGACACGCAATTGGTGGGTTCTACTATACAAGACTCTCTGCTCAACATTATTTTTCGCTTTCGTCGTTTTCTCATCGCGCTCACTGCAGACGTTGAGAAAATGTTTCGCCAGATACTGGTGGCTACAGAACATCGGCTGTTCCAGCGCATTCTGTGGAGGGAGTCGCCGAAGAGGGACTTATGCGTTTACCAGCTAACTACGGTCACTTATGGGATGGCTTATAGCCCATTCAATGCAGTGCGGACTCTAAACCAGTGTGCAGATGCAATTATGGTGAAGTGGTGGACTCGGTACAGGCTTTAGCAGCGCTGGACTCAATCTTAAAATCGTTTTACGTCGACGACTTCTTGACAAGTTGCGATTACATCGAAGATGCGGTGGTGTTGGCTTCCAATGTTAACAAAATTCTTTCGTCCGGACATTTCAAGCTACGTAAATGGAATTCGAATAGTCTACAAGTAATTTCCGACATCGCGAGTATAACAGCTTTGGTTTCTGAGCACATCATCAACTCGTCATCTTCAGTGCTTGGACTAATATGGGATCCATCCAGCGACGGATTGTTCTTTTGCGTGGATATCGAACAACCTGTTAAATCCCCTACGAAGAGACGTGTACTCAGCGAGGTGGTGTGTACGAGGTGCTGTTTGATCCAACTGGACTGCTCGCACCGGTCATCATCACTGGCAAGATTTTTATTCAGTCGCTTTGGTCAGCGGGCGTTACTTGGGATGCCCCTCTATCCCCAGAACTGCTCAGAATTTGGCTAACGTTCTGCAACGGACTGCCGGCGCTTAACCAATTTCGGGTGCCTAGATGGCTTGGTATGTCCAGCGGAGGAGTTACGTCGATCCACGGTTTTTGTGATGCCAGCTGTCATCTATATGAAGACGATTCGTCCAAACGAGCCCGCTCACATTTCATTACTTACTGCTCGCACCAAGGTAGCTCCGCTCCAGGGTGCTACCATACCTCGCCTGGAGCTGTGCGCAGCGCATCTTTTGGCATCGACGCTTACGAACGTCCGTGTTGCACTGGGACTACAGAACGCACCATATTATTTGTGGTCGGACTCGAACATCGTGTTGTGTTGGCTACGTAAAAGATATACGTAGCAAATCGAGTTCGACAAACACAAGAACTTACATCACCCGCCCGATGGTACCATGTTTCGTCGGCCCAGAATCCAGCTGATTGCGCCAGTCGCGGCATCGGAGGAACTATTGAATCATCGTTTCTGGCTATCGTTTCTGGATAAGTGACTCGCTAACTACAGATGATGACAACAATCTTACAAGAGAAGAAGAACTTATCATGTTGGGCGAGGAGAGGAGGTCTGTGCGAGTAATGGTCGCTATGGTAACACTTGGACTTACAACGAAAAGACGAGATGGTCAAGTAATTTCACTCAACGAGAGTTTCAGCTATATTCAGAGCCTGCTCCACACGCTGGCTTACATCTTACGTTGGTTGCCGAGCCGTCGCCATCTACGTAGGACTTTGATCAGTGCTGATAAAATAAACAACGCGTTGCGGGTTCTTCTGCGCATTGAGCATACAATGCAATTTCGACTGATGTTCATCTACTACGCAACAAATCTAGTTTGGCCAGTTCTAGCAAATTGCTACTACTAAACCCTTACCTGGATGAAGATGGTCTCTTGCGCGTTGGAGGTTGCATTAACAAAGCAACAGTACCATACGACTATCGCTTTCCCGTCATCCTACCGAAGGCGGGGGCTCTAACTTGGCTGCTTATCAAAGATGTTCATGATCGCACCCTCCATGGCTGTACGCAACTCATGCTTCAGACTCTGCGCAGACGATTCTGGATTTTACATGGTAGACAAGCTGTGAGAAGTTATAGGCACAATTGTGTCGTTTGTCGACGCCACAGTGGAGCTACCCTGACGCAGCAGATGGCTTCGCTGCCTAGGCACAGGGTTGTTGCTGCTCGACCGTTCTCGGCTTCAGGCGTTGATTACTGTGGTCCTTTCACCCTTCGCATTGGAGCGAAGCGATCCCGTGCGACCGTGAAAACTTATCTGGCAATCTTCATATGTATGGTCACGAAGGCTGTACACATTGAGGTGGTGGATGACCTTTCGTCGCAGGCCTTTTTGGATGCCTTTACTCGATTTACTGGCCGACGTGGACCTTGTCAAGATCTCTACAGTGACAACGGCACAGCTTTTGTGGGTGCAAATCGAATGCTTCGAGAAGACTTGGCGACATGGACTAGCGAGCAGAATCAACAGGCTCTAGCGAACAACGGTACGAGGTGGCATTTCATCACACCCAGCGCTCCCCATCAGGGCGGTGAAGTCAACAAAGCGACACTTGGTTCGGTTGGTTGGCGGACAGCACTTGTGGTACAGTCAACTGCAAACATTGGCAGTTCGCACTCAGACCACTACACGATGACCCCGAGGATAAATTTGCTTTAACACCAGGAGACTTCCTTATCGCTGCTCCACTCGTCGCAGTTCCAGAGCCCTGCCTCACAGAGGTACCACCCAATCGTCTCAAGCAATGGCAATGGCTGCGCCAGGTTCATCAACACTTTTGGAAACGTTGGAGTGACGAATATTTGTCTACTTTGCAAACAAGAAACAAATGGCGTCAGCGTTCAGAGGACATCAAAGTGGGTGATATCGTAGTTATTCGCCATGAGAACCTTCCCTCAACTCACTGGCGACTGGGCCGAATCACGCACATTCATCCGGGCAGCGATGGACTAACCTCTGTGTTTGTACCCGCGCAGTACAGAAACTGTGTCGACTGGTGGAGACTTTTGAACCTGATGGTCCAACCGGGCAGGATGTTTGGGATTAAGTTTTAATTTCTTTACTAAAATGTAAATTCGACCTAAGGTTGGTGGAATGATTTGGGAATGATCTGTAACATCTCCAATTCATTCCCCCAGCTTTATGCATAACTGTTATTTTCCAGCTTTGTACTGCTTCTTTCATTTTCTTTACTCTTTTCACTAACCTTTTTTGAGAATTTTTCCTAAGGAAATATTTGAGTGCTTGTGCAAGAAATTTCTTGCACAGTCCTGTGCGCGATTGGTCTTTTGTGTGAAGAATGAAGAGAAGAGAGAGTGACGAGAAATTATGTAAATTGTATTGAGTAAGGCGCCATACGTGCAGAAATAAAACCTGCACGTTGTCACTCAAATGATTCCATAGGAACTGAGGATTGAGTTTATTATTTTGAGAATTTTTTATAAGGATATATTTGAGTGCTTGTGCTAGAAATTATCTTGCACAGTCTTGCGTGTGAATGGTATATTGTATGAACAGGTGAAATTATGTAGTTTGTATTATTTGAAAGCAAAGGTAGCTTGGACGAACGTATATCGTATATGGATAAATTGCATATTGTTTGTTTAGGCTCACAATGCGCCCCCAAGCGCTTGGCGCCCTGTGCATTTGCACATCCTGCACATATGGTAGGGCTGACCCTGTGTACGTTTATATATTCTTTGTCTTAAGTAACCTGATTTGGCTTACTTTATTTTATTTGTTTAAAAAAACCAAACACGCACTTTTTGCGTTTCTGTGTATATAGGTATGTATATGTACAGTTTATAAAACATTCGTCCTTCAATTACTCGCATTTACTTTCAAAAGAAAAACAATAAAATTCGCCACTTCGCAAAGAAACTGCCGATCGCGTTCACGTTTTTTCTAAGAATCCTTTTTTTCTCATTCGCCCGCAAAATTTTCCAAATTGGAAAAGTGCTCTTGTTCCAATTCACTCAACCATTAGGTTTTCCTGTCTGAACTTTCGTTCATTTTCCACCATCCTAAAAAATGTAAAATGCAACTTGTCTGAACTCTCCGACTGGAACCTACATTCGAGTCTCGTCATATTTGCGCATGTGTGTAGGGATGCAAACGATACATCGATGTTTTGCAAACATCTTATCTTAGCCTCTCCTTTTTTAATATCCTACTCCGAACCTCCAAGTGGTTTACTTCTCCTATTGAACTGTGGGCTAATCGGAGAGGGCTCATGTTTCGTCATGTATTGGCTGGATGCGTAAGCATGGCAGACCTTGTGTCAACAGCCAAACTAGCGCCTGTTCACCAACGGGGTGCGGCTGGGAACGGGTGTCGGTCTTTGAGCAAGCGACTCGCTATATAAACGTGCATGAAGGGCCCGCTCGGGAACCCTAATCCCGAATCGTAGAATCCTCCATCGTTACTTTGAGTTTTTCGTTTGCCCGATAAGCCACAAAGTAAAAATTCAATCATCAACGAAACGGAAGACGGAGAAGGTTTTTGGGTTGAAACTGGTACGGCTAGTATGTTTTGTTGTTTAGGTATAGTACATCGTAAATATAGCCAACAATTCGTGTGATGTAGAATATAAATAAAACATCGGAAAAACATCGATGTATCGTTGTTGATACCGATGTTTTTTTAACATCGATGTTTGTCCTGGAACTATCGATGTTTCAAACATCGATGTTTTTAAGAACGATGTTGCATCCCTACATGTGTGTAGTTTGTAAATGTGAAACGTCAATTGTCAAAAGCTGCCAAATCAAAACAAATGTGTTTTGCTCCCTGAGTCTACAGTGCCCCGTTAGGAAGCCTGTCAGGATACGGAGGTTATTCTTGCTCATTTTGACGCCTGCCTCGAATCTCTTCCGGTTATATTGCCCTAGGAGTTTCTTGGCCTGCTTCCTTCCACGAGCGTTATTCCAGGTTTCAATCCGATTCCTTCTTTCCAGTTCCCTGAATTCTTCTCTGAGGAGATTTTCTCCTACAGCGCAGAATGGTTCAGGGCCTATGAAGGGTTCTGATCAGAAATCAAATAGTAAAGAGATATCCAACTTCGCCCAGAATTACCCCTTGTCCGTGGTACAATTTGTGACGTTTATCCCCGGAATTTTAAGCGAAACTGTGCTTTTGCTTTGGATTTACGCATACTATCACAAAATTTATGGATTCCACCACGAAATTCGTGAATTTAAGAGAAAAAATGTATGGGTACACCACGAAGAGAGCGGAAATTCATGAATACACCATGAAAGTAGCGAAAAATTCGTGGGTTTGCCCACGACTGAAATCATTCAGGGATAAGTTTCGCAATGTTTGCCAAATGTAAATAATGTGACGATTAGTATTGTTTAAGGAAATCTGTTTAAAATGCTGATATGAATCAAGTTTCATGATAAATTGGAAATATAATGCAAGAAAATAAAATTCTTTAATTATTTCACGTGGGAATTATTACTGTTACAGACTGTGTAAACGTCCTGGCGGGACGGCTTTGCCCGGAGCCGAAGTCTAAATCAAATAATTGCAACGTCCTTAGCAATATTTTAAACGAAGTTTTGCGCCAATATGCGCCCAATTGCGTCGGGAACGTTTATTATCTACGTATGAAATTTTACAATATATTTTGAATACAAATGAATAATGACTTACTATTTTTTGGCAGACTCGTGGCGGCAGCGTCGACTCCTGGGCAAAGAATAAACCCGGAAAAGGACAAGTTAAAAATGGCGTATATTTTATTGCAAAATGGCTGTCATTCCACTTAGTTTTGTTCGATTTGACTTAAAGGAGAAGCCATACGCTACCGCCAGGGTCGTTACATTTTTGAAATACATTTATTTTGTTACATTTTCTAACATCCCGCCCCCCGTGAGGCGACCTCGCCACGCTGTAAAGCCTCACCAATATCCAGTACTGCCAGTTTATGAGCTGGTCTTCGCAGCACCCCTTTGGACGTCTTGACGTCAGCTGACCGCACTTGACCGTCTTTCCCCGGGAAAACTCGTTCGATTCTTCCTCGCAACCAACTGCCCCTTGAGACGTCTGCATCGCAAATAAGCACTAGATCCCCTACTTTGAGCGGCACCACTCGCTGAAACCATTTGCTGCGCCTTGTAAGTTCGGGCAAATACTCGCGCATCCACCTCCTCCAGAAGCGATCCTTTATTTGCTTGCTGATTCGCCATTGCTTGCGAAGGCACAAGGCTCTCCCGTCTGACGGACCTGGCGTCTGAGTTGAGTTCGTAGTGCCTAGCAGGAAGTGATTCGGAGTTAAGGGCTCTTCTTCATCGGGCGACACCGGCAGATGTGTGAGTGGACGACTGTTAACTATGTTCTCGGCTTCGATTAGTGCGCTTTGCAGAGTCTCTAGCCTTGGGGCCACTTCGCTGAGGGAACATTTCAGGACCTTCTTGATTGAACGCACTAGCCGCTCCCAGCACCCACCGGCATGTGGGTTCGACGGACAATTAAACATCCATTCGATGCCTCTGGAACTAAGTTCTGTCTTTAAGGCATCGTTGTCGAAGATCTCGATAGTCGCCAACTCATTCTTCGCCCCGATAAAATTTGTCCCATTGTCGCTTCTGATCCGCTTAGGGACGCCTCTTCTGTTGACGAAATTCCGAATACATAGGATGCATGCATCCGTCGACAAGTCAGCTGCGATCTCTAGATGGACTGCTCTAACTGTCATGCAGGTAAAAAGGGCGATCCAACGTTTCTCCCTACGGCGTCCAACGGCAACATATACTGGACCGAAGTAATCGAGGCCGCTGTAGGTGAATGGCCTCACGAAAGGTGTAACGCGATCCTTTGGCAGCTGTCCCATCAACGGCGGCACCGGCTGTGCATCTCGTACGCGGCAGTATGGACATTCAAATTTGGCCCTTCTGACGGCAGAGCGAAGATGTGGCACCCAAAACCGTCGTCTTATCTCATTCGTGATGACGTCGTTGTTCTGATGACGGAGCAGGCGGTGATAATGGTCTACTAGAGCTTTCGTAGTCGGGTGACTCTTCGGCATGATAATCGGTCGCCTAGCGTCGAATGGGATGGTCGCAGCGGCGTCTATGCGTCCAAGAGCGCGTATCAACCCGTCAGTGTGGATGTAAGGGGTCAGCTTATAGATGCTGCTGTTTCTCTCCAAAGGCTGATTCTGTCGTAGTTGCGCAATCTCACATGCGAAGGCATCGCTCTGCGCTTGGCGGCACAAGAGCTTCTCCGCTTCTTCAATCTCGCTTACTGAGAGTTCCCCCGTTTCGTCACACCTTCGCTGGCAACGTCTTATAAATCGGAGCATCCAGGCGACAGCTCTCTTCATCTTGGAGTACTTTCCTATTCTGCATAAATCGAAATTAAAATTACCTACTGTGGCGATGTGTAGAAGAGTCTTCCGGCGTATCTCCTCTTTACATACATGACTGCTGACATCGTCTGGTTGGGCGGACCATTCTTCCTCTGGAAGCGCGAGAAACGATGGACCACTTACCCATTTGTTGTTAGCCTCGAACCTCGGCGGAAATGGTGCCCGCGTGGCTTCGTCTGCGGGGTTGAGCTTCGAAGGCACCCAACGCCATTGCTTCACGTGGCTGCTTTCGAGCACTTCAGCTATGCGGAAGGCAACGAATTGTTTGTGACGACGTGGCTCCGATCGTATCCAGTTGATCACGGTTTTTGAATCACTCCAGAAAACTCGTTCGTCCAGTCGCGCGTCGTGCCATTCTGCAACGGAATTGGCCAGCCTTACGCCAAGGACTGCAGCGGACAATTCAAGACGTGGGATGGACATCAGTTTCTGGGGTGCACATTTTGTCTTCCCACAGACGAACGAGATGGCTACACCATCACCAGACTCTGCACGAAAGTATGCAACTGCGCTAAATGCCTCTTCACTGGCATCGACGAAAACGTGAAGAACTACTTTGCGTGCTGTCGACAAAAGAGAGTAGCACCTAGGGACGCTCAACTTCGCCAAGACAGAAAGGCTCGATTTCCATTGTTGCCAACGAAGGAAGATTTCATTGGGAATCCCATCATCCCAGCCGACAGCACTCTTCCACACTGACCTCAGCAACAACTTGGCGTAGATTGTGAAGTTCGCGATCATTCCGAACGGGTCGAAGATAGACATCGCCATACTCAACAATTCACGCTTAGTGGGACATCTGTTCTTCACCAGAACGTCGCTGCTGACTCTCGGAAATTTCAGTCGGAATACGAAGACATCCTCCTCTGGTCGCCAGCACATACCCAAGATCTTCTCCAGCATGGTGTCGATGTCCATGTTTACTACCACCTCCCGTTGATTGACACTTGACTCCGTCACAGCTTGCAACACCTCTCTCGAACTTGACTTGAAGCATGTCAAGTTGAAGCCCCCTTCTGCGTGGATGGATTTCACGGCGTTGGTAATATCGATGGCTTCTTCAACGCTGTCGAAGCTATCGACATAGTCGTCCACATAGTGGTGTTGAATGATTGCCTTAACGGCTCTAGGATGACTGACGAAGAATCTCGAAGCGTTGAGATTTTTTACATATTCTGCTGAACATGGAGAGCAACTTGCACCAAAGGTCATCACTTGCATGACGTACTCTCGAATAGGTCCTTCTTCAGTCTCCCTCCAGAGAAAACGCTGCAGGTCTTGATCCTCCGGCCGAACGAGGACTTGGTGGTACATTTCCTGGATATCAGCTGATACTGCTATTGACCGCATCCGAAAATTAAAGAGAACAGCTACTAATGGAGGACGATCGTCAGGTCCCTTCAGCAAGAACGAATTCAGGGATACATTGTCTACCTTAGCGGCTGCATCGAAAACCAAACGGATTTTTCGGGGCTTGTTATCATTCTTTACCCCGAAATGTGGTAGATGCCAAACCTTGTTGGACTTCGTTGCAGCGTCGACTGGCGTCAGCTTTCTGGCATAGCCTTTCTTTATGTAGTTTGCAATAACGTCTCGATAGCTTGCAGCGAACTCCGAATCCCTTGCGAACCTTCTCTCCAGTCCACGAAGTCGTAACCTGGCCATTTCGTAGCTCTCTGGAAGTTCGAAGTCGTCTTTCTTCAATAATAATCCTGTCTGGTACCGATCATCAACTCTCTTGGTTGTTTCCTTCAGAATCGATAATGCCCTCTCATCATCCACGGACACAGGCGGCTTCACCAGTTTTTTAACTCCGAAATTCTCCGTGGACAGGTACTCTTCGATGACATGATCCAGACGCAAGTTTTCCCCTTCATCGCCGTGGGTAATGTGCAAGGCAAATTTATCATCAACTGTCGTAGCCGTGGAAACTGTTTCGGATTTCCCATACACAACCCATCCGAGTCTTGTCTCCGCTAAGATCAGGCTATCGTTCGTGGACTCGATGGTGCGCAACGGGGTTCCGAGTTGACAATTGTCGAGACCGATTAAAATTTGAGGCCTTGCGTTCCTATATTGAGCAATCATACCTGGACTCCAGTGTCGATCGACTTGCTGAAGATCGGCTTCATCCAAAGTTTGCACCGGCAGATTCATATCGTCCACCGTCTGCACTTCTCTCAACATATACCGCTTAGCCTCCTCCTTGTCCGCACTGATCTCGACGTCAACCAGCTGAGACCTCTTTGAGGAAGTTTCCTTGCCCAGCCACTGCAATGTTAGAGTTTTTTCACGACCTTTCAGACCCAGTCGAACGGCTAGACTGGAGCTTATGATCGTCACCGAAGATCCCTCGTCCAACAATGCATACTCCTGCAACACAGTATCCCCAGCATACAATCTTACTGGAACCACTCGGAAGAATATCTTTTTGCTCTTGACGACGTTTAACATCAGGGTTTCCGGTGGAGTTGTCTCTGGCTTTGTCGTTGCATTGCTGTCGTGGAGCGACGAATGATGATTCTTAGTGCATCCACCAATTCCACACTTCTTTGAGGACTTGCAAAATCTCGACCTATGACCATATCTCAGACACGAGAAACATAATTTGTTGTTTTTCACGAACGTCCACTTGTTGGGTGTATCCAATTTTACGAAGGCGTGACATTCAGCTACTGGATGAGGTTCTCTTTCACAATGTCGACACTTGTTGCGTGGATTGCGTTCCTCGACTGTTAGCAAAACTTTCCTCGGCTTCGAATTCTCCTGAATGGTGGCAGCGTTCGGGACAACAAGGCTCACTAATCTCGCAACTCTACTTAACCATTCCTCAAAATGTCTAATCGTAGGATACGGTTGAATGCCAATACTATGCTGCGCCCAATCCATCCTCTTGCTCATTGGCAGTTTGCTAACCAACTCATCCAGTAGCGTAGGGTTCGTCAAATGTTGGTACATCCCACTGGCCTCAAGAAACGTGGCAAGATTTTGTACACTCGTGGCTAACGACATAAGTGACTCCAGTCTAGTTTCTGCAATTGGTTGAATTTTCCTTACTTTGGCTAGTTGACTTCGGACCAGACACTCCGGACGACCAAAATTAAATTCTAGCGTCGACATCACACGGCTCACGTTACTCGGATGGATCAATAGCGATTCAACAGCTTCCCATGCGGCGCCCTTTAAACACTTCTGAAGACGAAACATGTTTTCGACATCTGAATACTCCATCATGGCAGTGGACTCTAAGAATGCGGTAGCAAACATTGGCCATCTTTCTGGTTGGCCCGTATATTCGGGTAAATCAATCAATTTCCGATTGTTCATGGTGTTGTGATGAACTCGTTGGCTAGATGAAGGAAATGCTGAGGTTTGTGGCGGATCGCGGGGAGCTGGCTGATTGAATGGCAACATCGCTGTAATTGGTGACATGAATGTTGGTACCCTTGGGGTAAATGAATGCGTTGATGTTGATGGTGTGAGTCGTCCTATGCCCGCGTCTATCGTGGCTTGTTGTTGTTCTGGGAAGAAGGCAGCTCTTGGCGCTTGCGTATACTGGATCGATTCGGCTCCTGTGCAAGTGATTGTATGCAATGCGGTTGTACTCACACTCGCATTGGAAAGAGATGTTGATATAGTATCCACTGGGCGTACGCTGACATTCACTGAGGAAGAGGGTGCATTGGCATTAACGGGATTGTCCAACCGTCGCTGACTTACCAGCTCCTGAAGGCGTTGACGTTCTGCTTTTTCAGTTGCTGCATTGGATTCAGCAGCCTCCAGTCGTGAACGTAGCTCTTGCAATTGTTTGTTTAATTCTTCCATCGATGTGGTTTCTCTTTCTCGGAGTGTGTTATTTACGTCTGAAGTGCTTTCGCCACTATCGCTGTCTTCTTCGCCGATGTCTGGGACGCTAGACATGCGGTCTCCTATTAATTTGGCAAGACGGACGCTTCTTCGGATTTTGGGTTCGTTGGGCATTGACTATTTGCCGACGGCGAATGATGTAATCGACAACTTTGTCTCAAACAGATCTGTATGTCTCGGAGGGATGTACGGATGAATGTGTGTGTAATACCAGAGCGGTGAATGGAGTAGGCGACGAGCTGTCGGACGGGAATTTTGATGAATGCACGGCAGCAATTTTCTTATCGCAGGCGGCGATCGGTGAGGCGAATTGTTGGCAAATTTATTTCAAATATGTTTCTTCGACCACGAGGGGAAGGGCGGCAGTTCATCGCATGTGGCGATTACCTCGTGGGGTGCACGGCAGCAGTGTGTCGCAGGCGGCGACTTTTCTTCCTCGTTGACAACGAGTATTCAATGCAAATTTCTTATCGCAGGCGGCGATCGGCGGGAGCTCGTTGTCAACGATACAAAAAATAATAATAAAGATGTTACAGACTGTGTAAACGTCCTGGCGGGACGGCTTTGCCCGGAGCCGAAGTCTAAATCAAATAATTGCAACGTCCTTAGCAATATTTTAAACGAAGTTTTGCGCCAATATGCGCCCAATTGCGTCGGGAACGTTTATTATCTACGTATGAAATTTTACAATATATTTTGAATACAAATGAATAATGACTTACTATTTTTTGGCAGACTCGTGGCGGCAGCGTCGACTCCTGGGCAAAGAATAAACCCGGAAAAGGACAAGTTAAAAATGGCGTATATTTTATTGCAAAATGGCTGTCATTCCACTTAGTTTTGTTCGATTTGACTTAAAGGAGAAGCCATACGCTACCGCCAGGGTCGTTACATTTTTGAAATACATTTATTTTGTTACATTTTCTAACAATTACTTTCAAAGAAATCTGAAAATCAAAAAGCATTAATATTCTTAATCAATTTGTATTGTTTGTATTTGTATTATATATCAAATGAATATCTTTTAGGTTAGGCAAACCGTTTCAAAATACGCGACTTTTCTACGCAATTACAGGCACAGAAATCTAAAACTTCAAATATCAATAAAATATATGTATATTTCTTACACTCTTTATCCCATTTATATAACCTGAGCTGTTCTACTATTATCGGTTAAATTCAATATATGTGTATATACAATACACGTCCATTAAACCTCTCTTCATTTACCTATTTCATAATTTTAAAATATTATATTCAAATAATAACGGATATTCAGTTTGTAATAAATAAAAACATTGCAATAGCTCATGTGAATGCCCCCTATGCACTTATTTTCGTGTTGAAAACATGAATTTGAAATAACGTTCAAGTAACGAACAGTTTTTCAAATAAGTGGCGTAGTTAACCTCATTTGTTTGAATGAGTATGGTTATCAGCTGATTTGAGCAGTTCACATGGATTCACAGGCACGGTATGAAAAATCGCATAAAAAACGCTGTCAAATGAAATCAAGGGGCAAGAGAGGTAGAAGTTGGATATCTCTTTACTATATGATTTCTGGTTCTGATGCTCCTTTCCTTGCCAGGGAGTCGGCCATTTCGTTGCTTTCTATCCCCGTATGGCCAGGTATCCAGCAGAGTTTTACTCGGTTTCTCCTACTTATTTCTTTGAGCTTTTGCAAGCATTCCCATACAAGTTTGGATTTGATGGTGTAGGAGTCCAGTGCAATAATAGCGGCTCGACTGTCCGACATTATTGCTATGTCGCAGTTGGTATAATTCCTTTCAAGATTGATCTGAAATCAGTTCTTGATCCGTGTTGCTGCTCAGTCTATGGACCATGGATTCATTGCTCCAGTCCTTTTTTATTGCTGAGCTTGCTGGTAAATTTCTTTTGGAAATTGAATTTTCTAATCACGTCATCCTTCGGAATGGCCAGGAGTGGTAGCTTTTTGACTAGTGCGTCGAATTGCCTCGATGTAATGCACCTGTCTACCTATCCCTTCTTTTCCCATTCTCCTGATTGTTTTGTTTGCATACTCTGCTACCACTAGATTCAAAGGAGTCAGCTCCAGTAGCACCTCCATGGCCGCAATTGGACACGTTCTCATGGCTCCTGTAATACAGAGGCATGCTAACCTTTGAACTTTGCTGAGTGTCTCCCTCGCGCTGATCAGATTGGTTCTCTTGGTCCATGCTATTACATCATAGGTTATTGTAGGTCAAACAATAGAGATGTACATCCATCTTAGAATACTTGTACTGCATCCCCAGGATTTGCCCGTCAAGCTTCCACAAATCATCAGAGCACGCGTCACTTTCCTCGTATGTTTTTTCCAGATGAGCTTGCTGTCCAAGATTACTCCCAGATATTTAACTTCTTTTACCGGAGTCAGTGTTGTACCCAACAGACTTATTGGTTTTAGTCGTTCGTGTTTTCGTTTTCTTATGAAAGGTACTATGGTGGTTTTTGATTTAGGCTTAGCCCAGCCGACAGGTACCATTACTTAGTTAAGGTTAGCCCCCATTTGATAATATCGCATAGGGTCTCTTCCATTTTTCCTCTGGCTATGATTACTATGTCATCGGCATATGCCTGACATCTGATGCCATGGTTAGTTAGTATCTCTAGAAGCTCGTCTACAACTAGGCTCCACATGAGAGGAGATAGAACTCCTCCTTGTGGACATCCTCTTGTCGTGTCGACTTTTATAGAGCCCGGACAATTGCATCATGGGATGTGTTGTCAAATGCTCCTTCAATATCCAAGAAAGCACATATAACTATTTCTTTCGCATCAAGGGCGCTTTCTATAGTTTCTGTCGGTAGAGTGCAATTTCTGTGGATCTGATTGCCCTGAATACATGACAGTAATGAAGAGGGTATGCCTGTAGCACTTCCTCTCTTATGTAGTTATCCACAGCCTTTTCCATTGTTTTGAGAAGAAACGATGTTAGGCTGATTGGTCTGTAGGACTTTGGTAGACTTGGGTCTTTCTTCCCCATTTTCGGAATGAACACTACCTTTGCCCGTCTCCACTGGTTCGGTATGTATCCCATTGCTAGACTATCCGGAAAATGGATTTCCAATAGAAGTCTTGCCCTCTGTTCTTCACTTTCGGTGTATCTGCCGTCAGTTTTTCTTAGAGACATCTGTATCTCTCTCGTTTTTGCTAGCGCTTTGTGGAGCCTGGCCGCAGCAGGGGTACGGGTGATTGTCTCGCAGAATTTCCTAAAGCTTTCTCTTTTTGAGCTTCTGATTTCTTTGTTGTATGTAGTGAGTGCCTGTTTGTAGCTTTTCCAGTCTGCTGTACGCTTGGCTGCATTGTACAGCTTACGTACTTTGGACCGGAGGCTGGATAGCTTATTGCTCCACCATGGCACTCTCTTCCCCTTGAAATCCCCTCTCATTGGGCAGTTTGCTTCGAATGCTGTTGTGATAGCTTTTGTTGTGCTCTCTACAACATGTTCTAGCTCTAGAAAGTGAGATGGAGCTCTTCTGATGTTAAGGTGCTCCAGATTACTTCCTAGCAACGATTCAAAGAGATCCCAGTCAGTTTTCCTCGGATTTCTTACAGCCTTACTTGCTATGCCCGTATCGTCCAGATCGAACCGTATAATTCTATGGTCCGACATAGATGGTGTGACGTCCAAAATAAAAGTTCACCTTTTTTAGAATTGCGAGCAAAAACTTTATTGAACGAAAAAATATAAAAGTTAGTGTTATTCTTCACTATATATATAAGTAAGTACCTAAAAAATTAAGTGTATTTCTCCTTTAAACAAGCTACCGTCGCAGTCAGTTATCGCTCTTCGAATATCACCAAATCTATGCTAAACAAACGCTATTTAAAAAATATCCCTTTTCTTCGAATTTAGTCCCTTTTTGTTTTTGTCCGTGATGACATGAGTATGTTTCCTTCGTGATAGGGATTTTTATAGAGTGTGTTCAGCTGTAGTAGCATGTTCAGCAACAGATGGTTCGCTGGACACTTTCCAGTCCCTAACAAGTCCGCTAAGCCTATGGCTACCTATGGTAACATCTAATACCCCCTGTCTGGCACTCGTAACAAAATATCGTAACAAATTGTCAGGTAGGCCGAGTTGTAAGCTATTGTTAATTGGCTGAACGCACCCGAGTTCGTGTTTCACTCAATTAAATGGACTGGACGATCGGGGATCGCAGTCAACTTCGGCCAGATCCTCAATCGTCCAGTCCCTTTCCTTTAATTCTTTTTTTCTTTAAAAGACGCTGAAGCTGGACGGACGACACGAGGAATAGAAACTATTTGTCAAATTGTTTATACTTTTTTTTTTAAATAAATAATTAAAGCTTAAAATGTCCTTCTTTTTTTCTTCCCCAAAATGATATCTCCTAGTCGATCCGTCCATCAGACTGGTTATGAACGAACTGTCAGACGTTCCTTTTCCTTTTTATCACGGCCATTACTGTGTGAAGTTAGCTCCTCTTTGAGATCTCGGTGTCGGTGTTTGACACAAGAGGGCGCACTGTTTACACCAGCTTCATATCGGCCTCGCACATTATTATTACACAATTGTATTTATTTTTCAAAAGCAAAATACATGCAAGAGGATTTTTCATCCAAGTATTTTTATTTCCTTTTCAGACGAACTACTGGCATGCTGCAGCCTACCGCAAGAAAATCGACGGTGGCTTTCGAGTTGTCGCGAGTAAATCGATCATGTAAAAAAAGAAGGCTTTACATGCTTTCATGCTTCACTTTATCACCTTACAATACCGGTGTCTATAATACATAATAACTTATACATAATACAGTCCAACACGGATATAAGAAACGTCTGAAAGACACAATATCTGTTTCTTATACCCGCGGTGTTCTTATATGATATAAGAAATAAAATTTCTTATATAAAAACAACTGAAAAGAAAGAAACGAAATTTACTATCAAAGAATGGTCTAAAAAAATTAATTTCTCTGGGTTATATATATGGAATCGGTGTAACCAAAAGAGAAAACAACAGTTTTTGCATTGAAAATATCGTTTGTATGTACGTACAACAATATATGACTAATAAAATTACTTAGCTTATGTTTAAATGCATTTTCATATGCATTTACAAATTGCAATTTATAGCTGTATTTAAAAGCTCGTGTTTTGGTTTCGGTTTTCTTTTTTTATTTAAATTCTTGCCGCAGAAATTCCTGCGTTCAATTTCTTCAGATTGCTTTATTGTTTTGCACACTGTGCTCAGAGAAATTTGGAATTTTGCTAACACTTCTTTTCTGGTTTTTTAACTCTTCAACTTCAACTCTTGGAGAATGTTTATTTTGGTTTTAATTGATAACCTTTGTTAAGGTTCCGTCTACAAAAACGGAACCTTTATAATTTCGATGTGTCCGTCCGTCCGTCGTGTCTGTTACACTTGTTTATCTCCGAAGTTTATAAAGATATCGGCATGAAATTTTGGAATTAGATACTTTAGGCCTAGATATCAATGCCCATCCTAAATTTAAAAAGTGGGGCCATTTGGGGGTGTCTCCAGTACAGGCGAAGTTGACATAATTTTTGAAACATTGTAGCACCTTATCGATTTATATATGAATCGACAGGTCTTTTGAAATGAGGTAGAGGTTTTTCAATAGTTTTTGATCCAAAGTACCGTTTGGAAAATATGGAGCTCCAAAGTTTTTTTCTAATGCGTCCCCATCTGCCATTTCTAAAACAAAGTGTTTAAAAATCTGAAAAATCCACAAAAACTTGGCTTCGTTGAGTATTTTCTTTTTCAACAATTTCAAGCATTCTGAAATATGAAAATATTGATTAATGTTGAAATTCTGAGATATACTCGTATATAGATTTAAAATGATAACTATTTTCATTTTCACACATAAATTTCATACTTTATTCGACCACTCTATGTATGTGCTAATGAGTATTATCTCTTAGAATGATCTCAATCTCTAAATGCCCAACAGCAGTGTACACACACACCGCAGGCATGAACACTGATTGGGTATGGATGGAAGGGATTTTGTGTATCGGATAAACTTAAATAGAGATGTACGTATATGTATGTGTGGGCGCTTGTTTGTTTGGATGTATGAATGTAGTAATGAATAGTTGATTTGGGTTGAAGTTAAAAGAAAATTCAACTGAAATAGTTTGGAAACGTCGTTTGATATTCAAAAATCATCCATCAATATTATGCGACGGAACCTTCCCCGTGCGAGTTCAACTCGCACTTGCCCAGTTTATTTTTTATACATTTTACCCCAAACAAAAATCAAAAGCAACCACCAATCAAAAAGTCAATACAAAATATTCACGATTTGGCAGGTTTTCCTACTGACATTTTGTATTCTGAACTAACTGTCATTGTCTTAAAAGTGTGTTCACAACGTATATTGTTACTTACTTGAACTGAGTCGTTTACATGCATACTTATTGCGAAAATATACAACAAACAAAAAAATATATGTTTCTTTTATGCGTTGGATTTTCTTTTAAATAGGAGATATTGTAAATGGAAGTTCGTTTCCTATATCCGTATGTTTCTTATAAACGTGTTTCTTATATCAACTCCTTTTTGTATGGAGAGACAGAGAAAGGACACGGTGTTTTCAAATGCGCTTGTTTTAATCGATTTTTTCTTATACAAGTGTTTCTTATATCCGTGCTGGACTGTACAAACATAGACTTTAACTTACTATAACAAAATCACACATAAATTATCAGAGTAATTATCACTTTCCCAAGTTGAGGGTGCATTTTGTTTTGTCGAGTACACTTTTGCATGGCCCATTCCTCTCAACTTGGTACATACTTAACCCAATATCACTATACCAAATAAATAAAATAAAAGCATAACACTTTCATCACTTTGTTGTTGCGAGGCCAACTTTAAGTTTGCACTTCACAACTCCACTTACCAAATGGAACATCGGAGTTGGGTATTTAGTGTTTGTATTTTCTGTCTATGGTTTCCCATAGGGTTGAAGTGTAATTTTCGTGAGCTTAGAGCGATCCTATTTTACGTCCACCTTTTCCGATATAAACGAGCTGTCTTCGCACTAAGTGAAACACACGTAGGTGAGAAAACCGATTTATCAGATTTGAACCTGCCTGGATATAAAATGGCACCCATTTTCTCTTTCATCGTGGGCTCGCCTTATGTATAAGTTATAAGACATTTAAGACACCGTAGCTATAAGTCATTGTTCTTCTTAACCCAATTCCAAATGCCTTTCGCACTTTTAGCACTTCCTCTCTACCCCAGACCAACGCACTCATTTTTACACAGTCAACACTTCCTCTGTACCCCAGAACAACGCACTCACTTTTGCACTGTCAACATTTCCTCTGTGCCCTAGCACGATCGCCCATAGATAAGATAATTTTAAAAGGGAACATAAAGTTTAGTCTTCCAAGATATAGGTGATAAGACGTTGTTTGGCGCCCAACCTACTAACGCGATACCCAAACTGTTTCGGAAAAATATAGAAACAGAATAAATCGGGAAAAGTGTGAAAAAAACAATTATCCCCATACGAAGGAGAAAAGTGTAAAAAAAGTTAATTATCCCCATACGAAGGAGAAAAGAGTGGAAAAAACAATTATCCCCTTACGAAGGCGAAAAGTGTGAAAAAAGCTAATTATCCTCATACGAAGAAGGAAAGTTATTTAGAACTCAAAGTGCTTAAAGAATCAAAGAATCAAGGAATAATTATGAAGGGAATTTTCATTTAAGTGAGCTGCTCCGCTTTAAATAGCTAAATATTTAGTTTTGTTTTTTACTAATATTTCCTTTTTTTGAGAAATTATTATTTTATTTATTTTTTTAATAATATGGACCAAGCCCAATTTCAGGCAGTGGTTACTGCTGCTGTACAGGCTGCGTTACAACACAGTAACCAAGCATTTGATAGGAAAGTAACTGATTTGAAGAATAGAATTAATGTTTTGGAATCTCCATAAAAGTAGAAGAATATAAGCCTGTAAATATAGTCGCCGGAAGGGTTTGTGACGAATCTTTCGACCTAATAAAGTCCCCGCCTGAATTCGACGGAAATCAAACCCGTTATGTCTCTTGGAGGCAGGCCGCGTTTATTGCGTACAAATTATTTGAGGCTCATGGTAGCAATTCCAAACGCTACCAAGCGGTGGCCATACTAAGAAAAAAAATTGTTGGTTCTACGGACCTTGTGTTGTCTTAATTTAATACCGTTCTTAACTTCAATACTATTATCTCACGTCTGGATTTCACTTATACCAATAAACGTCCCGTCTATTGGATTGTTACATGCTAGGTTGGCTGGGCCACGGTGACGGTGAGTAGGACGGCGGCACGCTTGCGGTTGCACAGCTTAGCTCGTCGGACGTGGCGGTTCTTGTCCTCCCACTCGTACACCACCAGTTGCAAACAAAAATTATCGTGCCTAAAGCTAGCTAAGAGAAGATAGAAAGAGGAGAAAAGATAGCGAGAGATGAAAGCCTAATACCCTAACAGACCACGGACGGACAACTAAAAGATAGGACAGAGAAGAGAAAGAAGAGACAGGAAAGAGGAAAAGAAAGGTGTTCAAGGTCTATGCCTTTACCACCAAAAGAGACCGGAAGGGAGTTCGCGGAGCTAAGCTAACTTACCTAATCTACGCCTAAACTAACCTACCTAACTTAAAGCTATACCTAAACTAAACCTAATCTATCTTAAAACTACCTAGCGTAGCCCTAATACGAAACAACACCCTTCCAGTGTCGTTTGGCGATGCAGGTTCGTCAAGAACCCGAGTGTGCCTGTTGTTGTTGGCACTAGTCCGCCTGCCCACCCCTCATGTCAATCGACATGACCTTCGCTATCTCCCTTGGCGAAGTTTGTGGGAGATAGCCCCTTAGCGGGGACGTTAGCCACAGCCTAACGTTCCACTCTGTCAACTACCCCGAAGAAGGACGGCCTTCCCTTACCCTACACACACATAATGGCAAAGAAGTAAATTATTCCATTAAATAAAACATATTAACTTCATCTTAACTCTAAACAATTCATTTTATTCATGGCAAAAAGGGGGAAATTCAAAAAAAGGGAACAATTCAAAACTTAAGCTAAATTTAAATAAAAGAAAATGCAAAATAAAAAAATTAACGAAAAGGGTTCTAACCCTGGCTAAAGCCTACAGGACGGCACACCACAGAAAGAGGCTTCCAATAAATGAAACCTCCACTTACGGTTTTACTGGTCTCCCGACGTCCTGCGCGCAGTACGATGAAGGACGACACCTGTGGGAGAAACGAAATTGTGGGGAGAAATCCCTCTTTTCCCGGACACTCACAATCACTAGCACTAAAGCCAGAACTATCTACGAATGTTATTTGGAATAAAAAAAACTAGACCTAAACGTATACTATGGAATTTTAAAATTAGTCTTATTTAAGAAAATTAACAAAACTTCACAAATTTTAGAATAATAGAAAATTCAAAAAAAAAGTATTAATTCCAGCACTGATTCTGGCTTTCTTCGGGCACTGCACACTCCTGGCACAATTTCTTTTGTAGTTGCACAAACTTCTTCCACACGGCTTCCTCGTGAAATTAGGCCACTTTTGTTGGCCGGCACTGTGTTGTGTCTAAATCTGTATATATGTATATCGTGCGTGTTTGAAGATCGGCAGCGAATGTTTCCTTTTGGCGGCACTTGCGAACTTTTGTTTTCCTCTTTTTTTTTGTATGTTAATTTATTACGCGTATATTTGTGTCAAATTTCGTTGCACTTTAGGCATTTGCTTTATAAATATTCGTTTTAGAGTTATAGATTTTTGAACTCTTTAATACTAAATATATATATGTATATATATGCATGTACGTTTACGAAGTCTTCTTTATGTTTGTTTTATGTCTTATTATGTATTTATATATATTTTCTTTTTTCTGCTTAGTTATAATAGCCACACGGGCACTCACATATGTTTTTTTTTGTCTCTTTGTGTTTATATATCAGGTAAAAAGAAAGAAATTGTTCAATTGTAAAATTTGCTGCCACTCACTTTCACGCTTTTTTCAAGGATCTCAATTTTTCCTCTTTTTTTCGCAAAATTTTCCAAATTGGAAAAGTACTCTTGTTCCAAGTAACTCAACCATTAGGTTTCCCTGTCTGAACTTTCCTTCACTTTCCACCATCCTCCTGCATTTTACTTGCCTGAACTCTCCGACTGTAACTTACAATCGAGTCTCGTCACATTTGCGCATGTGTGCGGCTTGTAAGTGTCAAGTGTCAATTGTCAAAAGCTGCAAATAAAAACAAGTGTGTTTTGATTTGTCAGCAACTTAATTTTTATTTTAATTTCATTACGAGGTAAGTATTATTTAAATAAGCTATATTTTTGTGCATAGAACATTTCTATTAATTTTTATTTTACAGGCAAATGGGACTGGACAGTATATCTTCGTGGGACGTGTACATATTCACATAAGTATAAACATATATATATATGCCTACTCTAAGTGATATATTTTCTTTTTTTCTTTTCAGATAAACTGCTGCGTGTGCAGGCTGCCGCAACAGGATTAAGCAAAAAATGTCAACTTTAAGACAAGGCAGAATGACAATTACTCTATTCTACGACGTAGTTGAGCAGAAACACACTCTTCTTATTAATAAAACTATTATGAAACATGAAGGCAATGATAGCCTCATACTCGTAATTTCACTAAGCCATAAATATGGGCAGGGTGCACTTAGAGTTTTTATTTCTGGTCTAAAAAGACCAATGTGCGACATATTATTTTCATTAAAACCTGGTGATACGCCTAGTGCGCTGTCACTCGCTGAACGATTGGAAGCAAATCAGGCACGTTATGCCGTTGCTAATGCTTTTCCTAGCCGGAATAAGCAACTGACTCACTCCAATTCTTCCCATTATAGAAGTACTCAGGATGATGCATTTCGCCGTGCATCAACGCCCATGGAGGTTGATCCATCCTCTTCTCGATACCGGGTCAATACCGCAGGTTCAGTGAGAGCAAATAGGACTGAATCTTCAGTCAGTCGATGAGCTATCGAAATGTCTCACCCCTACAAAACTCCTACCCAAGAAATAATATGCCGAAATTTAGAAATGAAACGCAAAAAAGACAACGGGAACCCGATCGTCAGCCTATTTCTAAAGTGCAGAGAATAAATAATTTTATTCAAGTACCCATATCCTCTGAGTATCATCCCTACGAAGGTCGATGCTATGATGAAGAGCAACACCAATCTTTTGCAACGTCATACTGCAAAGACGACTTTATATCGGATGAAGTGAATTTTTTAGGGGTAAATCCCTCCTGCCGTATGTAAGCCGAACATTAGCAGGACGGGATATAAAATTGTTAATAGAATTTGGTACGAACAAAAATTATATTAAACCTCTCGATAACTTTAAAGGTGTGAAGTTAGTAAATAACCCATTCTTTGTGAAATCTATACATATAACCGTTAAAATTATATCTAAATACATAATGAACATTTTCGGTAAAAATATTGCTTTCTTCATACTTCCTAGCCTCAGTACTTTCGACGGTATCATAGGATTTGACTTCCTGCAAGAATGCTCACCTTGACCTCAGAAAAGGAATGCTATGCTGTAACAGTGGGGAAGAGAAATTATTATACCTTTAATGTATGGATGTGAATCACATTGACTATCGTTATAAAGCCATACCTACAGAAATACAAAAACAGTTCTCATCAATGATGAACCGTCATATAAAAGTTTTTGCCGATCTAAATGAATCCTTGCCGTTCAACACCAATATTGTGGCATCTATTAGAACAAGAGATGATGAATCTACTTACTCCAAAGCTTATCCCTATCAAATGGTAGCTAGCGATTCTGTTAAGGAGGAAATTTCTACTCTCCTCAAGTATGGAATTATAAGACTTTCACGGTCACCCTACAATAACCCAATTCGGGTGGTTGACAAAAAAGGGACTGACAACTCAGGAAAACGAAAAAAGCGTCTTGTTATTGATTTTAGGAAGCTGAATGAAAAAACTATAAGCGAGAGGTATCCGATCCCCGACATAACAACTATTCTTTCAAATTCGGGTCAATCATCCTTTTTCACAACGCTAGGCTTGAAATCTGGATTTCACCAGATCATGTTATCTGAACGTGATAGAGAAAATACAGCCTTTTCTATAAGTAAAAGAAAATACGAGTTTTGCAGACTTCCTTTCGGTCTTAAGAATGCAAACAATGCGACCCGATGTTTTGAAGGAAGAAATAGGAAATATCTGTAAAATTTATATAGACGATATGGAAAAAAGTTTGTGCGGTATTGGTGTGTGGGTGTTAAATCCTCTTGCTCCGACTTACACTCTATTATATTGATTCCAAGCAACTACACTCGGCTAATTGGTGATTCAGAACCTAAAATAAACATAGTACTACATTTAAGTCTTTTGCAAAGTGCTAGACTTGCAACTGTGGTCTAAAAGTTAAAAGAGTTGATGAAAAAATCCAGTGTTCGTTGTGCAGAGTTTACTACCACACAAAGTGCGTTAAACTACAACAGAGTGACTGTGAATACATGAAAAAAAACAGTATCCCCTATCGTTGTAATAAATGCGACGACAAGAGGCACCAGTCACTGCGATCACCACAACTCGCTCTACAAAAAGTGAAACAAGTAAATGACAACCCTCGAGTTCACTCACCTGTAAAGACAGTTGTTACGTCTCCCTCTACTACAAACATCTCTAATCCAGCTACAAAAAACGTCTGCGCTCCAACCCCAATCACTCTAGACATTGATTTTAAAGAGATTTCAGCCCTAAAAGAGATAAACTCTAATGCATTGCAACGTATAACTACATTTAGCTAGCAATAATTTACAAAAAGAATGGTCAATTGTAAATGAGCTTATAAAATGAGCCTTTTTCTGTAAGATTGAACTATGTACGCGACCAGAATGATAAAATGGTTCATCCATCTGAAATGCCTAACGTGTGTGTTTAATAAGTACTTCACTGATACTGCTGCAACAACTCGATTAAGTGCTGGTTCTCCTACCACTCCATTCATCTATATGGAGGAATGCTTCAAAAGTGAATTGTTTCAAAGCAACAGCTTTTTCTACATTCCAATTTCATCCTATGAAATTTATCGGACTATTAATCTCCTAAAAAAATTCAATTCTTCAAAAAAAAAATTTCACTTAATTTTGTCGATGTTCTAGCCCACATTTTTAATAAAAGTGTATACAGTGAGTTCATCGAACTACAACCCGGAAAGCTGAAGACTTGCGTGCGGTATTCTGCTTCCTGCTTATTTCATCAACTGTCTGGAACTGCAGCCCGTATAATAAGAAGACTGCGTGTGCAACCCCATATTCTGAAGAGTAGCGTGAGTAGTTTGTGTTCAGTAGCTAAAAGGTAGAGTAAAGTGTTACTACGAGTATGTCGTCCAAAAAATTTAACAAAGTGCTTACCCAAATTGAAAAATACATTTCAAATTTCGGCAAAAGAGGATCTAGTACCCCAACTGCCAATTATATCTCGGGATATAATTTGTTGTTGGAAATTTGTTAATGTTGGAAAAAACGATAGAGTCAGCGGAAAGTGCGTTCGATGAGTGTGTAAATGCGGTTGCAGATGACGACAAGTGTTCAGAAGTGCAAGATGTTTTCGAGAAGATCCGAGAGTTGTATTTCGACTCTCGAGCAGATTTACTCGATGCAATGGACAAAGCGAAAGCATCGACCACAAAGGATGTTGAAACCGATGTCAAATCTACAACCACAACACAAGGCGTAGACATACGTTTACAACACATACCAGTTCCCGTTTTTTCCGGTTCATATCAGACCTGGCGGTATTTTCGCGATTTATTTGTGTCCTTAGTACACCACAATGTAGCACTGTCTGAAATACAAAAGCTGCATTATTTAAAAACCAGTGTGTCGGGTAAAGCTGAGATAATCTTAGCACACTTACCTGTCGTAAATGGAAATTACGCTAAGGCGTGGGCCATTTTACAAGACCGTTATGATCACTTACGGTTTCTTGTGAACACTCAACTGAAGTGTCTTTTTAACCAACCAGTGATCACACAGGAACGATCAGAAGCGGTCAAGGAGTTGATGGACACCTCCAGTGAAATTGTTCACAGCCTCAACAGTCTGAAGGTATCGGTGTAGCACTGGAATGCGGTTTTGGTGTACGTTCTGTTGCTGAAATTACCGACGAAAACGCAGCAACTCTTTTAAGAAAAACTTGGAGCAAAGGAAAACACAAGGGAGATACCAACTTTGGCAGAATTCATTCAATTTCTGGAAACGCGGTTCCGTACCATGCAGGCAGTCAGTTACCAGGAGAGCAAGACGGGTGTGGATCCAAAGAAAACAACAAGCCGTTCATCCTTCTTAGCGCAACCCAATGAATGTAAATTTATATGCAAAATATGTAACAAGGGTCAGCATGCCATAAGGAAATGTAACAAATTTCTCAAAATGGGCATTCCTGAATGAATGTATTTATAAGTTTGGCATTTGTAATAATTGCCTTGCATATTGCCATACTGTGCAAAATTGTATAAGTTCCAGCAGATGCTATTATTGTCAACAACCGCATCATTCACTTTTACACAATAGTTCACATAAACAATCACAAATAAACGTTACTTCACAAAACAATAATCAATCTTTTAATACCATTCATTCCAATAACAATAGTCAACCATTTCATTCATACCCAAGCAAAACGCATACTCAGCGACTTCAACAACCACATACACAATTTCAACATGCAAGCTCAAAATTTCCAGCCACAAGATGATGAACAACCTTCAACCAGCTCAGGCGTAAGGAGCCATCACTCAACACATAACGCCAAGACTCAAGTGTTGGTAGCCACGGCAGTTGTAAAAGTAACGACGTCATCGGGAACAACACTTCCACTTCGTGCCTTGCTAGACTCCGGTTCCGAAGCATCGTTTATCACCGAGTCTGCCGTACAACTTTTAGGACTAAAAGGCACTCATACTCATGTCGAAGTGTCTGGTTTAGGATCAGTAAGCAGTGGTGTTTATAAGAGGAGCGTAGAGGTCAACATTGGTTCATACCATACGAAATTCGGGACCATCATCCAGGCCCTCATTTACAAATCACTATCTGGCCATCTACCAGTGCGAACCCTATGTGCTGACGGTTGGACTCTCCTGAACGGTCTGCAACTCGCAGATCCAATGTTCTACAAACCAGCCAAAATCAACATGCTGTTGGGCAGTGCTTGCTCCCAGAGCTGGTACGACATGAGAACAGGAGCAGGTTAGAAACTTTTTCCAACACTCCGACATCGACACACTGGTGAGAAGGTTTTGGGAAGTTGAAGAAATTCCCTTCACACGCACAATAGGCTTGGAAGATGCATTTCATGCATTTCATCAAAAACCTGAAACAGCATGAAGACGGACGCTACCAAATAGCATTTAAGGAAGACACTCACCCAGTACTTGGTAAGTCCCGCGAAGAAGCTCTTCGGCGTTTCAAAGCCCTGGAAAGACATCTGGCAACAGAGCCCAAATTACGCGATCAATACGTTTCCTGTATAGAGGAATACATTCAACTTGGTCACATGCGCGAAGTGGATGAAGAAGCGATTTCCGACAGACAAAGGTGAGGGTAGTTTTCGATGCGTCTTACAAGACATCGGACGGAACGTCTTTAAATGACCATCTGAGAACGGGACCTTTCTTACAACACATCATCATGGACATCATCTTGAGGTGGAGATTATATCAGTTCTCGCTTTCAGCTGATGTAGAGAAGATGTACCGCAAATTTGGGTATCAGAGTTGGACTCCAACTATCAGCTCATATATTGGCGTAAGAACCCAACCCAAAAACTGAAGGTCTTCCGGCTGAAAACGGTGAGGTTTGGAACTGCATCAGCACCCTACTTAGCAATAAGAACCCTGATTGAAGTAGCGAAGGCAGAAGAACCAACACATCCAAAGACTTCCAAGATGATTCAATCGGATATGTACGAGTATGTCGACGATTTGATATCCAGCGCAGACACCATTGTTGAAGCTGAATACAAAAGGAAAGAAATTCAAACAGTTTTAGAAGGAGCAGGTTTTCACTTACGCAAGTGGAGAGCTAATGCAGAGGAGCTTCTTGAAGGAATACCAGCAAAAGATCGAGAATCATCTCTTTGCATCCCGGCCGAATCAATAAATAGTGTAAAAACGCTAGGTATTTATTGGATTCCGAGCGAAGACTACTTTTGCTTTCGCTTCACTCCACCAGATGACCAGCAGCCGACCAAACGTTTCGTCCTTTCAACGACAGTTCGATTGTTCGATCCAATGGGATGGATTTCTCCATGCATCCTAAGAGCAAAGCATATCCATTTGGAAATGTAAGCTTGCTTGTGATGACAGCTTAAATGGAGAACTGTTAGAAGAATGGAACAACTTCTATGAAGACTTACCTGTAAAATACGCATTCCAAGATGGGTCCACACAGACAGACGCGGACAGACTCGGCTATAACGCTGGCATGGATCCAGGCACCAGCTCCACGATGGGAGACTTTTATCAGAAACCGGGTAGGTGAAATTCAAAGATTGACAGAAGTCCGTATCTGAAAACACATCTCGACGAAATACAACCCAGCTGATTTGGTATCCAGATGTATGCTGCCGACATCGATTATTTCCGAAAACCTATGGTGGTATGGCCCAGAATTCTTAAAATCAAAATGGAACTTCGGAATCCCTACATAACCAACAATCAACAACACAGTAGAAGGAAGAACAACAGTGGCGGTGAATCACATCAACGTGACGGACTTGTCTGCAACAGTCAAGCGTTTCTCGGACTTAAACCGTCTTACACGCACCATAGGTTACTGTAAGAGGTTTATCCAGAACGCGCAGAGGCCCCATGGTTCCAGAATCTTTGGCCCCTTATATCCGGAGGAAACCGTCGAAGCGCACAACACGCTTATCAGATGCGTGTAAAGGCATATGTTTCCCGAGGGGATCTGTAGGGCCAGAGGCATGTTACCGGTTCCGCAGTAATACAGCACAGCAGATGATGGGAGAACTTCCAGCACCAAGAGTCAGGATTTCCAGACCCTTTACCCATGTTGGCATAGATTACGCTGGACCGATCACAATGAAAACATGGAAAGGTCGTGGAGCCAAATGTCTCAAAGGGTATATTTGTGTTTTCATCTGTCTCGCGACTAAGGCAATCGATTTGGAAGCTGTAAGTGATCTGACGACGCAAACTTTTTTAGCCGCATTTCGACGCTTCACAGCCAGAAGAGGAGTTTGTAGCCAAGTTTACAACGACTGTGGGACAAATTTTATCGGTGCAGAGGACGAACTGGACCGTCTCTTAAAAGCAGGTGCAACAGATTGGAAGAGTATCGCTGATGAGTCATCAACACACGGTACTTTAAGGTGGAACTTCATTCCCCCTGCTTCTCCCCACCATGGAGGACTATGGAAAGCAGGAGTTAAGAGTGTCAAATACCACCTCAAAAGAGTCATCGGGAATGGAACGCTGACGTTCGAAGAACTCGCCACGCTTCTGTCACAGATAGAAGCATGTCTGAATTCAAGACCTCCAAGTCCCTTGTCGAATGATCCAGATGACTTCCAAACACTGACACCAGCACACTTCTTCATAGGAAATACGATGCTCACAGTTCCTGAACCCGATATGGCCGCATGCAAGCACACCTTGCACGATCGATGGAAAATGTTACAAACTCGCCTCCAGGACTTTTGGAAACAATGGCAACATGAATATTTGGCTCGACTACAACAACGGCCGAAATGGTTGAAACAGCATCCCCAGCCAAAGATCGGTGACCTTGTTTTGATCAAGGATGAACGACTTCCCCCAGCACGATGGAACCTCGACCGAATTATCGACACCCATCCCGGTGCAGACCAGCTCACAAGAGTGGTAACAGTCAAAACTCAGCACGGTGAATTTCGAAGACTTGGACTTGAAGACATACAGTCCACTCTTTACCACGTAGTTATACAAACCCATTCATTCTATATAGCACTCAATCACACAATCACTCAATACACTCAAGAAGAAACCCATTTCTTGAATGCGAACACCACAAGTCACAAATTCAACAATTCGCGAATATACACACACACGCACACATTTGTTTGCAACAATTCGCAATAATACACACGCACACGCACCTCAACCCAAACCAATTCAGATTGAATTGAACACAAATAAAAACCCTACAATCATTTAATAACTTAATAACTAAAGAATTAATATAACAATAATAATCACGACACTTCTCACTTTTTCTGTCGAGTCACTTTTTAGGCGTTCAAGTGTCGGCATTATAATACTTAAACGCCAGTCGTTTTCGATCCACATGCATTCCACATAAATAACGTACAAATACAGTTAAAAAATTGAAAGAAAAGTCAAATTTTTGAATTTTGAATATAGAATAATGAACAGGGTTGCGCTTTTTGTGGTAAATAATATTATTAATGAAGATGAGAGGGAAAAAGAGGAAAAAAATAAGTTAATAAGAGAAAGGAGAAGATTAAGATCGAAGTCCAATCCCTTGCATTTGCCAGATTCGAAGTAGGTTAGGTTAGGTTTAGGTGGCTCACTCCAGATAGCAGTCACCCTTAAGCCAACTTAGGCCCATTGTGGTACGACGCGGAGCGGATGTCACTTATTAAAAAAATCATTTGGTACTTGCGACGAAGCTTCTTATTTGATGGATGCCTACGTTGAGCAAATCGCTCAAGTCATTAAAGATTCTGGCTCCAAGGTGCTTCTTCCTGCAGGAGGATACAGCCTCGTAAGGGCAGAGGAGATGCGATATGCTTTCCTCTTCTTTCTTGACTTCTGCAGCTTCTGCAGAAGTCGTTATGAGGGAGTCCCATTCTTAAGGCGTGTGTGCCAATGGCACAGTCAGAAGTGTGATGATTTTAATTTGGGTATTGCTTAAGCAAAAATGAGTATAATTTTAATAGAGATGCTCGACCTTATGGAAGCATTTGTTTGTCCTCATTGGATAAATGCATCCTTTTCAGATGAGGAAAAATATGAACCGAAGGCCTTATTTTTATCAGAATTTTACTTGAATGTACACAGCTTGTCGTTTGAAAAAATGTCATCGCCAAAAACTATAGTAGTACTTGTCGTTTATTTAAACTTAAACGAGAGTTGCAATACCGACAGGTGACATTTGTCGATAAAAAAATACGTTCCACTAAACGACAAGCAAAACGACATCATAGTGACTATCGCAATACCGATTTCTATAAGCGACATTTGTCGTTCAATAAAAACGACTATCGCAATAGGGGTGAATATTATACGATCACTCACCACATTACAGATATATATAATTACAACGACACTACATACAATTAAAACGCGCACGAACTTGAAACACCGCACTCACGGAATTATTACAAACAAAACAAAAACAGAATGGAAGAAGAAGGGAACAGAGTACCCGCACGCCTCATACGGATTTCCAGTCCATAGGCTGGTCATACATAGGGACGTGTCTCACGCCTCACTTCAACTTCCATTCCATCGTTGCGGGTTGCAATAATATTTTCATTCGTCTTGTTTGTTTTTGTGGCTGTTTACAAACGACTGGGAAATCCGACTGGACTGGCAAGATTGTGTGTGGAACACGCGAATCGGTTCACTTGTATCATGTTTTCACCCAGTAATGATCTACCGAGAATTGAGTAATGCTCTCTTTTAAATTAGCATTTTTCATGAATTACAGATAAAAACAATTTTTGTTTAGGTGTAGCAGCATCGTTTGCATGTAGTACTATATGTATGCAGTGAAAAAACATTAAAATTGCATTTAAATCGTCCCTGTGATCAATTTTCGAAAATGCTACGCAGCATGCGTGAGGTTTTACTCGATCAGCGATCATCAGAAAATGAGGAAAACATGCTGAAAACGAAATGAAAAGGGATGAAAATATACTTGCTTCGGTGGAAGGAGGCTGATTTTCGATCTCCCTCTGACTTGTGAAAATCGTATATTGTATCCCTCTCAATCCTGCCTTCTTCCGCTCATGTAATGAGGCACTTTGATTATGCATGTTTTTTTCCGTTTCACTAATTCCTCTTTTATCATTGCATGAGTGAACCAAGCATGATTCTCCAGGGTCGTGAAAGAGGATTAGAAGAAATTAAACTTGCAGTGGATGAAACTACAATCAGTACTATAAAGATGCAATGATGAAGTTGAGAACGTTGTTCACCGCCGGAGAGAATGTTGGGATCGCAATGACGTCAGCGATCCCTCAAAGCATTAGGTGTAACCTATCCACCCACAACACCACACAAATGTCTCCAAATGTCATCCATCAAAATAAACATGTAACAAATGTAATCAAACAGGATAAATACGATTGCAGTGAATAAAATAAATTACTTCTTTTTATAACGTCGGTCAAAAACAGTGTTTTTATTTTAGTGCGGTAGAAATTATCCCAACAGTAAAGTTTTCCTTTGTTGAATAAATTCTTTTGTTCAGAACCCGAACAGGTGACAGTACAAATCTAAATAATTATAGGCCTATTTCTCTTCTTCTGGTGTTTCCCATAATTTTTGAGAAAATTATGAAATCCAGAATAGTGTCGTTTCTTGAAAAACCTTCAGTCTTCAGTGATGATCAGTTTGGGTTTAGAACTGGAAAGTCCACTGAGGATGCGCCACTAAGTTTCTGTAATTTCAACTACCTCAGCCTCAAGAATAAAAAATGTACTGCTGCTCTTTTTATTGACATCACTAAGCGTTTGATAATGTCGATCACGGTATCTTAGCTTCTAAACTTCAGAAGGCTGGGGGGTTTGTGCTTCAATGGTTTTGCTCCTATGTAAATAATCGCAGATAGGTTGTGAAGATAGAAAATCACTACACATCCGTTAGATATCAAAATTGGTGTACCTCAGGGATCTGTACTCGGCCCGATTTTATTCTTAGTATACATTAATTAAATTTTTAGTTTAACTTTTAAAGGTTGTCGTAGAGGATTCGCTGATGACTTTGCCTACTCTTATTCTGATAGCTCGTCGTTAGATTTATTTGCTAATATAAGTCACGACTTAGAACAGCTTTTTATGCACAAACTGGTGGTAAGTGATAAAACAAGGATTATGTTCTTTAACCTACTCTGGTTTTTCATAGTGCAAATTGTCAGCGCATATTACTTAGCGAAGATACCTGAAAGGCAAGGTCAGGCTCCACATTATTTAATTGCGACAAAATATGTTCACCTCTATGCTTTCATATAGTAAGAACCGAACACTTTAAATACCTTGGACTTGAAATAGATAGTAAATTAAACTGGAATACTCATACTGATAGTTTAAAACAATATTTACCTAAAACAACAAGGGTTATGTACCGTCTAAAGCGTTTCTGCTCTAAAAAGTTGCTAGGTATAATATACTATGGACTAGTGCAATCAAAATTACAATATGAAAAAGTTTGTTGGGGTGGTTCTCATTTGAATGAAACTCAACCCTTACTTATTGTGCAAAAACACACCCTGAGAATAATATGGGGAAAAGGTCGCCTTGAAAGCAGTTTTCCGCTTTTTGTTAATTCTAAGATACTCCCTCTTAAACATCTGTACTTCTATAAAGTTCTTAAAGTATTATTTGTAAGAAGTGGCTACACTACTGAGAAATGACCTTCCTTCCCTTCGTTGTTCCAGTATGCAGTTAGCTGAAGTTCCTCCATTTAAGACTCATAATTTTTTAAACTTCTACTAGATTATATAATAGGCTGCCGCAGGAGATTAGAAGTATCAGAAATGTTTTATCATTCTGTAGAAAGGTTAAAAATTTGCTCCTTAGCTTGGCTTTAATGAAATAATTCACCTCACCAGTCGAATAGTTTAAATAACTATTTAAATCGTTTATTGTTTTTTTGTTGTAAGTTAAAATTTGCTTTCTTCGCCCACACTGTCAAACACCTCTCCATAATTGTAAAATTTCTCTCTAATTACTTTTAAGATACACTCGTCACTAGTTCCCTAGCTACAGAATGTATCTGCAATTTTTCAATTTGTTAACTTATTATTATATATACTCGTTCACTCGTTCCTTATTTTTATATTAATGTTTCTTTAAATTTTAGAATTTTTAAATGTACTAGCAGTAAGAACAATATTGTAAATTGTAAATTGAAATGAATGTAATTAAATGTATAATAAATAAATACAATATGATACTTTCAAAAACAAAAGAGGAACACCTTGAGCACATAATTCGTATCCTACATAAAATAATAATTATATTAATTATTTTAATAATATTAATAATTATTTTAATATTATTAATTAATGATAATAATAATAATAATAATCGTAATAATAATAATAACAATAATAATAATAATAGTATTAATAATAATAATAATAATAATAATAATAATAACAATAATAATAATAATAATAATAATAATAATAATAATATTAATAATAATAATAATAATAATAATAATAATAATAATAATAATAATAATAATAGTAATACTAACAATAATAATAATAGAAATAATAGTTATAATAATAATAACAATAATAATAATAACAATAATAATAATAATAATAATAATAATAATAATAATAATAATAATATTAATAATAATAACAATAATAACAATAATAATAATAATAGTAATAATAATAATAAGAATAAGAGTAATAGAACTAATAATAATAATAATAATAATAATAATAGGAATAATAATAATAATAATAATAATAATAATAATAATAGGAATAATAATAACAATAATACTAACAATAATAATAATAATAATAATAAAAATAATTATAATAATAAAAAAAACTAAAATAATGATAATAATAATAATAATAATAGTAATAATAATAATAATAATAATAATAGTAATAATAATAATAGTAATAATAATATTAATGGTAATAATAATAATAATAATAATAATAATATTAATAATAATAATAAAAATAATAAAAATAATAATAATAATAGTAATAATAATAATAATAATAATAATAATAATAATAATACTAATAATAATAATAAAAATAATAATGGTAATAAAAATAATAATAATAATAATAATAATAAAAATAATTTTTTTTTTTTTTTTTTTTTTTTTTTTTTTTTTTTTTTGCCTTTGGGGAGTTTGGGGAAAATGCTAATGCAGACGAGAAACAGACCCGCTCTGTTTCAAGTACTGTGGGACTCACACCCTAACTAAAAACCCCCTTAACCCCTTATCACTTGACACCATCCACTCCGGAACCACTTTCGCATTACTTCAGAGTGGTGTCGTTTTCTTTCCCCTCTGGGGACCGGCTTTTTCATTTCTTTCATCTTCTGATGCGGGTTTATTTTCTTGCCGGTTAGGCTTTCATCAGCTTTCTGATATTTCTGAGGGTATGTTTGCGTCTTCCTCTCTTTTTTTTCTCCTGAGAACATGTTCTATGAACGCACAGATCGTGTGCCAGTTTTGGTCGCTGTGCAGCATTTTCTGAACAATGTTCTCTGGCGTGATGTCACCTATGCTGTTCACCAGATCTCGACGTTCGACTTCCCATCTGCTGCAGACGAAGAAGGTGTGATGAACATCGTCTGTTGCAGAGTCTCCATATTGACATGCTGGACTATTCTTTTTTCCAATCTTATGTAGAAAGGCGTTGAAATAACCGTGTCCGGTGAGGAACTGGGTGGTGTAATAGTTTACCTCACCGTGTTTCCGCTCGTTCCAATCGGCTACGTTCCTGATCAGCCTTGCTGTCCACCGTCCTCTACTATCCGAGCTCCAGCGCTCTTGCCACTTCCGCTTGGTGTGCTGTTTTGCCTCCTCGGTTGCCGCTTCCAGTCCAATTTCAGCCTTTTTGTCGTAGGCGTACTTCCTTTCTGCCG
Source organism: Myathropa florea (assembly GCA_930367185.1). Lineage (NCBI taxonomy): Eukaryota > Metazoa > Arthropoda > Insecta > Diptera > Syrphidae > Myathropa > Myathropa florea. Next base: position 47,681,040 of record OV884004.1, read on the forward strand.
CTAGGAGATCAATGGGAGTCACTCCGGCGACTACAAGGACGGCTGGTTCCGACACTGTTCGGTATGAGCTGGCTATACGCAGGGCTCCGCGTCTTTGTACGGCCGCCATCTGTTTTCGGTACTTCTCTTGTTTTAGTGAGTCTGCCCAGATTTCGCTTCCATACAGAAGAACGGCGTGGATTGTGGACATCAGCAGTTTTCGCTTACCGGCCTTTGGTCCACCTACGTTTGCCATCAGTCTGCTGAGTGAAGCAGTGGTTTTCGAGGCTCTTTCCGATGCTGTCTTTATTTGTTGCCAGAAAGTTAGCTTTGTGTCGAGCCTCAGTCCCAAGTACTTCACCGCAACGCTGCTTCGAATAACTTCAGTGCCAATTTGGAAGTCAATTTGGGTGGGAATCCTCTTCTTTGTCAGAAGGACTATCTCCGTTTTCTCTGTTGCCAGACTTAGCCCGTGATCATCCATCCAAGAGTTCGCTCGTCGCATAACCTGGTTTAGCTTTCTTTGAGCGTTTTCGGTGTCTCTTGCCGTTATCACCGCCGCGATGTCATCGGCGTAACCGACCAGAAAGGTGTCTTCAGGCATATCCATGCGGAGGATATCATCGTAGGAGATATTCCAGAGGTCTGGTCCTAAGATTGATCCTTGCGCTGCACCTGATGTTACTTCTTTTCTCCGCGGGCCTTCTGTGGTTTCGTAGATCAACTCTCTATCCTTGAGGTAGTGCTTCACTATTTTTATTATTGCTTTATTATTAGTGAAGCAATAATAAAAATAATAATAATAATAATAAAAATAATAATAATAATAATAATAATAATAAATAATAAAAATAATTATAATAATAATAATAATAAAAAAAACTAAAATAATGATAATAATAATAATAATAATAGTAAAAATAATAATAATAATAATAATAGTAAAAATAATAATAATAATAATAATAATAATAATAATAATAATTTTTTTTTTTTTTGCCTTTGGGGAGTTTGGGGAAAATGCTAATGCAGACGAGAAACAGACCCGCTCTGTTTCAAGTACTGTGGGACTCACACCCTAACTAAAAACCCCCTTAACCCCTTATCACTTGACACCATCCACTCCGGAACCACTTTCGCATTACTTCAGAGTGGTGTCGTTTTCTTTCCCCTCTGGGGACCGGCTTTTTCATTTCTTTCATCTTCTGATGCGGGTTTATTTTCTTGCCGGTTAGGCTTTCATCAGCTTTCTGATATTTCTGAGGGTATGTTTGCGTCTTCCTCTCTTTTTTTTCTCCTGAGAACATGTTCTATGAACGCACAGATCGTGTGCCAGTTTTGGTCGCTGTGCAGCATTTTCTGAACCATGTTCTCTGGCGTGATGTTACCTATACTGTTCACCAGATCTCGACGTTCGACTTCCCATCTGCTGCAGACGAAGAAGGTGTGATGGACATCGTCTATTGCAGAGTCTCCATATTGACATGCTGGACTATTCTTTTTCCCAATCTTATGTAGAAAGGCGTTGAAATAACCGTGTCCGGTGATTAACACCACCAGGTGTAATAGTTTACCTCACCGTGTTTCCGGTCGTTCCAATCGGCTGCGTTCCTGATCAGCCTTGCTGTCCACCGTCCTCTACTTTCCGAGCTCCAGCGCTCTTGCCACTTCCGCTTGGTGTGCTGTTTTGCCTCCTCGGTTGCCGCTTCCAGTCCAATTTCAGCCTTTTTGTCGTAGGCGTACTTCCTTTCTGCCGCTAGGAGATCAATGGGAGTCACTCCGGCGACTACAAGGACGGCTGGTTCCGACACTGTTCAGTATGAGCTGGCTATACGTAGGGCTCCGCGTCTTTGTACGGCCGCCATCTGTTTTCGGTACTTCTCTTGTTTTAGTGAGTCTGCCCAGATTTCGCTTCCATACAGAAGAACGGCGTGGATTGTGCACATCAGCAGTTTTCGCCTACCGGCCTTTGGTCCACCTACGTTTGTCATCAGTCTGCTAAGTGAAGCAGTGGTTTTCGAGGCTCTTTCCGATGCTGTCTTTATTTGTTGCCAGAAAGCTAGCTTTGTGTCGAGCCTCAGTCCCAAGTACTTCACCGCAACGCTGCTTCGAATAACTTCAGTGCCAATTTGGAAGTCAATTTGGGTGGGAATCCTCTTCTTTGTCAGAAGGACTATCTCCGTTTTCTCTGTTGCCAGACTTAGCCCGTGATCATCCATCCAAGAGTTCGTTCGTCGCATAACCTGGTTTAGCTTTCTTTGCGCGTTTTCGGTGTCTCTTGCCGCGATGTCATCAGCGTAACCGACCAGAAAGGTGTCTTCAGGCATATCCATGCGGAGGATATCATCGTAGGAGATATTCCAGAGGTCTGGTCCTAAGATTGATCCTTGCGCTGCACTTGATGTTACTTCTTTTCTCCGCGGGCCTTCTGTGGTTTCGTAGATCAACTCTCGATCCTTGAGGTAGTGCTTCACTATTCGTAGGAGATAAGCTGGTATATGGAATCTCCTTTCTAGCGCGTTGAGGATGTCGCTCCACCTGGCCGAGTTGAAGGCGTTTCGAACGTCCAGGGTTGCTAGCAAGACGATATTCTTGGAGTGGTGGTTTTCCTGTTGAGCAGTTTGGGTGGCGGACACTACTTCTTTAATGGCTCCGATTATAGATCTACCTTTCCTGAAGCCATATTGTCTCGCTGACAAATCGCCTGATGTTTGTACTGCCGCTTTCAGCCGTGGTTTCAGTAGCTTTTCGAAGAGCTTGCCAGCGGTGTCCAGCATGCACAAAGGTCTGTATGCCGATGGTGAGTCTGGGTCTCCCTTGCCTTTGCTGATCAGTACCAGGCGTTGTTGCTTCCAACTCTTGGGGAATACACCTTCCTCGAGACAGCTGTTGAACATGTTCAGCATCAGGTGGGGACATGTTTTGGCGGTCAATTTCAGCACTTCTGCGGGAATTATTTTGCAGCGACTGCACTGCTATGCTCAACTCTTCTTCGCTAAAGGCTGGGATTTCCTGCCGTTGAACCAGTGTGGTGTCGGGTGGTCTGACTGGGTGAGTTGGGAAGAGTGTGTTTACGATACGCTCCATCTTTTCTTCATTGAGGACGGGGGGTATCTTCTGTGCTCCGAGTTTCCGCATTACAATCTTGTAGCCCAGTCCCCAAGGGTCGTTGTTTACGTCACGTCGAAGATCCTCCCACTTCCGTTTCTTACTCGAATTGATGGCCTTCTTGAGCTCGGATCTTTTGGTTCTGAATTCTGCTACGGCAGCCTCCATAGATTCAGCCCGTCTTCTTCGTCCCCTTGTGACTATGCGTCGGAGTTGTAAGCATCTCCGGCGTAGCGTAGATATCTCTTCTGTCCACCAGTACACTGGATCTCGATTTCTGTTAGTACCACTCGTTCGAGGCATGGAAGAATCGCAAGCTAACCGGATTAGCGTCATCGTGGCTTCAGCTTTCGTTTCTGCAGGCCCCGGGATGTGAAGCGTGGCACTTGCCCCCTCTTCGATAACGGAGTTGAAAGACTCTACGTTGAGTCTATTGATGTTCCACCTTGGAGCCCGTCTGTAGTTTCCATTTGGGGGTCGTTGGTGCTCTCTCAGATCAAAGATGATATACTGATGGTCGCTGCCTGTGTAGTCTTCAATGACTCGCCAGTTTTTAATCCTTGCGGATGTTGATTCTGTCGCAAAGGTTACGTCTGGGATGGTGCCTCTGTGTCCTGGTCTCCTGAAAGTTGGGGTGTCTCCTACATTCACTACATTGAGACCCCGCCTCGCAGCCATCTCGAGTATTTGCCTTCCTCGAGAATCTGTAGTTGGCATTCCCCACTCTTGGGCTCTGGCGTTGAAGTCGCCAGCGACTAGTATCTCTCCTTCCGTGTTAGACATAAAGTCTTCCAGATCCTCCAGCATCGATCCTGTCGTTTGGGCTGAGGTAGGTGCTTATTATTGTAAGCCCCTCACTTTTCACCCAGACAAAGCCTGTTTTTATGCCTTGGCTTTTGACAGGAAGTTTCCTTGGGTCTGGGATCCAAATAGCAGCAGTTCCAAGCGAGTCTGATGTCCAGTTTTGTTGGTTTTTATTGGTGTATTGTTCACTGATGATGAGAACATCTACTTGCAATTCACCTACAAGTTTGGTCAGGAGGTTGTCCGCTGTTTGGCTCCTGTGGACATTTGCTTGCATTATTATGGTCATTTTGAGGAAAGCATCTTCGCTATTGCTAATGCCTGCCGGAACACTTGGCACTGGCCTGACCTCGGCACGTGGTCCAAGAGCGGTGGTGGAGTTTCAAGGTCCGCGCATAAGTAGCACTTTGGTGGATTTTCGCAATCCTTCTTTTTATGGCCCTTTTCACCACAATTGAAACACAGTCCTCGTCCCTTTCTATCTACCCCACTACATTTTGCTTGTTGGTGTCCGTATCCGAAACACTTAAAGCAAAGTGTGACCTCGATTCTACGTCGGATTCTGCACTGAACCCATCCTATTCTTATGGTAGGGGTTTTTAGTATCTCGTAGGCCGCTCTAGAGTTTACTTTAACAATTCCTACCTTTAAAGCGCTTCTGTTCGTGCCTGTGATTCCAACCTGGATGTCCGTGATGAAATCGGCAGCTTTCTTCCTTACGGCTTCTTGGACTCATTCGGCTGTGGTCAGTTCATCCAGGTCTCTGATCTCCAGCGATATCTTCGGTTCTAGACTTTGGACACTTGCTCTATTTCCTAAGATTTCTTTAAGAATAATTATAATAATAATAAGAATAATAATAATAGTAATATAATACTTTTTTTTTTTTTTGCGTTTGGGGTTTGGGGAAAACGCTAATGCGGACGAGAAACAGACCCGCTCTGTTTCAGGTACTGTGGGACTCGCACCCTAACTAAAAACCCCCTTAACCCCTGTTTCGTGACACCATCCACTCCGGAACCGCTTTCGCATTACTTCGGAGTTGTGTCGTTTTCATTCCCCTTTGGGGACCAGCTTTTTCATTTCGTCTTCTGTTGCGGGTTTGTCTCTCTTGGCGGTAAGGCTTTAACTTCTTGTACAGTTTATTTATAGAATGTGTACTCCTTCTTCTCTCTTCTTTGTTCTCAGGATTGTTTCAATAAAAAAGCAGATCTTGTTCCAGTTGGCGTCACTGAAGATCATTTTCTGCACTACGTTTTCTGAGCAGATGTTGCCTACCTCCGATTCCAGTCTCGATCTCAGCGCTGCCCACTTGCTACAGACGAAGAAGGTATGGTATGCGTCGTCTTCCTCGGAGTCTCCGTACTGGCAAGCTGCGCTTTCTTTTTTCCCATTTTATAGAGGTACCGGTTGTAATATCCATGTCCAGTAAGGAATTGAGTGATGTAGTAATTTACCTCGCCGTGCTTCCGTCCAGTCCATACAGCAACGTCTCTTATTAACCTCGCGGTCCACCTTCCTCTGGTTTCCGTATCCCATCTGCTTTGCCATCGTCTTTTTGTCAGTTCCTTTGCTTCTGCTACAGCTGCTTCGACCCCTACTTCCGTCCTTTTGTCGTAGACGAACTTTCTTTCTAAAGCTAGCAAGTCTATGGGGGTGACTCCCGCTACCATCAGGACAGCCGGTTCCGATACTGTGTAAGAGCTTGTAATACGGAGGGCTCCGCGTCTCTGCACATTTGCCATTTGCTTTGTGTACTTCTCCAGATTGAGTGTCTCAGCCCAAATCTCACATCCGTACAGGAGTATGGAGTGGGTGATGGACATGAGCAGTCTCCGTTTACTTATAGTTGGTCCTCCTATGTTTGCCATGATTCTGCTGAGGGATGTCGTGACTTTCGCTGCCCGTTCTTATGCCGATCTTATTTGGTTCCAGTAGGTGAGATTGCAATCCAGGGTCATACCCAGGTACCTTATTGCACTCTTGCTTGTGATCCTTTCCGTTCCCACTAGGAACTCGACGTGGATCGGGATCCGTCTTCTGGTCAACAGGACTATTTCCGTCTTCCCGGCAGCAAGTCTTAAGCCGTGGTCCACCATCCACCCCTGCACTCTTCTCATGACTTGATTTAGTTTTCTCTGAGCTTCCTCTGTGTTTCTTGCTGCAATCACTGCTCCGATGTCGTCTGCATACCCTATGAGAAAGGTGTCTTCAGGCATATCCATTCGAAGTATCCCGTCGTATGATACATTCCACAGGTCCGGGCCCAGTATTGATCCTTGTGCCACGCCTGCTGTGATGTCCTTGGTACGACGTCCGTCTGTGGTTTCGTAAATCAGTTTTCGATCGTTGAGGTAATCGTCCAATATCCGTAGGATGTATTGTGGCACTCTGTAGGTGTTTTTCAATGCTGCCAGGATATCGACCCATCTGGCCGAGTTGAAAGCGTTCCTCACGTCCAAAGCTGCCAGTACCCCTATTTTCCTCGAGGTTGGTTGCCTTGTGGTGGTTGCCTTGCCTTGGGTGGTTGCCTTGTTGAGCGAGTTTAACTGCCCTAACCACTTTCTCGATTGCTCCAACTGTTGAGTGTCCTCTTCGGAATCCATGTTGTCATGGACAGGTCTCCTGCGCTCTCTATTGCCATAGTAAGGCGGGTCTTGAGCATTTTTTCCAGTAGTTTTCCAGCTGTGTCTAGCATACACAACGGACGGTAGGCAGATGGGGATTCTGAGTCTCCCTTCCCCTTGCTTATTAGCACTAATCGTTGCTTCTTCCAGTTCTTGAAGAAGGTCCCCTCTGTGAGACAGCTGTTAAATATGTTTAGCAGAAGTTGCGGAGACATTCTTGCGAGGATTTTTAGGACTTCCCCAGGTACGCCATCAGGTCCAGGAGCCTTGTTATTTTTTTATCTCCGACGCTGCCAAATTAAGTTCCTCCTCGGTAAACTGTGGGACTTCATCAGGTCTTATAGAGAGCCTTTCGTGTGGTCTGACCGGATGAGTTGGGAAAAGTGTGTCCACAATCTTCTTCATTTTTAATGGATTAATTCCCGGGCTGGTGTTTTGTGCGCATCACTACCTTATAGCCAAGACCCCAGGGAATGCTGTTAATGTCCAGTCGGAGTTCTTCCCACTTTCGTTGCTTGCTCGTTTTTATGGCCCTCTTGAGCTCAGATTTCGCAATTCAGAATTCTGCCAGCACGCTAACAGTGGCCTCCGCGTGACTTCTCCTGCCTCTAGTAACTCTGCGTCTGAGGTGTAAGCATCTTCTTCTTAGTATGGCGATTTCGTCAGTCCACCAGTAGGGAGGTTGTCTACGGTCATTTGACCTGTTTGATCGGGGCATTGAAGCGTCACGAGCATGGTGAATGAGGTTCATGGTAGCATCGGCCTTTGCCTCAACTGGCCCTCTCATCTCCAGATGCCCGTTTATCCTATTTTCGATGTAATTCGCAGAGTTCTTCGTTAAGACCGTTCACCTTCCACCTTGGTGTTCGCTTTTGGCTTACACTTCGGGTCTGGTGCTCTATCTTTAGTTCGAAGAGGACGTATTGGCGATCGCTTCCAGTGTAGTCCTCGATAACTCTCCAGTTTTGGATGTTTCCAGCTATTGACCGCGAATTGAAAGTTACGTCCGGAATCGTTTCTCTGCATCCTGGTCGCCTGAAGGTGGATGTGTTGTCGATGTTTACCACGTCGAGACCTAATCTAGCAGCCATTTCCAGGAATTTTCTTCCCCTTGCGTCCGTGTTAGGCATCCCCCACTCTACCGCTTTGGCGTTGAAATCTCCTGCGACGATGACCGTGCTTCCGAGCTCTCGTACTGTATCCTCAAGTGTATCCAGCTTAGACTGGAATTCTGAGCTGCTTTCATTGGGAGTAAAGTAACAGCTTATGAACGTCGTTTTCC